>CM060976.1:117338676-117938676 GCA_030765065.1 Deroplatys truncata
AGTCATAAAATTGCATATTGAGCCTCCACGGAGCGAAAAATCATTTGAATCTTGAGCCATGTTGGCTCCATCCTCATTGAATAAGTTACGCTGCAGAAAATACTACATTCTGCAGAGAAGCGTTCATAATACTACACATGCCTTACTCCTGCCAAGAGGGAAAGAAACCTCTGAAAAAATTTTCGGTCTTTCACGCCAAATATACAATGGGACACTAAGAACCATGGTAGTTAAAGAGCGTTCATAAATAAAACCCAATTTAATTTTTAATCTCCTTGATAACGATCAGACATGTGTCAATTATCACGCGGCATTATCTTCAAGGGGCCGGAGCCGCCTCCATCCACACCAACAAAACAACTTCTGCCTCTAGGGGGTTGTCAACACTCCTACCCATCTCTAATGGATTGTTACTATCCCGTGTGTCTGTCGGTCTTTGAAGATTATACCGCAATTGAAAGTAGTGTACCGTAGACTGATTTACATAATTAAATTGATTTTCAGCCTTTGAAAAACATCTGGCATTTAAAGACGCGTGCCGTAGATCGTATTACATAATTAAATGAATAATCAAAGTTAATAATTCACTTATGTACATCAATACGCATACCAATATGGGTATCAATAACCATCGACTGTTTTGTGTATCTCGACATTGAAAACCTTTAAAATATATAAGGTAATATAAAACAACGCAAAGGTATCAAATAGAGCGCTATATATACCACGCCTGCCTTATAAAAGCGTTATCTATCACCGATTAAGTTAAATCAATCAACAAAACAGGCTAACATTAATGTACATCATATACGCAAGGCACTCACGTGTTTGATACAACTGGTCGCTCAAGGACATGCATCCTCACTGTTACTGATAAATACTAGCTGCTTCTTATGCCAAAAAGAATGTATAAATAGGAATTATTATCAAAAGGGCAGCGGAGGTCTCCCCTTATAGTAAATGATCATTAAAACTTAAAATATATAAAGCAATGTAAAACCACTGCAAATTTATACAATAGGGCGCTATATATTGAATTCCTGTCTTACAAAGCATTATCTATTAAATCAATCAATAAAACAGGCTAACATTAATGTATATCGTATACGCAAGGCGCTCAAGTGTTTAATACGATCGGTCGCTTAAGGATGTGCATCTACTGTTTACAATTTACTTCTCTTTGAATAAACTATCGAGCGGTATACTGGGAGACGGTAACACACATCCCCTCCCTAGACATCGTCCAAGCAGAGTGGAAATTGGAATTATCCAAATCCCGTCTTCATTCTTTTCAAGCCAGACGCTGCACCATCCGATTACCTCTCTACACTTGTGGTTGACGGTGTGTCTCTTTGTCTCTATCACACACAGTATGATGATGGAAGGGTGATACTTCAAAACGTAATGCAAGTTTCGCCTCTTAAAACAAAATACAAGGCTTGTTTGTTCAAATATTTCCAAAAGATTATAACAAATGTTATTTTACAAGTAAATGATTACACTAAAAGAAAATTCTATGAACAATTTGTTTACAGCATACCTTGGCTCTCCAATTCTGAGGAAAGCAATATTAATAAAATACCACCCTTCAGAAAACCGGCGGAGGTTGATGGATTTTTTCGGGCGTAAAAATCCTGAGTATGGCTCCTTTGGAAGGGAAGTAAAGCCGGTGGTCCCGTGTCGTACATTTGCGGCACGTAAAAGAACATCAAGCCTGATAAAGAGCCCTCTGAGCAATATTTCTTTCACGCCCAATATAGAATGAGACGCTAAGAACCATATTAGATAAAGTGCACCCACAAATAAATCTCAATTTAATTTTTAACCTTCAAAAAAATTCTGTTCTCACAGGTTTGTCCTAAATACAAAATCCATGTCTTTTTTATGCCTGAATGAACATTAATTTGAAAACGTGTTTACAATTGACTGGCTTTTACCCACAATCCTGAGAAAAACAGATTTAACAATACATCTACCTTCAGTAAAACACTACAATTGTTTAAAGCTTTTCACCAAAGGAATCTATTATTCGACATATTATATACCCCGTATTTCAGCTTTAATTAAAGGGCTCAATATAGACGATTCACTATTACGAAAATGAGAATGATACATGCAAGCGTTATATATTAGAACAGAGATTCTAAATATACGCGAGAGCGAACAGGAGAAACATTTTTCTTTATAACGAAAATCTTTCAAAGGATGATAAAATCTAAAATAAGGAAAATGTATTAGTTGTTTTCAGGTCTTTTAGAAAGCTCTAAAAAGTCACAAGATATAGTCTAGGAACAATATTGCCGTTTTACGAAGTTCACTGAAAAATCAAAATGTGATTTTCGCAAAAATCAGCTTGCTTAACAATAACATGGTATTTTTAAGTCACACGTGTTTATGTACCACAAAAGGCTTTTTCTAAAACTGTTTTGACTCTTTTACGATATATGTAATAAGAAATTTTCCGAGAAAAGCACTTAAAATAATGGACACGCTACACAAAAAGAAATTGTATATTTGTCTCTGTTGTTTAGGATATACAAAATCGCTATAATGCTTATTCAAATTCGCCTAAAAACGTAATGCACGTTTGACTCTTCAAAGCGAAAATACAACCCTTGTTTGTTCAAATATTCCTCGAAAGATCATAGCAAATAATATGATTTAAGAAATTGTTTACGTTAAGAGAAACCATTTCTTCTTTTACACATGGCTAGATAATTAAAAAAGCATTTTTACAACTTGTTTACATGTTTACAACTGACTGGAGTTTCCCCACAAATTTGAGAAAACAGATTTAGCAATAGAGCATCCTCCAGACAAGATATGGCAGCATTTTAATGCTCAGGAGCTATTTCCCGCACAACGCTCTAAACTCAGTGAAAAATATTTCTTGTAAGCCAATGAAAAACACATATTTCATCACTCAATAAACATCGATCTGTAAAAACAGACTAGCCAATCATGTTGATTCAAGGCTTAGCTACAGTATATGCGATGTATTAAACATGTTTTGAACTGGTAGTGCGTGAATATTTTTATACACATAGGCCATTATAAAAAGACAGTGTTTACTAATATGTTTCACTGTATTGCACGAATCCGAACCGTTGTGTTAATTACGATCTATAAAGTTTCTCAGCATCTGTCTTTATAGCAAGATAATACTTAATTCATTGTAAACTCTCATGAGTTTTAAAACGTATTCACTTTTTATGTAAATATATTTCTTATTGCAGGCGTGCGAATTGTTTTATAATTATTTCCAATGCAGAAACTTTTATGGGCATTAGCTCAACTTAAGGCGAAAATCATGTATATTTAAGATTCTCGATTCTCTCTTGCTTAGCATTTCTAGACAAAATACTGCTATAAGATAACTAAAACGTTTTGTATGCTTTTTTTAAAAGCAAGGTTATTAAATGCTTGATATTTTTAAGCATATTTGTTCTGAATAACATGTTTTTTCTATAAGACTTAAATTTTGCGAATTTCATTTAATAAGAATTGTAGATTAGCGTAGCTAAAACAAAAATGAGAGTGAGCTTATATTTTCCCAATATAAAGGTATTAGTTAACTGACAATGCATCTTAACATTAAAGGAAAGAAATAAGTAGGCCGCCGCATGTCTCAAGACGTTCAATCTAGCCTAACAACACATTAATCAACGAAAAATCCATTGAAGGCATTACTAGCTCATGAAGTTTCTTTAACATGCAAAACTATTTCAGCTTGAAATTCAAAAATGATATGCTCATATACAGAAAGTTTCGTTACAATACGTAATAAATTTTAATCTAATACACATAGATTATTTATCTTTACCTATCTTTTATAAGCGTATACTCTAATACAAGTTTTTTTGAGTTTAAATGCACTCTCATAACAATGACTACACATAAAAAGAACGGGTGTGCTATTGTACCTCGCACTTAATACTCGGCTCTCGATATGCTTTTAGATTCTGATAAATTAAATATATGCAAGAACGTATATTTAATTTATTAGAATCCAAAAGTATATCGAGAGCCGAGTATTAAGTGCGAGGTTCTACCCCCAGATTTTGCTCTTAACATACCAGATAGCGCTGGCGTCGTTCTGCTCCTCCACTAGAACCCTGTTTGCGTCCACCTGAACATCCAATCACAGTGGATATGGTCAGGCATAATATATGACGTGCGTCGCCCAAGTACACTGCAAGCATCTACCGAAGCACATGCGCCCGTCATTCCTCATGTGTTGCATTATACCTGCGGGGATGTATTGTTGCTCGTAGGAAACGATGAACAATTCCCTCTTAGGAACAAATTCGAATACTTGATCAGTACCCTTATGATCGTGCTGCCCCTCGTCCGCGTTGTGGGGTCGCCATGAGTCTGCCTTAAAGTGAATGTCCTGCAGATTCATGTTGCATAATACAGTGCATTTTGCTCTTGCAGCTGTGACACTTTGCGGAAACGGTTTTTCCATCGAAGAAGGTATCAATGAACCGCAGGGTGTTTTGTGCATTCTTCTTTGGATGACTTTCCACTTGATAATTCTTAAATATCTTGGATCCGTCGCTGTACACGGAGACGTAATTTCTATAGCCCATCGCGACGGAGGTTGGGAGGTGACTGAGAGGGAAAGCGGAGGAAACGGAAATGAAATACGCGACTAAGGTTGATGACGTAGGATGCTTTGAAGGAAGTCATGTTTAAGATAATGCTGCATCTCCAGGAAGGTTCTAAATTTGGCGTATTAGGGCTGCTTATATTTACATTTATATTCATATAGTCGACATGGTACTTATGATTCTGGGATTATCATCTTCAAATTAAAGTTTTTGATAAAGTTTTATTTTAAATTAAAAGTGTAGTGTACTTTGTGATTAGGGTGATTTTCATGGAGTCGAATGGGGTATTGGAGGCAAAGTTGTGAAGCATGTACTTGTAGAAAGCCATGATTAGATTTTGCACGTCTGCTTCCTCCTTCATCTTGTGAAACAAAATGTCGGTAATGGGTTTATGGAGATTGTCCAAGACGTTCCATTCCTGTCGGTTAAGCGAAACCCAGCGCCCCTGGAAGTTTCTGGAAACGTCTTGCCGCATAGGTCCTGAAGAGAACGGAGATACGGCCGGTGAATTGAAGCACTTGCAGCTGTCCCTTGGCGTTAATCAGGCGTTTCAGAGGCTGGTCTTACCTCGACGGGATTCTGCCACTCATCAGCATAAAGGATAACGACGCCGCGGTTTCTACACTTTGCAATGAAAACTCGAAACTGGAAAGGTGTTACAGGAGAAAAGCCGACGCACACGAATATGGTTTGTGGAAGTATAGGTCGGAAAACGGGCCAACGACAGCTCTTGGTGGCCCTTACTCCTGCCCTCCTCATCCTAATGTCCGTTCCTGCAAAAGAGAACACGAGAAATGATAGTGGGTTAACAAATGGGGGAGTGAGATAGGGAAAAAGAAGGAAACGAACGACTTACCTAGAGGACGTGCTGTTCCCTTCACAGCTCATGGTACACTGTTGCTAGGCGAGCTGTACAGGATCTATAGGTGGCGAAGCGCGTTTTGAAACCACCTTAGAGAGAAATTAAAAAAAACAACAACACATAGACGAGGGAGAGGCATAACGAAACAATACTTACCCGCAAAGTTTTACAGGTCTGCCGAGAATGTGAGCGTGATGCGAGACTTACACGATGGTAGGTTTTACGAATAACAGCATCGCTGTGAGCGATATCGTTGACGCGAAATTCAGAAAAAACCTATCCGTGGATAGACCGGAGCAACAGTGAGAAAGGAAATCAATGACATAATGGCCACATGTGGCGCTGTAGTCGCCCTGCAGTCTGTGTGTACTGTGTCACCAACGGTTGGCGCAGGCCTTATTCAACTAATATAGAATTTGGTATACAAATGGGCCAAGGCTATAACTGTCAAAATACTCCCCCTTCCGCCTCTACCAACAAAAATGCATACCCAGTGTTTGCACGGCTCTGTGCTTGGGTTGTTGTTGATGGCTACGGCTAAAGAAAATGTGAGGCGAGAGGTGGCCTCAGGCTACTGATCGCATGCGTAAACGCTCCGAAAGAAAGGGCACGTGGAGGGGCACCTGGATAGAATCCGCTCGAGATCGAACGTTTTTGACACCAGGATGGATCTGCTGGCGTCTCTTTCGATCGTGCGATGCATTTCCACTAGGACGAGAACACGATGGTTTTGTCAGCGGTTTAGAAAAGCCTATGTTTATAGACACCGTGCCGTGGCGCAGGCCGAAAATCTAGGAGGCGTTGGCGCTCATATCGGTTTTGAGATCGAATACCACGACGGTGTAGCCTTGCGGATAAAAAAAAAGGCCGAGATCTTGCTCTTCAGCAAGACCTCGGCCTCCTTATTCTTTTTTACCTGAGTCCTTTTTTATATCTCAGGCTGTGTATCCATCTTTATTAATTTCTTATACATCAGGTTTACATACTTATTTTATTTTACAAGGAATGCTTAAGTCTAACGTACATACTATTCTAGGCTAAGTTATTATTAAGTAAAGTATATCCAGTTCAAATGACTAAGTCTAGGGTTGTCTTATCCGGGAGGTCTTTCAGCGATCATTATCCCTGCGTCTTCTATAGTTGTTTGCGGCTTTCAGGGACACGGTGTTGGTCGCTCTATTGAGCCATCTCCAGAGTCGTCTACTTCTGATTATTTCGTTGATTTGTCTGTTTTCCAAGTGGGATACTGCTGTTGTTCTGGTCGCAGTAGTCAGCGGGCATTCCCAGACTGCATGTTCGGGGGTTTCCCTGGCTTCGCAGGTGCAGGCATCATTGTCCTTGAGTCCAAATCGGTGTAGGTATGTCGCGTATGGCCCATGACCTGTAATGTAGTGGATGAGGCCCTTTGATGGTTTTAGGTAGTTTAGATCCTTCACCCGCTCCTCTATACTGGGTAGGATTTCATATGTTCTTCTTCCGGTATCGCTGGCGTCCCATTCCGCCTGCCATTCCTCTCTCAGGATTTCTAATATGTCTAGCTCGTCTCTCACAGGTGCTCCAGTCATCTCAGCCGCCCTTATTAGATTGTCTTTCCTCAGCCAGTAGGTCGCTGCTCTTCTTCGTATTTCTAAGTCAATCGGCATAATGCCGAGTGTGACCAGCAGGGCGTCTGTTGGTGTTGTTGAGAATGCTCCAGATAGGTGGAGAAGCATCTTTCTTTGTGTGCGTCTTAGGGTTTTTTGTGCCGTGGAGAGGAACAGTCTTTGGGCCCATGCGCTGGCCGCGAAGCCCGCAATAGGTGCCAATAACATGTTGTTATACATGCGGATTGTTGTGTATGGAACTGTTCCATGATTTCTAGCCAGACGTGCTATTTTATGGATGATGGCGGTCGCCTTCTTGGTACACTCTTTTACGTGCTCTCTGAATAGGAGGCCCTCATCAAGGGTAACTCCTAAATACCGCATACTTCGTGAGCGGCTGATGCGGTGGTTGTTCATTTGGATTGTTGGATCTCTGACTAGTTTTCCTTGGAGAACTACATACTTAGTTTTCTCAGGGCAGATCTTCAGTTTCCGTTGTTGCATATGCTCATTCAGCTCGTGTAATACTTGGCTGCTTTTAGCTTCAATTTCTCTCCTAGAGTTGCCGTCTATTATTAAGAGCAGGTCGTCTGCATATGCGGTATGCCCCAGCAGGTTGTCATTTCTTGAGAGTCTCTTTAGTATAGGGTCCAGGTTGATATTCCAGAAGATAGGCCCGCAAACAGAGCCTTGTGGGCATCCCTTTGTTGGAGTTCTCCTTATCCATTTGTTATTTGCCTGGAGGGATACCTGTCTCCCCTCGCAATAGTTCCTTAGTGTTCCATATAGATCTTCTGGGCACTTGAGGTCTCTTAGGTCCTTGAAAAGGGAAGGCCACCATAGGTTGTTGAATGCTCCTTTTATGTCTAAGAAAATCCCTAGGACATATTTTGATGGAGTGTTTGTGATTTTGGCTATTGATGAGTTTATTGCATCCTCGGCAGATTTCCCTTTTCTGAAGCCAAATTGTGTTGCAGTGAGGCCAGATCTTTGTTGAATCTCCTCCAGTCTTTTACATAGGAGTCTTTCCTGTAATTTGCTGAGTGTGTTCAGTAATGCTATCGGTCGGTATGAGTCCAGGTTAGTGGGATCTTTATCTGGGCCTTTCTTGATTATTACCAGATTGGCTCTCTTCCATGCAAGGGGTATCTTACGTTGTCTGAGGCATTCATTGTATAGTCCACACAGGATTGGAGCAAGTGGCTGTGCTAGTGCCTGGATGACCTCATTCGGAATTCGGTCTGGTCCAGGAGCCTTGCGTTTTCGAAGTTCATTAATCTCGCAGGTAATTTCTTCTATTTCGAAGGGCTGTGTGCTGTATTCGGTGCTATAGGCTTCTGTTACTTTGGTGCGTAGCTCTCGATGATATGGTAGGTCATCCATTCTATTATCGTCCGGGATAAGATGTTCCATTAAACACTCTGCAGTTTCTATTGCTGTAGTTGTAGGTGTGCCGTTCGCCTTGGTTACTGTTACATTTGGTGTGTGCTCGAACTTTTCTCGCACGATTCTATATGGTAAGCCCCAATGGTCCTTTTCTAGGCAATCCCTAGTAAAGGATTCCCAGCTGTCTTTTCTGGTGTTGTGTAAGAGCTTAGCATAGGCCTCTTTCCTTCTGCGGTAGATCAGCAGTCTAACTTCTCGTTCTTCCTGGCTTGTAGAGTGTTGGTACGCGTTCCTGGCCCTTCTGGCATTTCTGCGGAAACGTTGCAGTTGTTCATTCCATGGACTGCTTCTAGGATTAGACTTGTTGTTTGTTTTTGGGATGGCTTGTTCCATGCTGTAGGTTATGGCTGTAGTTATTTGATTGGTGGTATAATCTATGTTTCCGTTCTCTTGGACTATTGGTGGCGGTTGGAAGGTCTCTCGGAGAAGAGTCCAGTTTGCCCGTCGCAAATTAAATCGCCAGTTCCGATTTTCCCCTTCAACTTTTTTCAGGCCTACCTCAAAGTGAATGCTGTTGTGGTCGCTGGTGGTCTCTTCCTGGGTTACCCTCCAGTTATGAATTATATGTGCACCCGCGGCGTTGGCAAGTGTGACATCTATATTAGCTGCCACACCTACTCTGCCCACATAAGTGGGCGGGTGTCCTGGGCGGTTAATGATTTGCATTCCCAGATCGATGAGTGTATCGGCTAGGAGGTGTCCGCGGTCGTCTTCGCGTTGGCTGTGCCAAAGCGTAGATTTGGAGTTGGCGTCTATTGTGCATATGGTTGGGGTGTTCGGAATTGTCAGCAGAGTTCGTCGAAGATGCTGTAGGTGTCCTTCTATTTCCTGGCTTGGTTGGAAGTAGCTGTTGATTATGGTTATATTGTTGTTCTTCATGGAGAGCTCCGTGCAAATGGAATGTGTGGTACAAAGTTGAGCTATTTTTGTGACTTGGATGTTCGGATTAAGTACTATGGTTGCTGTCATGGGTGCTTCACCCTGAGTGATTATCCGGGCTGTCACTGGCATGAAGGGAATGCGGCCGTTGATGGAGTACGGTTCTTGGATGCAGAGGACGTCAATGTTGTCTTCCTCTGAGATCCGTCGTAACTCTTGCAGCACTAGCTTGCTTCTGGCTGCATTTATTTGTAAAAATCGGATGCTGCATAGTTGCTGTCGGTTGGTTCGCGCGTTGTCTGGTTGTGCGTTCTGTTCGTGTGGATCATTAGCCATAGTCTGTTCGTAGTATCGATCTTTGTAGTAGAACTTGATAAGTCGTGCAGCTGGTGGTGTTTGGGTTTCTACAATTTTTCTTTCTATTGGTGCAGGCAACGCACTGACCAGGTAGTTTCGCTTTCTTACAGTCTTTCTTTAAGTGATCTTGTTCCGCGCAATGGCCGCACACCTGTTTGTTTTCGGTGCAGAATTTCGCTGTATGTCCGAGATCCTGGCAATTGTGGCATCGTGGTACCACCAGGAAGTCTTTTGCTGAATAGCAGCCAAAGTCGATGAATAGTCTTTCTCTTTGGAGGATGGCCTTCCTTAGTTTGGGTGACACTTCTATTACCACGTGGGCCTTTTCCTCACTCCTCGGACCAGTGTAAAATTTGGGCTGGAAGTCTTCCATGAAGTTGTTGATCTCCCATTCTGGCACGAAGTTCTGTGTGTAGACCATTTCTTGTAGTCTCTCCATAGAGATCCATTTTGGTACATCATAGATTATTATACGTGGTCTCCATTTTCGCGGCTTTTCCATTTTCACCTCTGTTACTAGTTCTGGATGGGATAGTAGCTTCTGCGCATCGTTCTCGGAGTCTGTTTCCACAATGACCATTTTCTTGTTCGTCTTGGTCTTCCTGATGGCTCTGATTTTTATATTGTCTCTAGCCTGGTTGATGGATTGTGTTATTTTCTTTTGGAGTTCGTTGCTTGTTGGGTATGTGTCCGATGTGCAGAAGACCGTCACCAATTGGTTCCTCTTTGCTATTTCTATTTTGTTCTCCTTTGATGTTCTAGGTGCGCTGGATGGGGCAGAAGTCACTGCTGCGTATGTTGCACGTGTTGAAGTGCCCTCGGTTGCTGCGTATTGCGGTTGGAAGGCTTGGTTATCCTGCTGTTGTCTTTCCAGCCGTCGGTTTTCCTCCTGGAGTTTCTGATTTTCCTGCTTTTGGTCCTCATATCTGCCACGTAATTGGTTCCAAGCGGCCGCCATCGTGTAGAAAGCCTGGCGAAGTTGGGTCTTATGCCTGGATATTACTCCCTGGAGGTGGAGTGGTCTTCGTCTTTAAAGTCAATACCGTGACCGTCCTGAAGGGTCTGGAAATATTGCATGAAGTGGCCGTTGTCGAAATCGGTCTGGAGCGGTTGCTATGGGATGGGCTGCCCGCTGACGTACATCTGAAAGGAATTCATACCAAAGTGCTGAAGTTTATAGGGGTTGGCGGCATACTGACCGCGTTAGTACTTATCGGTGAGCATGGCGACGACGACCTCCTAGGAAGTTGACCGATGAAAACGTCATTGAAGGACATCCCGCTGGATTCTTTGTAAAGGCTGGAGGAGTGAAAGTTGACATCCTCGAGATTGTACTTTGCGGTACTCTTTGCCAGGAGCGCCTCATGGGCGAGTTTGATGGTGGACGACAGTCGCTTTCAAATGCAGCGTGGCCAATTGAATATCGTCGGACCCCTTGACATCTTTGACGTGTAGAAGAGTTGACACTGCGAGGAGGAGGGGTGAACATTGCTGTGTCGCTGACGTTGTTTAAGAGTAGGTTATCCTGTCTAAAGAGCGCGTTGGAAAGGCACCCCATGACCTACATCACCTTCCGCCTTTGGAAAGCCGTGACGATACAGGAAGCGCACGCCCTCCCTCGTATCCACGAGGCCGGCCATGTGCTTTCTCCACGAGGAGTCTAGTGTTCATGGCATCCGCGAAGTAATTCAAAAGCGTCTGGAGTTACGTTCTGTAGGGGTAACCCGACTGCGGAACGGAGACGAGAACATTATTGAGGGAGACCTCCACCGGCTTAAAAAAGGGAATTAAGAGCGTTGTTGATATTAACCTCGGGCTTGAGAGCTTGGTCCCTCGGCATCTAGGGTGCGGAGTTTAAGTTCGAGCACGACGTAGGTGAGGTCGATGTAGTCGTCCGCATTGCCGGAATAATGAAAAGCGATGGGGGCACTATTCATCAGTGTATTTTGAGGATTCAGGGAAATGAAGAAGGACTCCTCCACGTTCATTTGGCCGGGAAGGTCCTTAAAGAGTTACAGTACGGTGCTCATGTGCACCGATGCTTCGGCATTACGAAAATATGTCTTGAACCTTGCGCCTTCTTCGAAAGGTTCTAGACTGTTTCTTTATTGCGAGCGTTGCGCGTTTTATTCGTTTGAGGCGCCCAAACCGGAACCCTGCATTCTACCTTCTCGTTGACCTTTAGCTTAAGATTAGGTCCCGCCTCTTTGAGCCTAGTTCTTAACGGTTGCTTTGGGAACACGCCGGCCAACACGTTAGCGCCAACCTTGAGAGTCTCCTTTCCAATCGCCATAGTGCCACTGTTTAGGAAAGGCAGGACGGTTCTAAAGTGACCGCCAGAGGGGGAGAATGGCCCGTTGCCCCTCCGATAGCTTTATCCCTAAAGAGAGCGAAATCGCGATCGTCTAGCATCCCTCCCGCCTGATCGAGGTAGTACCGTGTAACGGTCTGTAGCTCCATTAAGTATGCTTGGATCTAAATGCAAGCGATATGGTGGAGGAAAGCCGTTGCAAATGGCAGCAGTTCACCGAATCCGTTTCTTAAATCTTAAATATTGACGGGCATGAAATCTCGCTGAACCAGTGGCATCCAATTCATGGGCGAGAACATCTTTTCTTTGGTCATGTAGGTGTTATTGAGCTTTTCGTACTCCACGGCCACGCTTTCGATGACCTAAGCAAACGTGTCGGCCACCACCTGAGACACGTCCAGATTGCAGTAGATGAACATTTCGTAAGGAAACCCCAAATGCGGATCTACGCTGTATTTGCCCTGCGTTTAAGAGCGATATTGGTATAGGGCTCGAATCCCAGAATGTTGGCCAAAGACGGGGATAGCATTCGACTGTGAATTCTAGGATTCTTGGATTCTTTACTTGCAAATGCTCGTAGATTACGTTATTTACGCTTCTCACCAGCTCTTAGGGATCATACACGATGACCTGCGGCATCTGAAGGTTACATTTCGGTTGCATGAGATTGAGCGTGAGGGTGTACTTGGTGCCAACGATTTGACCGTCGTTAGATTGCGGCTCACGACAGCGAAGATCTCGAATATCTCGTCGGTCCTGGTCTGCTCGTACCCCTTGTCGATCTTCATCTTCTGTATCGATATGCGCACGTGATCTACCTCATACAGGGTGAGTGTCCTTGGTTTCCTGGGAGCTTGGCGGTTGACATACAGATTGTCGTACACTTGAATTATATTTGCCTCATTGGAGTACTTTAGCGCCATCTTTATTGATCTTGTGTTTGAGCTATTGTAAGGCTTTACCAGCGTCGGAAAAACGCCCACGTACACATAGCTGTTTTGTGCGTGAAGTACTTCCTCATTTTGGACTTAAAGCGTGCGATTGAAGGGCTCTACGACGCTGGCCTTGACTTTGCTACTGGTGGTGTAATGCCTGACACCGGATTTCTTTAGAAAATGGCGAAAGGTGATGTTGGTGAACTCGGTGCACTTCTCTTTTTTCAGAATCCTGGGAACCCAATCGGAGAATAGGATGGTAAACGGCGAGACAATTTCCGTTTTAAGCTTTGACTTTACAGCATGCGCCCAGACATACTTGAAAAATACATCGATAACGGTCGAGATGAACATGCAGGGTTTGTTATGCTCTTTGATGCTGGAAAGTTTAGATCGGCCTCCATAACATCGTCAATGTTGATCACATGGTAAAATCGTGTGGGATGCGTTTCCTCGCCGGCTTGTGATAGATGTACGTGTCCTGTGTTTCGAGGAAGGCCTGGAGCTTTGTCTTTGGAATGCCCGATGCCCTTTTAAGTTTTGCCGGCATGGAAAATCCTGCATAATCTCTGGGTCGTAATAGAAGCGCTTTAGCGCCGTTCATTCCTTCATGCCTTATTCCTTATACAGGGGTTCCCAACGCTTCCTAAACATGTTCGGACGCGGCATTTTCAGGTGTGATGAAAACAGAACTTCATGTTCGTCTCTATGTAGTTTGATCGCTCTTCCTGCCTGCAAGCGGTTTAGTTAGGGGACGTGAATTCCACTTTTGCGTCCAGATTTGCATTTGTGCTTTCTGCCTATCGGACTAAACCTCTTTGGACTTTGCACTGGCCTTTTCAGGAGTATCCTCATGGCCGTCGTAATCGACTACCAACGGCATAAAGGTTTTCTCACCTGTGCCATTAACCCTAGACGACGACCTGGCGACCGCACTTCATTATACAATTTTTGTCACAAGGGCACTTCCAAGGAAACGAGAATGTGTAACAGAAATCCCGGGAGGAAGCCGCCCCGCTGCACAGGATTGCGTTTCTTTTTCTTTAGTTCGAGCTTCTTGTCGACTAACCTTCTCCATTCTCTTTTGTGCCTTTTTAAACGATCCAGACACCTCTGACGTAAAGCTGTAGTACCATTGGTCGCGTTATGCATGCGGAAACGGACTTTACCATGTTGGGGTTGGCATTCTGTAACAGGATTTTCCGTAGCGCAAGTTTCGCCTAGGTTAACACCGTCAGATTAGCGTGTTGCCTCGCTATAAGCGGACTGTTCAATTTGGCGATCGTTACCCTTTTCTCGCCCATGTTGCCTTTGAAATGAATCCATTACTATGAAACGCCCTGTATTTAACCGAATGGTTTTTAGTGCTGGTCGCTAGCAAAAAAAATACAAACGATGCTCACCAGAGAGAACGCCGGTTCGATACCTGAACGCTTCAGGCATGTACTGCGTACAGTCGTGCAGCAGGTAGACGTAGGTATTTTCCGTCGCCTTTTCAAAGACCTCCAATAGAAACTTCGACCTTCAAGGTTCCAACTGCTGACATAGTCGTTCAATTTGCATCTTTTCTCTATGGGTTTGTATACCATTATATGGTTTGCATTTAGTGATATAGTTTGAAATTTCTTTCCCTGTGGCAGCACGTCTTGTAAAATGTATATCACACCGAATCGTTTGTGATGTGAATCTTGGGTGACGACGTTAGAGATGTTTAAGCAGTCTACGTCATAATTAAATCGTGGAGGATAGCGGGGTAGTTTTTCCTTGCCCTATCAAGTTCCGATATACCAAAGTGCGTGTCTTAGCTGTAAGGCCGAACACATAAGTCGGGTGCGTATTCCGCGGGGTGGCACAATAGAACCTTTCGCAAAGCTTGATTGAACATCATATCGTCGTGTCGAATAAGCCTTTTCACAAAGGTCGATATCTCACATCGCGAAGCGTCTGCCACGAGCATTGTGCACTAAAAGGTAAGCAACTTTGGACATGCCGGCGCGGCGGCGGAAGGTATCGGCATTGCGGCTGCAAGTGTAACGAGAGCCTCAACGACTGATGCTCCACATACCGCTTGCTTTTAATCCCTCTGGCGGCGCCTCATGAAACCGTAGGGCAGGGTGTCGAAAGTGTCTACTATGACGCGCTTAAAGACCACCATTCGTAAGGTCTTCGTCGCCGGCTGTGTCACCACTTCCCACAGAGGTTTACTAGCAATCTGTGTGCTACACAACCTCATAACTTTGGTCCTATCCTGCAGAACCATCTCCTGGATCACATCCGCATCCAACGTTATTATGCTGCCCTCTAGTTCCCGAGGTCGCGGGTTTAAACACGGCGGAGGGCGATGACTTTTTTCGGGCTTAAAAATCCTTAGCATGGCTTCCTTTGGAAGGGAAGTAAAGCCGGTGGTGCCGTTTCGTAGATTTACGGCACGTAATAGAAACTCAAGCCTGATAAAGATGTCTCTAAGCAAAATTACCAGTCTTTCACGCCAAATATAGAATGGGACGCTAAGCACCATAGTAGTTAAAGAGCGTCCATAAATAAAAAAAATCCGTATCCAGCACACACAGGTTTCCAGCGTTGAGCGTGGTGCCTTTCAGTTTGCACACCGAGAACTCCAACAGATCTCGAGCCAATAGTTCTTTGGACCGGTGGGGACGAAGCGAGAAATGTACGTTCCGTTTCCGTACCTCTCGAGATCGTCCAGCATGTCACCCGAAAACAACCAACAGGCGGCCTCCACTGACCAGGAGCAAGAAGGCATCGGTATCGAAATAGCATACTCACTCGCCAAGCTGCTTAAGATACGAATACAAAACTAGACACGCATGCGCGGTGATGTACGCAGCTATAACGACATTAGACGTCATGCTGAGCTTTGGGTTCTGCTCACAATACCGCCACACAACGTACATAAGGTTCAAAGCTATATGTCTGCATTTCCCCGCATAGATCGTTGATTAATTCGATCATCATAATGTACTGCTCCTCCAACTCGCAAGTGGATATATTGTCCCTCTCCCCGTATTTTATCAAAAGTAGTTGAGCACCAGCTTGGCCAACTCTCGCCTGCTCGGGTTGTGCACAATGATGGCGAGGTCCAGGGTGACGACTTTGCGCTGTAAAATCGCCTCAAAAATCCTCCTTGCGACTCGCAACCAGTGGGCCAACCTGACGCCGGGTCTTGATCTTCAAAAATTGGTTCACATATTCCTCAAACAACCTCTTGGCGCCGGAAACGGGGTCGTATCGAACCATGTCATACTCCCACATTTCAAATATCTCCGTCATACGGTATCCCTCCTGCAAGGCGACCTTCAGCTTGTCGATGATCCAGGTCCCCGATATAAATTTGGTGTCATTATTGTGGGCGCACTCGTTCTGGTCCTCTGCTTTCGCACATGCATCTTACACTTTGCGAATCTTCCCTGCACGGCCTCCAAGCAAGGAAAGGTGTCCACATGTATATTTTGGATGACCCACAAGGTAAGACCTGGTCTTGTTCACATACGGGTATAGACTTCACACGTCGTAATAAAGCAGTTCCTGGTCTCCGGTGCTCTCAATACGTATTTGTACAGTTGGTACGACCTCCGTAAAACGAGTCCCTTGAGTTCAGAGGTTCCGGCGTAGTGTAGTGTTTCACAACCTGCGCCAGGTCGTCGTCGACCTTCACCATGGCGTTAAAGCTGCACTTCCACAGCTCCACTACGGTGAAGCCGGCATTTCGAATCTTTTGCGATACATTCACGGGGCTCTCATACCTAGGGGGCATGGTCTGGTTTCCCGAGCGGTACACCACAGCGTGCATATTGGGAAAACATGTTGGGCACCCGTGAAAAAAGCAACCGTGAAATAAGTAGAATGTCTTGTAGTGTCTGTACCCGTCCACCTTGTGCCCGACAAAGGTCACTTCTCGCCCCCTCGAGGCATGCATGATGGATACCTTATGCTGCCGCTCCAGCCACGACAGCCATATACACGCTGTGCGCGACTTTTTGTCGGCTAGGCGGTACTTGTCTCCGGGTATCATGACAATTTTGCCTTTTGCAATAAAGCACTTTCTGTACACGTTCAGATATGCCTGCACAATCGTTACACATTCCCTAAACATGTCAATGCCGTTCTCTTCCAAAAACTCTTTTCTAAACTTTAGCACACCCTGGCTCAACAGTAGTATGTGCATACTACAACAGGAAACCATCTCGGACGGCATGTGAAACGCGAAGTTCGAGGCCTTTTGCTCGTTGTGCCACTGCTCAAATGCCACTGTAGCCTCCTGTGGCATGCCGTCCGGGCAGTAATTCCTTTGGTCGGGAATCTATCCGGTGTACTGCCTGTTTTCAGCCGCATTAAAGAGGTGTAGAAAGTACCCCTTGCTCTCGCGCAGCTGAAATGTTATTTTTTAATTTAGACAATGCCATTGACATAAAGTTGAGCGAGTCCACAAACGTTAAATTGCAATGCCCTTTTTATATATCTTCGTTCAATTCAGAATAAGCTCGGTCTCCAATGCAAAAACCCTAATCATATGTTTTAAAACAAATTAACCGTCATAGGTCTTTAGGTTATGCGCAATAAACATGATGTCCCAGTGGTCATACCTAGCACCGGCAATGTTATCAAGGAGCCGATTTACCGGATTCTGCCAAAACAAACACCCTCTCCTTTACCCCACACCGTGTGCAACACCTCGTTTGCTTCCCGTCGTCTATGCAGAGCGGACCCATTTGGTGCAGAACACATAGGTTCCATCACGTCTACACTACCTTCAAACGGGGTATTTTGCGTGAATTCAACATCAAGGAATATGAAGATGAAATAGTTTTTTAGCTTTCTGGACTTGAAACAGTTGTATTTAAAAAAGTGGTTGTCTTTGACATGTGCCTTGCAATTCGTACAATAGATTTCTCCACACGTTGTAGCGGTTGTGTTATTCTTCGTGTTGTACAGTTTGTTACAGGTCAGGCACACCTTCTCCACGTCACACACTGTACAGCCCTTGGAATAAAAGCTACAGTGTTTTAAAAGGTTCTCAAGACACATTTGACCGATAAGGTCTCTATGGCACGTTTGACATCGCACATATTACGAAAAATATTGCCTACATGGCAATTGGCGATTTGTATAATTTTTGTCACATCTGTGCAATTTCCCGGTATTGGTAAATGGGTATTTACAGTTGCGATAATTAATTTTGCGCTTAAACTCCATGGTTACGTTCACTATTCTATTGTAACGCCCATCATGCTATATAACATAAATGCACTTTTCACTAGACTTAAACTAAACATTTTTCCCTTATGATTCGCAAATACAACAATGTTGTAGCCCTGTAGCCCTTCGTCATATCGCTGCACATTGCCTATGCTTCCCCTACTCCTCTTTGCAGTGCTACGGCCCTCTCCTTTAAAACCTCGGTTATCTCTATGGCACTATAGTTGATGTCTTTGTCCTCCTTGGCCTTACCCACCAATATGGCTCAAGGCAAACACATAGTATCTTCATTTTTAATTTCTATAATGCCTTTGTTTCTACAACACAGTTCGCATGGCTTATAGCAGTGGCCTGAAACCTCCTTCGTCAAAACAGAAGTTAACGTTAAGTGGGGCTCCCATTATAGATTTGCATAACCTTTTCTATGCTTTGCAAAAACACATTTGCCTTCCCCTGATCAAACCTACGAACGCTCATGCTCAGAGGTGGATAAGCCTTTCGTGAATTCCGTATAGTTAAACCTATATACCCGAGGTCGTTTTCCAGTAATTACGTATTCACATAGCTGAGCACATCATTAACCATGGCGCGTAGCCATCATTAACCTTCGGGAATAGGGTGAACAGCTATATACATTTCAAAAACCCCGAGTGAGTAAAACTTTGCAATGTTTCTCTGCCTGCGTGCTATGATGGCGAAGCTAACCTCGGAGGCGGCAACTACTTCATCATCGTTCGGCCATCTAGGACCTGGTTGTGCTTCCATTTTCGTGTTCTAGTTTGTTTTCATCTACGCCACTATAATAGCCTAGATCATTATTTTCAACCTTTTAGCTAGTTTAATGTTGCCCCTTTGCTATGTATAATGCTAATTGCTTCGCACTGTGTATGTCTCTCTGAAGCGCGCAATTTTTGCTGAAGTGTAATGTTATCGCGGCTGATGTTTTTTCTCGTCTTATCTCCACGGGATGCGTATAAATATTAAATACCCTACTAAACTTCAAGTTTTCACATTATTATTATTATTATTATCGTTTTAAGTTGATTTGTGTTTCTTATTTTCCTTCACTGCTGTTCTAAGTACGTGTTCCATTTTATTTTTTCGTAAAAGCTATTTTCTCACTGTATTTATGTATGGTGTTAGCTACATCCGTTACCGGGCACCAATGCTTAAACTATCAGCATTAATAGCTTACATTTTCAGCTATATTTGTGATCTAGAGAGAGAGAGAGAGAGAGAGAGCCTTATACACCGCGAAATATGTAGCATCTAATATAATGGAGTGCGATTAACCAAATAAGTAACTTCCTAAAGGGGAGAAACTATGTTTGCATATAGACAGTAAATACGCTAATAGCGTACATTTATTATGTTTATGGTTTCCCTCGATGTTGTAAGTACGCATTGCGTTTTCTGCCAATATTTCCTATTTATTGTTTTATTACTCTATTTTACCTTACACAGTTGTAGTGAATCCTTCTGTACAATAATATAATCACATTATTTGGTATTATAGCTTCAGTCGTCACGCTCCTGCTAGCTGGTGTTACCTTAAACCGCAGACATCCGTCAGCGAGCACCAAAGTTATTATCGATTGCCCAATTACGCTGAATGTTTTTCTGTCTGCTGCTTGAGAAAGAGCTGTATTTTTTCACGCACGCACACACACACACACTTGGCTTTCTCAGCATATGCTGTATTCTTGTCTGTCCATCGTGCCCTTCCATTATTGCATTCAATCGTTCATCGCATTCCCATTTTTGTGTGAATGCCTTAAGTTCCTACATAGGCATTCCTACTCACTCATCACGTCTTCACTTATTTCCGTTGTCCCTTTCCATCGTGCTTCTACAAAGCTTGGTTCTCCAGGTTATCAACTTCCACGATTTTACCCCGGGTATACCGTATTCATTTAACACTTTTATACATTATATTACGCGTCTCTTATGGATTAAGTGCTTTCATTTTCGACACCCCATAACACGATTTTGCGGAGAAAACATATTCCTTCACTTTTTTAAACGCTATGGGCGCCAGGTTAAGAAATAAATGACTCAATCTTGGTTCGATTTCCCGCCTAAGTACAAAGATGCGGCTTTTTATGCTACAATTTCGCGACTTTTCATTAATTCACAGCGAATAAGAAGAAAACGTGAGAACGTTTTCCCCCAAAAGCCACCATTTTGGTTCTATTTCCGGGCGAAAGTCCAGTATGGCCGGGTTTGGCGCCATAATTTCGCGTCTTTTTCTTAACCCGACGACACTAGCACATAATCCCCAGTGGCATTCTTAGTCACTAATCACGTCTTCACTTATTTCCTTTGTTACTCTCCATCGTGCTTTCACATATCTTGGTCCTCCAGGATATTACCTTCCACGATTTCACCCGGGTATTCCGTATCCATTTATCACATTTATCCATTATAGTACATTTCTCGTATGGATTAGGAGTTTCGTTTTTCGATATTCCATGCCACCATTTTGCGTAGAAAAATATAGGTATATTAAATTTTACTTATGAATTAAGAGTTTGATTTTCGACATTCCCTCCCTTTAGTTTGTTTCCCCAAATATTGCGCTCAAATAGCGCTAGTGTCGCCGGATTAATTAAAAAGGCTGCCATCTTGTTTTTTGGGGCGCGGAAAAACTTTCCCGCCAGTCATACCAACATGGCGGATTTGGAGAAAAAGGTTCCCGCGTTTCTTAAGATGGCGGCTTTCGGCAATAAATTTTCCCGCTTTTTTCTTAATCCGGCGGCATTAGCGCTTAATCCTCTGGTGGGAGGATAATCGTTAATTCAAACTCTTAATCCGTATGTATTACTACTAACTGCTCTCTGAAACTTACATATTTAATCCGTAAACCGTCACAGGAAATGCAAATTTGGTCTTTCTTTAACTCCAAGACTAAGTTGATCCTTTCATAAAACAATCTTAATCAGATTTTCGGTACAATTGTGGAAGAATTTTTGGAAAATGCTTCAAAATTCGAGGGGCAGACATCGTCGAAGTCATTGTATGCAGTACATGGTCTTCCGTTATAACCCTCTGCACGCTGCGTCATACACAGGGTTGCGTAAGAAAATCGTGAAAATGCATGGTGTTGTCGACATAAAAATGAAGACGAATGCTGCTTCATATGGTACGTGCTTCCCTCTAAATATCCTGCTAAGATCATTTATTCAGCGAGAACAGTTTCATACTCCTTTGAAATGCTTTTCAAAGAACACAATTACGAGAATATTCGATTTCCAGTTTATCTTCATCAAACTGAACGTTTTAAACGGCAGAAAAAGGTGTGTCAGTATCCGTATTTAGTATAGAGGAAAATCTGAGATTTATCCCCTTATAGCAAACCGATGGAGAAAAGAGAGAAATACGATCTTCTATATATTGAGGATAGGGAAGGATCACACTACTCCTTGATTAAATATATATCAATGTTGACAAGTGCTCAAGTTGCGAGTCATGATGGAAGAGATTTGGCTTACAGAGATGCGCTTTTGAGAGGGCTTTTAAAACGCAGAAGTTAAAATGCAATAAATGCCAAGTACTGAATATTCCGCAACAGGATGAGGACATAGAATTTAAGGAATTTTCAAAAGCTTTCCGGTGCCTTTTGTGGTTTATGCAGACATTTAATCTCTTCCGGCAAAGCTCCACTCTTTTGAAGCCTCTAGCAATTTCAGTTGGACCCGAGCTAATCAAGAGCATGAGGCAATATCAATAGCTTTAAAGGTGTTGTGCAGAGACGATCAGTCAATATAAGAATTCTTTCGGTTCAGTGGTCCAAATTCCACCAATGATTTTTTCTTGAAATTAAGGATAAGTGCTGACGATCGTCTATTTATATTCGAAAACATATCGATGGATTTCACTCCTGAAGAGCAACAGATTTTCTTGACACCTCTGTGTCTAACATTTGTCTTAGGATCCTGATGTGAATAAAATCAAGGCGAGAAACCAGCATTACATGAGAGGATAATATCTGGGTGTTGCTCATAACAATTACAATTTAAATAGAAGAGTCCCTGTCTTCATACCGAACTTTTTCATTGTCTATCGAATTATGACAGTCACTTCCTGGTAAGACACCTGGCATACAATAAGTCTATTTCATGCATCGCTGAAAGATCTGAAAGGTCTTTGGTATTCACCAAAAGTACAGGAGCATTCGGTTCAGGTTTGTAGATAATTTTAATTTTCTGGATTATAATTTATCCAGTCTGGCTGACATGCTTGAGGAAGATGAATTTAAAATAACAAAGGCTGAATATCGAAATGCAGAGAAATTAAAGTGGTAACACCCAAGCGTATATTCCTATATAAATAGATTAGGTTACTAGATAAATTGAACGAGGCAACTATTCCTATGGGTGCTTTCTGTAGCACGCTACAGGGTGAAGACATTACGGACGATGAGTACAGGCATGCTGTAAACGTCTGGGATATCTTCAATATCCAGAATCTTAGTGAATGTGTTGGAATTGGATATTGAAGATCCTCTTCATATTTATGACGCCCATAAGAAGCGTCCTCTGTGTCCTCAAAGTGCAATAATACCAAATGCTTAATAGAAGAAACTTCTAGCAACACTAGAAGATAAGAGCAAATGTATCTTGCACTACAGAGTCCTGCGGCAGTATACTGAACAGGGTCTAACTGTAAGACATATTCAGAGGGTGGTGTCGTGTGACCAGTATAACTGCTTAAAGACTTGCATCAATTTGAATACGAAGAAGAAAGCCCAAGAGAGGACGAAATTTTGGCAACCCTTTGGAAACGCAGTCTATGCGAACTTCATATAGAATTTCCGAAAGTAAACGGACTTCAAAACTGTGTAGAGACAGGCTGACAAGCTTACTGCACGGTGTGCGTATCTCAAGTCGATAATCTGCGAGGTAACCTTGTAGGCATTGAGCTTGCCAGAGCTGTAGTACATATGAACAAGCTGCTCTATATAGGGCATGCAATTTTGGGTATTTCTAAGTTTATTATGTGATTTTTTGTGTTATGAAGCATAATTATATGGAATTGATGTCGAATTAGATGTATATAGACTCGTTTACTTGTATAACGAGTATTACAGCCTTAAATTCATTAAAGACAATCCACAATAATTCGACATTCTGAATTATTAAAAAGACCATGCATATGACATTCAGCAAGCCAATAAAGAAAATACTTACTTGTTAAAAGACGATTTTGGCGGCTGGTGATGGAGGAGCATATTGGGCTAAAATAAAAAAATGTATGCTTACAGGTATGAGGTTCAGGTTCTAAAGAAGGCAGAGGGCATCACCAGAGTAGGTATGCAGACATACGACTTTGCTAAATATTTTTAACATCTAATATATCTCAGTATAAAATACTACAGCGTCCAGAAAACGTTTCGGAGAGAAAAGCATACAAATACAATTTAAATAAACAAACTGGCATTGCAGGGGGAGATGAAAAGAGAAAGTTGTTTGGAGGATCTCATGAAACACTCGCTTGGGGCCGTTACTCCCTTAAACCTGGGGATTGCTAACACTTTCGTATAAGATTGTAACTATTATATATATTATATACATGCCCTACTGTTGGTTAAATAATTGTACATGTTTGATTTAATGTAATTTTTAAATGTATATTGAAGCTTTTACACTGCGTTTAATGTTAATGTATTGCTTCAATGAGAGCTTTTTAAATGGGTGTAATTGTTCTTTTTTCCCTCAACTATTGTTCACACTATATGTAAATTGCTTGCGAGGTTTTTTAAGTGAATGCGGGTAGTAGCTTTTCTCTAAGCTTATTGTTAAAATGGTGTACATTATTTGTACGTTTTTTAAATTGAATGTAAATAATACTTTTCCGCCACAATATTGTTAATATTGTACATATGCAGATATTTATTGAGGTGGTTTTATTAATTAATTAATAATAATAAAGCTCAAATACCTTACAACCAGAAAACGTTCATTTTTCTTGATCCTCTATGCATTACACCAAATCATATTTATTGATCTTTGTTAGTTCATGTCCATAAGAAACATCGTTTATACCCTCACCACCCTTGTCCTTTAGTATGTATGTATTAGGATTAGTACGCTTCACACGAACAACTTCAGAGATTTCAAAACTCCAATTAGATTCTTGAAATGACATTTACGTTTAGATACTGTAACATAATCACCAACACTAAATTTCTTTGCAACTCTCTACTTTCTTCGAAATTGGTTATGGTTATAGTCAGAATAAAATCATAGTTTTTCAGTGAATTAGGTTTTATGTGAATGATTGAATGAAAAGTATCGTATTTTGTTGAGTAAAGACGTTTCTGGGTATAAAATCTAACCACCTGTACGATTCTTGGGCTAAACACTCTCGAGGCATAATTTCTTCAAGGTTCTTATTAGCGTTCACATTTCTATAGGTACTGTAATGGTTAGTGCTATACTTTATCATTAATCTTTTAAAGAGGATGTTGTACAATTCTTTTCCATTAATGTTCCTGGGCGGCACCTCCAATTCCTCTAGTACAGTGCGTTCGTAGATCGGCCGGACAGTTCCGTGGCGGCATTGGACTGGATGAGAATTGGCGCGCCTTCCGTCAGAGTTATACGTAAACGACCGTAAAATCATGGGTACGGAACACTAACTACTGTACTAACTTACATTAGGCTTACCTGCATTACAACAGATATTGGAATTGATGACCTTCAACGCGAACGCATTCCCAATATTTCCGAAAACAATTCTGGGTTACTCGCAAAAGTTAATGTTGACTGATTGCCTGTGATCTTGTCCTTTAATTCTTGAAACGTGACGGATTTTATGCGTTTACCTTATTCTTTAACGGTCCCTATAAATAAAAATCGAATGGAGATAGGTCAGATAAACGAGGTGGCCACAATCCTCGACTAATTATTCTGTCGCCATACACACTTCGCAATTCATACTAGAATTCACAGCGTGTGCACTGTAGCTTAATGTTGCTGAAACCAGCCGCACAATCTTTCATTTCTTGTTAGTTGCCGAAAAAAAATTATTTAAAATTGAATTTACATAAACGTGAATCAATGTTGTGTCGATAAATATGGGACCGATAATTCTATGCGCACTCATTGCGCATTTAACCCCAACATTTGCAGGGTGGTGAGGAACTTCATGAATAATATGAGAATTTTCGGTAGCCCAGTTTCTATTGCCCTGAGTAGAAACGTGACCTTGAAAATAAAACCATGCTTCATCAGTGAAGAACGTTAGAAGTGGGCCCACGTCGACATTATGAACGGACTGCAAAAACAATGCAATCATTAAACCTACTTACATGTAAAGCATGAAGTACAGTTACCTTGTACGGCTAAGTTTCATAAGTTTCGTTGCTACAAAAGCTGACGTCTTGGAATGTTAACCCCTTGTGCTAAACGTCTCAATGATTTTTGGGTTGAGTGCTCTAACCGGGCGCCTACTTAATCAAGCTTCTCTTCTATCAACATAAGGCGTAGTTGTACACGATTCATGTTAAAAAAAACCGTACGCCTGAATTTATGGATAGTTGACCTACTAGGAATTTGAACACATGCAAACCGATATTGAAATTCTTTACGACACCCTCTTACAGAAGAATATTTCACATACACATCATGAAGAAAAACACGTTGTTCTAAAGTGTGCTCAACCATTATTAATGGACAATTTATCTCCAAAACACAACACAATTTTACTCTAAACACGCGCACAGACGTCTTTCCCTGACGACGGATGCAACTCGATTGATGTGTCAGCGCTAGCAACACCCTACTCTCTGGCGGCAGGCGCGCCACTCCTCTCTCAGTCCACCGCCGCCACGGTATATCTTTCATAACCTTTCAGCATTAACTCCGTCTTGGCCTTCAAAGGTTTTGTATAAGCCGTTTAAGAGTAGATTTGGTGGCGATCAGGATGTATTTGAAATTTTTGTTGACTCTTGCATACGGTAACATTTCAACCAAGTCAGTTCGCAACAAATCATTGACTAGTTTGCTTATAATTTTGCATCTTAAAAAGTTCCTTCTCGCTGGTACATTAAGCTTTTAGCAATAATTTGCTTCGCTGTTATGCTATAATTTTAGATGCTTTCAGTCTCGGATAATTTGTTCAATCTCTTGAGTATGACTGTTAATTGCCGGTGTCTCTTGATGCAATGAGTCTATTCACTCTTTGCCTCAGTCTATTCACTAAAGTGTTAGAATTTCTGCAGAAAACAGTGAACGCTCTTATCAAGATGATGCTCCCTCCGCACCAGGCCTAGATCTGAATGGGTATTAGGACGTATTATATCCGTGTATTTACATGATTACCAGATCTGAAACGACCCTACATGTTGTAAATATTTCTATGAAGAAAAGTGCTTTTCAAAATCTTAGCGTAAGTATCCAAGTCTTCACTTGTGTATGCAGACTTCTGACGTATTTGCTTAAAGATGATCTCCTTTAACCCACGGGTAGCCTCATAAGTTTCATCACCTGCCACTTTTTCATTATTTATAAAATGAATATTTTTATTTCCCATCATATAGCTACCATCCTGATTATCACACCGTATAATGTATAAATGCGATCCACCTTTTTTGAGTGAACGTGTTGTAGGTGAGTAGAAATACTTGTGGATTCATCCTCTCCATTCTTATCATCCTCCACAGCTGATTTCCTTGAATATCCAAAATATTCTTGAGAGGAATGGTTACAGACCTCAAAGCTTCCGACATTACATGCTGTTTCTCAAATTTGAGACTCTTTAGAGCTCTCAGTTTTTATTTTACAGCCTTAGTATCTCTAGCTACTGAATCTTTGCCTTTTTTGCTTTCACTATCCACCTTACAAATGATATCATATAAGAGATTACATTGACTTTATAGTTTGGTTCAACTTGAGTTCTCAATGTATCGATACCCTTAGCTATCATGTTAATTGAAGCTCTTAGTTTTTCAGTATCATTTTTATAATCCTGTGTATGGCCCTGAAGCCATTAGCAAAGATTGCCATACTGTCTTATGATGTATTCTTCTAAAGTTGACGTTTGCTGTCCCTGCTTGTTGTGGTTATCCGTCATCATGTTTACACTTTTCTCTAATGCCTTGAGTTCATCTTTCGGGAAATTGATTTTGAGAGCATTCAAAGCCTCCGTGTTTAACTGCTTGACTGTATCCTCCAGACTTGAAACTTGCTTCATCATTAATTTTTCCAAGTTATTAATTTTCTCATTACAGATATTCTGAAGGTCAGTTTTCTCTCTATGAAGGGTCTCTGCCAGTTGTTTAATACAATTCATTGGAAAATCCGTCGTTTCTTTTGTTGAACTTATTAGAGAATTTGCCGTATACATAGCTTTGTTCAATGTTGTATTGACACCTTGCAGTCTCTCGCCTATTTGCATTGCACTTTCATTGAGCAAGTATCTGTTTAACTGTTGACACGTCACGCTCATTTTATGATCATGCCTCCGACGCATCTTTTATTTACAGCATCAATATCTCCAAGTGGATCTGCTATATCATAGATGTTTTACCAAATATGATGTTACCATTACCATCTACCGGTTATGATCGAGAATGGATATATTCAATGAGGAACTTTCTATTCGGTATATCATGATCGTGCATTGGATTTACTGATACTTTCAATCTAACTTTGTCAATTACAATGTTATTTTTATGGTCTCACTTGAGAATAAATATTGCATTCAGCTCATTGATCCAGGTCACTATGATCTCATTTTTAAAGGATTTTGCTGTGAGAAATCACGAATTCCTATTATCGAGTGCGTTCACATTAGTTCTTATTGAATGCATCATTATCATTTTCAGGATCATGAACATTGTGCAACCTCTTGTTCTTGAACTGATAGTTTCCTTTGACGTCTCTACGATCAGGCACTTTGATATAGCGATCAGGTACTCTTCTAACCGGGTCGTCCTCTGTGGTGTAGTGGTTTCTATACTAGCATATAGTTCCCGAGGTCATGGGTTCAAACACGCGGAGGCCGATGGGTTTTTTCTGGCGTAAAAATCCTTAGCATGGCTTCCTTCGGAAGGGAAATAATGCCGGTGGTCCCGTGTCGTAGATATAGGCTAGTAAAAGAGCCTCCATACTGATAAAGCGACCTCTAAGCAAAATTACCGATCTTTCACGCCCAATATAGAACGGGACACTAAGGACCACAGCAGTTAAAGAGCGTCCATGAATAAACTTTCATTTAGTTTATCTCTTCTAACCGAGCACTCCTCTGTAAACCGAACCTATTGATACTCATTAACTACGAATGATTTTTATCCACCTTAATACACACGTCAAACTCGGTCCTATATCGACCATCATTAGAGTAGAATTCAGGAAGTATCGCAGTAAAGGATTTTCCATCTTAGACACTCTCCAAAACAGTTTTGCATGGATCTTTAACTTCATTGTAGGCCATGTCGGTGTTTACATAATCTTCATAAATACGCATAAAGTTTAAATTTTCTTACCTGAGGAGTATAATGTTGTTTGTATTTTTGCGAATTAAATTTTTGGCACTTTAGCATAGGACTGTACTAGATATACAGAGTCCACGTTTCGATGTCTACCCATGCTATAAAAGAATGCGATCTTTTCCTGCTTTTCAACGTCATCAAATACAAAAATGGAAGTTTCTTTTACTTCAGAAGGATGCAAAGCATACTCTCCATCATCGAAGTTATTCACTTCTATACCTCCATGTTTTCAAGTACTTTAATGAGATATCCATACTTTGGCTGATAGAGGAACCTTGAATAAATATACAAGTTTTCAAAACGTAGATCATTCTCATGAAGTAGCATATTGGGTAGTACATTTGTTTTCCCTACACTGGAGCTAACTAAAACAACAGTTCTGACATTATAAAGAAATAGCTTTCCATGATGATCACATCTAAGCCACTTTCAAAATCTAATACCTGGACAGGAAGAGAGCACTGTTGCTTCAGAAGCTCCATCTTAACAAACAACTTATAAAAAGCATGCGTGATGTTTATATACATATTGAAAAGAGTAAGTAAACTAATGCTTGGGTTAGTCAAGCTTGGATGCCGATTAACTAAGTTATGGTAGTAGTGGTTAGCTTAGGTTTTAGGTTGTCTTAGCAATAGATTTCTTAGGTTGGTTGTGTTTGTTTATGTTTTGGTTACGTTTTTATGGGATGTTAGGTGCGAGGTCAGGGCAGAGGATGGCAGGATAGAATAGATAATAAGGGATGGTCTAGTTTAGGTTAGAATTGGTTGTTTTAGGTTACGTTAGACGTTAAAGAAGGCTATAAAAGAGGGAAATGTATATATACGGAATTAGTATGTGATGAGAGGTGTAAGAGGAAAGTCGTTGCCTTATAGGTGCAGCTTTGGAGTTATTAATTCAATAATTCGTAAACTCCCCTTTGAAGTTCACTTGCCAGGGTATGAATATCGCGGCCTTGGTACAAAACTGGAAAAACTTCTGCAAAGAGGAGACCCAGGAATTATCCAATTAGAAGAGGCCTGCAAACAGCACATATTGTATACGCTGAGCACAAGGAATCGGCATCGAGACACTTGGCGGATAATACTCTTACAGAGAAGGCCTGGTTATGTGTTCAGTCATCAGAATCTACTTTGGGCGAGAGGAAAGCGGCGAGGATAGTAACTGCAATAATGAAGGCTAAGGTTGCAGTGGGACAGGAAAAAAGAAGAGAGGAGGATTTTTACTCTTAATACCAATCATTGCAACTTTAGGCGCTGCACCTGGAGAAGCTTCTCAAATTGCCTCTGCAGTCAATAAAGAAATGTGCTGATAGACAGCCTGCAGAAATCGCAAGGTTAACAGGGTGATGGAGCCTATGGGAAAAGGACTTCGAAAGAGACAGAATAAGAAGAGAAAACAAAATGGAAGCTGAGGAACCTCGCTTCGTCATAGTTTGAGCGTAGACTGCAAGATTGGGTGATGGTAGCAAGAGGAGTTATGAGTTTGATCATTGCAATGTTACTAATTTAAGGTTATTCCTCCATAGTGAATGCTATCCCTACCATGACTTGAATTTGGACTTCAAGAATTCGAAGTTTGTTTCATTATATGAAATGTACTGCAAATTTCAAACCTCAAATTATAATCAAGATAATGATCCTTCCTTGAAGAGAAACGATTTTCTTCATCGTGCGCCATTATTCGTGACAGACTGCTCGCATTAACCCGCGGAGACTGTAAATGAAGCTGTGAGCATCAGACTCGAGATTGAAGGTTCTGCAAATATCCCAGTCCAGATATCACTGTATTGTTTAAATTTACATGACAAAGTGTTTATCTTCAAGCCTCTTTCCAATGTAATACAAACAATTATATAAATGAATGTGTATGAAACCTAGAGACTTAAATTTCATCACTGCTTGTGGAAATGAGTGTTTTTGGAAGGATTTAATAGGATCATTTTTAAATAATAAATTGAGTGTATATACTTTTTAAATACTAGATTGCATTTATATACTCCAACAGTATTTTATTACTTTTATTATAAATTTCATGCACCTTACTTCTCCTTCTTCAAATCCCCGAAAAACTAGATGTCCCTGGCTTGTAGAAGTCATTTAAATCATTTAGGTGTCCTTTAATATATGGCACAATGCATTTTGGATTTCTACAGCATGAATGTCTAAAGTTATTACATTATCATTTAAACAAGTATTTATGAAATTAATTGAAATGACAAGAAATAAAATAATACTGTATGTATAAATTACATTTGCACAATATTCGATGCACTCTAACCTTTTCTTGTTATATCTTCAATCGCTATGTTTTTTATATGTCCCAGTATGATTTTGTAATATAGTCAAGTGAATTACCACTTTCACATTTTATGTAAAGGGAGGGGATGTCATAGTGTAGCCAACACTCACGCTATGTGTTGGAATATGTTGATGTCATCAAGCATGAGGAGTGAGTTGATTCTCCTGTCTGCTCTGGCAGCTGTTGTGGATCTTCGATGAATAGGAAGACTTGTTGTAATCGTTAACTGTTGTTGTGAATCCTCCTGTTACATCTGCGATTCTGCTTTTTTGCACTTTGTCATTCTTTCGCTTATTTCGCCTCCTCCTTGTAGCCCTGTAACATATATTCAAATACTCTTAGAATCAAACTGAAAAAATTAACATATTCGCCTGAAAGAGAAATACATTTGTTAGAGAGCTCCATTCGCATGGTAAAAAAGGAATGTTTAAAAGATGACATGCTCACTTCAAGTTTTTGCACGTCTCTGATTGTATCTGTGGGGAGCAATCCGGTGTCTTCTGATTTAAAGTCATCGGTTTGTATAGCACTCTTATCAGGAACAATATAATCAGGCACTGAAGCGTCATCATTCTAAAAATTATTTTACAGATTGCGAATAACCAAGCGTGGGGTTCCCCTGCCAATAGAGGATTTGGACCCTGAGATAGATGCGATGTCGAAGTACATATGATTGGGAAATAATTTTTAGTTTAGACTTACGAGAATAATATTGGAATCAACATAGGAACATGTAATTATTTTTGGTATTGCTATTTACTCAAGCTTTCTCTTCCTACGTTGGTAGACTTCACAATTGTCATTGCATAAGAGGAACGATGCTGTGCGATCGTGCTGCAATGCATTAGTACATAATACAGAATGTGTGTGTCCACTGCATGTCATGTATCACATTGCCACAAACACACCAATTTCATCGATATCACTAAGATGTTCCTGTTCCATAGGAAAGAATAAAATGTTTCAAATTAGGCATTATTTAAAGGAAATACTCAAAATATGTAAGTTATGGAAAAATATTACATACAAGTTCTTTCTTTGATAAACCGCACAGTTCTCTGTACACACTTCCAATGTTGTCAATTGATGTGATAATACGACGATTGATTAGACAATATTGTATGCATCAAGCCACTGAAAGACCACGTATGAAGGTATTGAATTGAAATTTAAGGGCTATTTATGTCGGGCTTTTACAAAGAGATGTCTTCGCTCTCCATCCTTTCATATTAATTCCTATTTATACATTCTTTTGCTGCACGCCATCTAGAGGAAAACATCTGTACTTATTTTAATATGATATTGATAACTAGCGATTGTTTTGTCGTGGAACACTAATTATTAAATACATTTTTTGAAAATTAACGTCACTAACGCCGTCAATGGAAGAACATCTGTTATTTGTTACTCCTATTGCTATACTCATATCAATTATTAAAAGTATGATTATACTTGATTTGAAGGAATAACAGGAATGATTATACTGGTTTGTGCGCAAATCTAGGTTGTGGTATTGAAATAATGTAGCTGTCGATGTCTTTTGATATGCAAATGAGTAGTCATTTTTCGGGCGTAAAAATCCTTAGCATAACTTCCTTCGTAAAGGGAAGTAAAGCCGGTGGTCTCGTGTTGTGGAGTTACGGCACGTAAAAGAACCTCAAGCCTGATAAGGAGGCCTAAATTTCCTATCTTTCACGCCCAATATAGAATGGGACGCTAAGGACTATAGCAGTTAAAGAGCGTCCATAGGTAAAACAAAATTCAATTTATTTCCTTTGTCGGTAACACTGCTATGAGGGTGCGGAAATTATTTTGTTGGTATGGGCGATGGAGGCTTCGACCCTTTGAAGTCAATAATGCTAGATGATTGGACACTTGTCTGATCGCTGTCAATGGGATGGCATGGGTTAGAAACATTGTCAGTTAAACAGGGTATGTAACGAACACTTAAAGGGGCCGGGTATCTTTGTCGGTAAAACCCGACAAAGGAGTGGAAGGTGTGACAATCCGATTACACGCTTAATTAATCCCAATTATACGGTACTTTAAGTATGCAGATTGTGTCTTAACTGCCATTTTTCCCCTACTAAAAAGCTACGATTCACCATCGTAAATCCTTCATATCGATCACTAAAAGTACTACAGAAGACGTCTTTTTCCAGTGCACAATATACTGTAACGTTTAATGAATTGAAGTGAGTCGTTACGTATTAATTCACACCACAATGGTGCTTGGTATTAACTGAGTAACACTTCTCTCGAAAGCGCTTCTCAGTTAATACCAAGCACCATTGTGATGTAAATTAATGTGTAACGACTCACTTCAATTCATTGTATGATAACATCACAATCAACAATACTTCTGTTCATTATAATACTGTAACGTTGTCTGTTAATGATCTCAGAGATGGGCAGAAAACCGTTGTATTATCGATATTTGATTATCGTAAAGTTAATTGTTCTTCTGGAAACACCTGAACACCCTGTACGCTCCTGGATAGAGTGCCCCACCTCTAGCCCCGAACAGCTAAAGAACAATTCCCACTCCAGGTGCAAAATGAAGTCAAGATCTTTAAGCTTCATTCCTGCACGCTGAGACTGTATTAGTAGCTAACAATCTCTCGGAACCAAACCACACACATGTTACAATTTATGTTTGAAAAAACACATTGAACACCACGTGGCAGCGTTGTTTCGTCTAACTAACCCTCGCTCTTCACGTGCAGCGTCTCTTTTATTTTAGCCTCAAGGAAAAGAAACCCAAGCAAGGAACATGAACCTGGAATACAAACGAAGGAAGATAATGGGAAATGCAGGATGTGAACGCCTCGTTTCACGGCGGTTGGGCACGCATTTGTGCAGAACTTGGCTCCCTCTGTCGCACACACTTTAAAATGCACTGCTAGGACTTGCTTGTGCTTGCTTCTTTCCCATCAGTCTGTAAATGCTACTATCAAACCTAAGTTGCAATAGGTTCACTTTAAACTGCACGTCTTCTTTCTGCTCTCGGCTTTTCTTTATTTGCCAAAGAAAAGCGACAATGTTTTACAGGATGTATAGTTTCGGTTCCTGATTACATCCTGCAGTTTTCACGCAGAATATCTCATTATGCACATTATGCATGGAGTTCTGAATGCGCAGATTATGGTCGTCGTTTCTTAAAGTTCAAGTGGATCTGGAAGTGTAAAAGTATTTGGACATGCACTGAACACAGGAATCATGGTTCTTCTGGGTGCAACTGATAAATCAGCGTAAAAAAGTGCTGTAACTGTAACTGTTCATGAAATGCCATGTTCATATGCATTATATTTAGTCTGATAAGATCAACTTCGAAAATATACCGAGAAAAGTAATAACAACAAAGTGAAGATATTTTGGTACCTTATTCTTAGAAACTGCTTGAAGCAGAGAACATTCTTATTAAATGTTAAAACTCTTATTTAATGCCACCGGAGAAGAGAAATCGAGGACCAAGCATTGCTTGTTAGTTTATTGCCAAGATGGGTTAAAGATTTTACCCAAAATTACGTACAAATTAAAATAGGTTGCGTACATTTACACAAATATTCTTATATAAGCATGATGGATTTTATAATTTTTATAAAATATATACATGTTCAGGAACACATAGATTCGAGGCAATCTCAACAATAAAGCTAGCTTAAAAACTATTATACGTTTAATAAATTTCGGGAAGTATATATTGGCTACATTCGCACTTGTTTCATAATGAGCTGATCTCCGCTTATATTTTCAGAAAAATACACCAAAAGTGTTCTCAAAAAGGGAACTGTAAATCATCCCATATAGACTTAAATTCTACTAAAATTGCCTTTTTTAAAGCGAGGAATGCTTCAAGCTCCCAATAACCATATTTACAGTGACGCCGGGTTAAAAAGTATCGCTGGCGCGTGGAAAATATTTCCAGTCATATATGGACCGCCTGATAAGCTCAATCGAGCAGGACAATCTTTGGGTTGTTCAGTTGTTAATCCTTGAGTCATTCTATGATTTACTACTTTCATTTGCTGCCACTTTATAAAATACGAATCATATGCTTTGCGTTGTAGAGCACTTCATGGAGGCTTTTCTCAAACTGGTCTGCCTAAAAGACGCACTATTCATAAAATAGTAACAAATTCAAAAAAAGAACTGAAATTGCATAGGAAAACAGTGGAAAACGTTTTAACAGGCCGATTGCAGTGTGCATGCCAGGGCGTTGCTTTGGTGTTACGTCGCTAGAGTGCTGAGAGTTCGAGTTCCGCTTCGGGCATATGTTTGTGAGCATGTAAATGGGTGTGTCTGTGTGAAGCAAAAACAATAAACAAAAAGGTGAGAACTCGTGCTAAAAAGGCAAATCGGATGGATAGCATTTTTATATATTTTTAATTAAACATCCAATAGTTACATTCACTTTGTCATGCAAGTATGTTAAACATATGGCTTTTAACCAAAGCCTTTAGAGCGTTTTTTTTGAGAAAATAGAAAACAACTAACATTTCCCCACGAAAAGTGTAATTTGGTTTAGAGGGATTTTATTCTAGTAAAATTCTTATATTCTATGTAGCACAATTCTATTGCGATTTTTTTTCCTTATGCCTGGCACCCTGAACCTTTGGCTTTTGGTTAGCCCTTATTATTTTCTTTCTTTTCCACTTCTCTGATTCCTGCTTTCTCTTATTCTCCTTTCTCTTGGCCTTTTTGCTCCTCTCCCCTTGCTTATTTTACGTTCCTTAGCCACTTTTCCTTGATTTCCCTTGAAAACTCAACCATAGCCTTGCTTCTTTTTCTCCCTTAACTGTTAACACTTTTATGACTACAATTTCCTTCCTCACTTTTTCCTACTTCGAATCCTAAACATCCTGCGTCAACTTCTTCAAATCTTTCCATTCTGCTAAGTAATGTATTTCACCTTTCTTTTCTCCATATGACACATGTTCCTGATCTCTTGTTCTTAACCCTCCTAGGAACACTGCCTCTGTTCTCATCCATGCTAAATCTTTTATGTCTATTGCATATGTCAACATAAGCTTCTATATCCAATCTCTCTTAATAGTTTTATATAAACTTAAGGAGTTTTTATTTTCAAGTCTACTCCAACTTTCTAGTTTCTCTATATCATCTATCCTATTTCTCACTACTTTCCAAAACCTGTCACCATTTTTTACTTTCTCTATTACATACATAGTAGATAGAGAAGGCATTGCATTCCACTAAATAAATTCAATTTCGAGATTACACCGGATATACATGTTTTGAGACCCCTTGAATAAAAGAAGGTATTTTTAGAAAAAGTCCGTGTTTGTATGTGTGTGTGTGTGTGTGTGTGTGTGTGTGTGTTTGCCTATACCTGTGAACAGCATAACTCAAAAACAAAAAGTCAGATCAACACCAAACTTGGTATTTAGGTTCAGTACCTTCCAAAAATGCGACATAAAGATTTTCAAGAAAATATTCCTACCCTAAATTACGTTTTACATGGAAGATTTGTCGAAATGTTTTATTTTCTAAAAAATAGCTCTTAAGCATTTTAATTAAAATACCATTATTAAAGATATTTGCATACGAAATAAAATGTATATTTTGAATTTGCTGGAATTAGTCTGTGAAGTTCACTTCATTCGGAAGAAATTTTGCATAGTCTTGTATAACTGGTAAACGTTAAGCGTTACACCAAAAACTACTACACAAAAATGTATATCTGTTTAAAACACACACTTTATTTGAAATAACTTTATTTGTGGTCTCAGGAATTTCCGAGGTATCCGTTATTAATAATTATTTTCAAGTCCTTTTGATATTAAATTGTTTCTAAATAAAAAAATCTGATGTGTTACACTCACATGACTTCCTCTACTCTTGTACATACTATTTTTACAAACGCTTATTCTCCATCTACTTCATGTTACACGAGATAAACATTTGCAGACTCTATCTTATTGCTAATTTTCTTGTAGATGTAAGGGGAATATATATTTACAAGGGAAATATAGAAATACAGTAGCCTTTAAGCACATACATATCTCTTAATAACTGGTTGCTAGGTGCAGCACCATTCCCTTTGCCACAGATTAATACTCTTTGCATATCCAAGACAAAAAAATGAATAACGAATTCCCATTTGAGAAAATAAGTATTGAAAAATTTAAGGGAATAACAAGTAATATCTCGAAAATGGTTCACTCGACAAAAAAATGTATATGACATAAATTGTGTATTTTAACGCGATCTATATTTTTTGTGTAGTAAAATTTTGTCTATCTCTTATGGTTTACGAGTTATGCAAAAGTAGTTCACAATAAAGAATACTTTTGGAGACATTCCCAGGAAATTCATGATATACATTTTATTTGTCATAAACATATCTTAAACATATGATATTTTAATCAAAATCGTTAGAGCCATTTTTGAGAAAATTAAAATTTTCGAAAAATGTTCCATGTAAAGGGTAATCTGGGGTGGGGGATTTTCTTGAAGAGTTTCGTGTCGCATCTCTGGAAGATACTGAACCTAAATACCAAGTTTGGTGTTTATCCGACTGTTCGTTTCTGAGTTATGCTGTTCGCAGACAGACAGACAGACACACACACACACACACGGACTTGTTTCCAAAAATGCTTTTTTGGATTCAGGGGATCTCAAAACATGTATTTCCGGTGAAATCTCGGCATCGAATTTTTGGGTGGAATACAATACTTCCCTTACTTACTATACGTAGTAGAGAAAGTAAAAATTGAGTTTTATTTATGGACGCTCTTTGACTGCTGCGGTCCTTAGCGTCCCATTCTATATTGGACCCGAAAGACCGGTAATTTTGCTCAGAGGCCTCTTTATCAGGCTTAAGGTTCTTTTACGTGCCGTAAATCTACGACACGGGACCACCGACTTTACTTCCCTTCAAAAGCTATGCTAAAGATTTTTACGCCCGAAAAAATCCATCACCCTCCATAGCCGGGTTTGAACCCGCAATCTCGAGAACTAGAAGCTAGCATGGTAACCACTACACCAAGGAGGACGATTAAATTGTTTCTCGTTTTGTAATAGAGTATGGGATTTTAAGGCTAGCTTATAGCGTCCATTTCTAAAACGGCGGCGCCGTGGCCGAGTGGTTAGACCGCTCGCCTCCCACCGAGGCGGCCCGGGTTCAATCCCAGGGACCTGCATGTGGGATTTGTGGTGGACGAAGCGGCGTTTGGGCGGGTTTTCTCCGGTTTCCCCCGCCATTCATTCCACCAACTGCTCCATCATCACCTTTCCTTTCATCCATTTCACCAACATTTCGCTTCATCTACTTCCTTCATCCCTTCGGGCTGATCACCCATCCTGGATGTTCTGTCTGATCCATGAGTGCCTGCTCCTCGACGGGCCTCTGACCCCAGGCACCCGCCTGTAAGTCCTGGGGGGGGTGTAAGTCCTACATAAGAGGAGGGTAAACAGATAATGAATGAATGAATTGATTTTCGCTATTCCCTTTATATCAATAACGAAATGTGTAATGCAACTCCTTCCGGAAATGAAGAAGATAGAAAAATGAAGAAATTATTCGTAAGAATAAATTGTGACCTACTAACGAGCGCTAGAGGGCAGGGAAAGCCATGTAAATGTAACAAATCAGATTTTTACCTCTAATTGTCATATATCCAGTATTCCTATCTTCTCCAACTCTCCTCCTATCCCTGCGCAGCAGCAATTCCTATTTGAAGTTATATTCGTTGATTCACACAAATATTTAATATATTTCGATACTCTCTTTGAAGACACGTGTATCAATGTTTCAGGATTTTTACTTTCTCTACTACGTATAGTAAGTAGAAGTATTGTATTCCACCCAAAAATTCATACCGAGATTTCACCGGAAATACATGTTTTGAGACCCCTGAATCCAAAAAAAGCATTTTTGGAAACATGTCCGTGTGTGTGTCTGTGTGTGTATCTGTCTGTGTGTCTGTCTGTGAACAGCATAACTCAGAAACGAACAGTCGGATAAACACCAAACTTGGTATTTAAGTTCAGTATCTTCCAGAGATGCGATACGAAGGTTTTCAAGAAAATCCCCCCACCCCAGATTACCCTTTACATGGAACATTTTTCGAAAATTTTAATTTTCTCAAAAATGGCTCTAACGATTTTGATTAAAATATCATATGTTTAAGATATTTTCATGATAAATAAAATGTATATCTTGAGTTTTCTGGGAATGTCTCCAAAAGTATTCTTCATTGTGAACGACTTTTGCATAACTGGTAAACCATAAGACATAGACCAAATTTTACTGCACAAAAATGTAGATCGCGTTAAAATACACAATTTATGTCATATACATGTTTTTTGTTGAGTGAACCATTTTCGAGATATTGCTGGTTATTCCCTTAAATTTTTCAACACTTATTTTCTCAAATGAGAATTCGTTATTCATTTTTTGTCTTGTATATGCAAAGAGTATTAATCTGTGGCAAAGAGAATGGTGCTGCACCTAGCAACCAACTATTAAGAGATATGTCTATGCTTAAAGGCTACTGTATTTCTATATTGCCCTTGTAAATATATATTCCCCTTACATCTACAAGAAACTTAGCAATAAGATAGAGTGTGCAAATGTTTATCTCGATTCAAATGAAGTAGATGGAGAATAAGCGTTTGTAAAAATAGTTTGTACAGCAGTAGAGAAAGTCATGTGAGTATAGCGCATGAGATTTTTTCATTGATTATTCCTTTCCGTTTTGTTGTTCTTAATAATCTACCAATGCTACTTCCTTTGGCGCTGACATTATTAATCCCAAAAGTTCTTTGCAGAATGATCTGTATAGACATTGATCTACTTTTTTGCCTAATCTGAAATCCCTCATATTTCTACTGCATAATTTTGTTTTATTCTACCAATGATTCATACATCCTTTCCACCATATTGTTATGTAATAGCAGCTCTGCATTTTGCCAACCCCTTCCTCCCACGTGTTTCCCAACCAACATTATTACTTAGTCCTACTCTTAGATAATCGAACTTTTTTACTGCCTCTAACTATTGTTCATTCAGATTCATCGTTCATATTTTTGTAATTTATTTACTTTTTGAAAACTATTACTTTTAATTTATTTATATTAGCTCGAATTCCCTATTCTGTACATAATTTCTGTATTTCATTAATTGCTTTTGCAAGCCTTTTACTGCTATGGCTCCTACCATTAGGTCATCTACATACAACAAGCGTGGTATCGCCTTGTTCATTAATATAGGGTAGTGCTCATTATTTTCTCGAACGCTTTCGGCTATATTATCAATAAATAAATTAAACATAGTGGGACTTAATCTGTATTCTTGTCCTTAACTTAATTTTTGCTCAGCCATCTCTGTAACTCTATTTCGATCACATACTACAAAATTTATGCTCATATATTTCCCTAATTTCCTCAATATAGTCACTTCTTACATCCTTTTTCCTAATTTCCACTCAAACGCTCCTCTTTTAATATTGTCGAATGCCTTTCAAAATCAGCAATATATACATATATTTATGCATCATTCGCCTTTTCCTGTTTAAATAGGTACTTGTTAATTGTTGTCTGGATTATCAATATATTATGTATTGTTCACTCGCCTTTCCTGAAACCTGCTTAAAACTCGAACAGCTCTCCTGATTTTGTGCACTCTTGCAGCCTTTCAACCTTTATTCCTGTATAGGTTTTCTCCAGGATAGACAATATACTTATTTTTTGGAATTTTATTTAAAAACTTCGAGTCGCTTCTTTGGTAGATGCTGAACTTAAATATCAAGTTTAGTGTTTGTTGGGGTTTCATTTTTAAGTTATGCTGTTCACAGAGAGACACACAGAACACTTTCTAAAATCCTTTTTTGAAATCTCGATATCGAATTTTTGGATGGAATACAATACTTCCTCTATTTACTATAGGTAAGCAGCAGAGAAAGTAAAAAGGTCTGTAAACACAACACGTAGGAGTTTATTATGACTCAACCACAAAGCGCGACGGTGATACTGGAATTTTCAAAATAGAAAAATCACAAGTACAAATACCAAAATTTAATTTAATTCGCTAAATAATCGTCGCTAAAGTAAGCTAGCCTTATCTGTTCATCCAATTTATCCGACACGTTTGAACGTCTGTATATCGGACCGACGTACGGGGTGAGGCTTCTGTAGGCGAGCCGTGTCGCGCAACAGTAAGGGGAGATGCAAGTTATTCTGGTGTCGAAACTGCCGAAACTTTGCATGTTGCCAATAAATGTTTTCAAAATACAAAACTAAGAGGAGTAGCAGCTATTCTTTTCTATACTGACTGGATGTCACTATCGGCATGTTAAATTAAGCCTCATGTCGGAATAATTGAGAGGGAACAGTACTGTCCACATACCCCTTCTAGAAGCCGTATGCCCTTGTTGTTGGTGAAGGGGTTATGTACACCTGAGATCCAGTGAGCTGTGCTGGTGATACTTTGTACTGATAGTCACTCATGCCAGAGTGGTCACTGGGGAGACGTCAGACTAAAAAGCGGTTTACCATAAAAATATTCATCATTTGGGATTCCCAGTTGGAGAACAATTTGGAGCTCCCAGTTGATGAACCAAATCTACAACGGGCTTTGGTCCGCTCAAGGTAAGGTGTGATGTATCGTGCCGATACCTTCGAGCACTGGAGCGAGAAAGCCAGTGTCAGAACGATCCCTTCAGGGTACCAGGCGAAAACCCGCCGTATATGGCCTTCCACCCATATTCGGGACTCTGTGTGTGATGACCTAATAATACTCCGGTACTCGTGGGATCATATGGAAACCTCAATTCAAAAAGGGGGATGGGTAAACTCGGGGAGCCAGCAGTTCTGAAAAACCCAGGAAAAAGAGCTGGGCTATACGGCCTCAGATTTAAACAGGCTGAACCTCACGACCACGCCGTTGTCAGCGGCAGCCAAAAGAAAAAGAAAGAACTTATTATAATTACATAATTATATTAAATAATAAATATAACCAAAAAACTCTAATCGAGCAGTTACACGAACAATTTCTTATGAAGCAAGATTAGTACTAGTTTTGTCTTTTTTTAATTGGAAGTTATTGTATATTAGATTTTTTCTAATAAACAGAAAAAAAGATAGAAAGAAAGATTGATTCTAGCTAATACTGGGAGTATAAAACAACCAGGACAGCCTCACCATACTCCTAAAACACCGCTGAAACCAGGGATTCTGTAAAGAACCCGAGACACGCCAAATATGCCACCCTCTGACCAGCCACATCAGAAGAAACCCAGGGGTACACAAGAACACGGAATTTCCTTCACGGAGGTCTTGGCATCATATAAGATGGCAATCATACCTGAAAATTATCCAGAGTAGAGCTTCACAGTGGTTGAGGTGAACGAAATCGTGGGTAAGATACTTGAGAGGGAGCACGAGATCCCTGAAGGGGAACCTTTACCTTTTTTGAGGACTTACTCTTTGCAGGACGGCGCCCTCATATATTATTGTGAGGATGAAAACTCCTGTAACTGGCTGAGAGAGAATCTCAATGAGGTAAAACTTCAAGAGGGTATAACTCTCAAATTAGTGGAGGAGAAGAATCTATCCAAACCTGTCAAGGTAGCCTTCAGGGCTCGGGATACTACAACCGTGGATTCGAAGATACTTTTGTGAAGAGTGAAGAGACTTAATAAAGGTCTCAATACAGAACGCTAGAAAATGATTAATAGGCAAGCATATTCAGCGATTAATCTTCTTGATAGAGCACGAATCTACCACTGAAATTAAAAAGGCTAATATGGCAGCCTACACGAGATTGGACAGGAGTGAATTCAGGATCCTTGCCGATCCCAATAAAACAAGAAAAGGTGTCGAAGTGATTGAGGAGCCCATGGCAAAGGAGACGCAGGAGACCATGGAAACTCAAGAGACTAAAACTAACAACACTATGGGATCTGTAATCAGCCTAGGTAATACAGATAATCCTAAGACATGTATATACACTAAGAACTGGCTAAAGGCAATACCTGTTTTAAAGTTTTGTTCTAAGGACGTAACAACTGTCTAAATACATATATTAAGGGTACAAGAGGGCAGAAGGGCTGTCTTCCTTATAAAGAAGCAGACCCAACATCATTGAGGTGAGGGACCTCATTAATTACAGAAGATTATCCGGTAAGGAGCTCCTACTTGTATGTGATGCCAACACAGACTAAACTACGTGGGGAGCAATGATATAAACAAAAGGGGAGAGCAAAGTGCAGAATATCTGGTAAGTACACACCTGCATATTCTTAATCAAGGCGGTGAATCCACATTCATGAATGGTGTAAGAAAAGAGGTGATTGACATTACACTGGCAACTGTATCGGTAGCAAACCACGTAGAAAAGTGGCATGTATCTAGCAATATGACTTTGTCAGATCACAGATATATAAGCTTCAAAGTATGGTCACACATATTTGAACCTACGATTTACAAAAATCCGAAGAACACCGACTGGGACTCATATCGGAAAGAATGTCAGCCTTAGTTTAAGGAATTTCAAAGAAAAAGTGTTCAGTCTTGGACTTAAAATTAACTATTGGTGAGTTGCAACAATATGTTCGCCAGTCCTTTCACTCAAATTGCAAGGCTAGGGCTGCCATTTGCTAAGGAATGTTCCTTAGTGATCTAAAGAATTAAGAAACTGAGGCAAAACCCAGGCAGGCTATATAATCTAAGTAGACGAATGGGTAATTGGCTCGGTTATAGAACTGACCTTACCCGTTACAACATGGCAATAAGGAAGGCCAAAATGGATTCATAGAGGAAGTACTGTGAGGATATTGAAGAGATACTAAGTAGTGCTAGACTCATGAAACTAAGACAAGAAATACAGCTTATAAATTCAGTATTCTAAAGCTTCCTGATGGAAGTTACACTATGTCAAGGAAAGAAACTCAGAAAGAAGTGTTCAGAGTACACTTTCCTGAATCTATAGAGATAAAAGATATAGCTCAGCCTGAACAGAAACCACTATACCTGGAAATGAAAAAGACGAAAAGGGAAGATTGGAACCTTTGCAGGAAGGTGTTTAGTCTATCTGGAATCAGATGGTCTATTCATTTAGTTAAGCCATATAAATCGGCTGGGCCAGATCAACTGATACCTCACTACTGCAGCAAGGGATTAACGGTATATAGTCCCTACTGTGCCATATTTTCAGGGCTAGTCTTGCAATAAGACATATTATGATGTCCTGGAGACAGGTAAGAGTGACCTACATACCTGAACCTGGGCGTCCTAATATGGGTAAGGCTAAAGCTTTTAGATCGATTAGTCTCTCATCGTTTGGGGCAATTGCTTAAAGGAATGCGTAGGTACCAAATTGCCTACAGTCTAGTAAATTTACAGAAACAACCTACATTATGTTGTATCAGATACAGAAAATGCGCTGCAATAAAAAAAAATTGCTCTAGAAACTTTTCTTGACATTGAGGATGTTGATAGGCACTGCTTAAAGCTGTGAATGAGCATGTTCTTGAAACTGTGTTCCAATGAATCAATTTCATGTTAAAAACCAGAAGAATAGTCAGTACTGCACCTGAACTGACCATGTCCACAGGGTGGGGTCTTAGCGTCCATCTTTTGGAGCTTTGTTATTGCTGACTTGGTTCGAAAGCTCAGTGGGAATGATTACCTTACGAGTAGCATTGGTTACGCTGACGTTTGAAATAATAATCAGAGGTAAATTTACCAGAACAGTCTCGGAGATGCTGCAGGTAGCTCTGAGAAAAGTTTAACAATAGTGTGATAGGTGTAAACTATGTCAACCCAGCTAAAATGATAATTGTATCCTTTGCTAGACTCAGAGATCTGAAGGGCTTTAAGGAACTGAAACGGCAACTCTAGGCCGAGCCCGAGAACTGTAATTATAGATAATTTATTAATTAATTTTTATTGATGTTAAATCATACTATGTACATATCTTTTTCTTATACTGCTTGTATAGTTTAAGAAGGGTGATTTAACGTTATGTATGTATCTAGGTTACTAATATTAGAAGAGCTATAAATGGTTTAATGTAAATAATTTAAGCGCTATGTTAAATACTGTCCACGACGAAATGTTTTAGCTACAGGAATAGTGCCTTCCAAGGCAGAAAATCTAGTTTATGACGTCTCTCTGGTCGTAGGGCCATTATTCCTACAGCGAGGGTGTAGCGCCTTTGTCCCTTTATTTAATAATTCGCCGTGACCAAGTGAGAGAGACAGATAGCTTAACGGTAAATGTAGGAAAAGCCGCGATTTATATTAAACTTGGACCAATGAGATCCCTGGAAGTTTATACGAAATAGTGGGACGCGTCGAGTGGCGCTAAAAATAGACCAATAGGAAAGGAAACAGCCCCAGAAGCCTGCGACTATAAATGGATCTGCTAGGAACAAATCAGGGGCAGTTTGGTATTTCATTTCAGTTTGGCATTTTGTCATGTGTGGTCAGGGAGAGATGCTGCAGGATGTGTGAGACATCGCGCCAAAAGGGAATAAAGACAGTTTTAGAAACACACCTAAGAACCGCTACTCATAAAGAGATAATAAGCATATTTAAACTTCATATCATATCCGCGCAGCGTTTTAACAGCAGTGCACAGTATTTTAACGGCGGCAATACCAGTGTTGTATACTACGTGGGTTAGTTAAATAAAAAGAAACGGCAGTGTCATCTTTACATAACCAAAGCACGTCTATGTCCTCTTATGTCACCACCCGAGATCGACGCTTCCTTTACCAAGGATAAGTCCATGCTCCCATATAGTTTAAAGAAAATTACTGCAGCTAGCCGAGGATAAAATTGCAGAGAACCAGCACACTGCGAACTTCTGGAACCAACATGGGAGATGCATCAAGGTAAGCCTACGAGAAACGGACAGGAGGAGGTGACTGCCGCAGAACTCAGTCTCAGAAGGACAAGGATACAATTCTCTGATGAGGTTAAGTACCTAGGTATAATTCTGAACAAGGGATTTACCTGGAAGAAACATTTGGAGACAAGCATTAATAAGAGCATACAGGTGCTTAGGGATCTGTAGAAGTATATTTGGTAAAACCTAGAATTATGTATTGGGTACACATATCAGTGTTTAGACCTACAATCTCCTATCTGAAATAATTTGGTGGCCTAGGGATAAACTTAGTATCTGCAGGAAAGGACTTTCTAAATTACAAAGACTAGCCTACATTAGTATAACCAGAGTATTTAAAACCACTACTACTACTACTGCCGCCATTGAGGTTTTGTTGGACCTCTCCCCTCTTCCTGTAGGTGGAAGCGAAAGCTAAAGCTGGCCTATACAGATTTATATGTAATGGCATTGTGAAACCAGAGTTCACATGCTACGGACACTTGAATTTTTCTATGAATAACAGTCTGGATCATATATTGTGCACGACTCCAGACAAAATGATACCAAGACGAACAGAAGGAAAGAAATGCACTATTTCACTTTCAGAAAGAAGTGAATGGGAACAAGGAATTATTCCAAGTATCCGAAAGGGACCAGTATGTTTTACTGACGGATCCATAACCAATGATGGAACTGGAGCAAGGCTATTTGGCTGTGATATAAAACTTTCTTTTAGCCTCGGACAGCGTGCCACTGTTTTTCAAGCAGAAAGGTATGCTATATTGGCTTGTGTATGGGAAATATTAAGTAAAAACTATAAAAATAAACACATTACTATATTTTCTGACAGTCAAGCAATCTTAAAGGCTCTTGAGGGTGGGATAACCAAATCTAAACTGGTCTGGGAATGTATGGAGGCTCTAAAGACACTGACCCCGCATAATTCAGTAAAGTTGGTGTGAGTGTTGGGACACACGAGAATGCATGGCAATGAAGCAGGAGATGATTTGGCGAAGAAAGTAGAGGTTCCTTTAGTAGGCCCTGAACCTAGACTGGGCTAGTCTGGGGGATAATCCGGGACTGGATCAGGAAAAAGAAACACAATGACTACTGGAAGGCTTTAATAGGACACAAGCACTCCAAGGCTCTTATTAAAGAGATAATCAAAATCAGGTCACAATTACTGCTTAAAATGAGTGGAACTGCACTAAAGCGAACAGTTGGTCTATTAACAGGACACGGTCAGTTGCATAGGCATCTCCACAAATCGGCAAAGCGTTCTATCAAACATATAGAAGACGTAGGAGAGCAAATTAAACAGTATCTCATTTGCTGTGTGACTGTGAAGATTTCACAGTTCTTAGGGTTAAATACTTTAACCAGGAAATCATGCAATTGCAAAGATTTTAAGAAGTTCTTACTAAGAGATTTGCAGACTTTGCGAAGGAGGCCAAGATTTTAGGGAAACAGTGAAGGGAAGCACAACAGATCAAAGCTGGTCGCAGTGAATAGGATATTTATTGCCCTCCCTTTTCTTTTAAAATAAATAGATAAAAAATATAAAATCTCCACGGTAGCTTAACAAGGTCGCACTTCATGGCCCAACAGTAAGCCTTTCAAACTTACACTTCATTCGCACTTTGCGGCCCAGTGTGTGGTAAGCGTCACAATTTGAAGTATTGTAACTTTGTTCCGTTTTCACTGTCACTTCACTAATGTGGTTTAGTTTACATTTTACTGTCACTTCTCTACTGTGATTTAGTTCAGTATTTACTGACACGTCACTAAGCGCTCCTCCTTATTTCTTCGCACGGCTTAGTATATGGGAGTTTATTGTGTCTTAATTTGAGCCATAATATACCATCCATAGTTTTCTGTTTGAGCTATGTTCCTGCTAACCTTGAATCACACTCTCTGTACGATTTAAAGGTTACGATAATTTACTCTACTTTTAAGATACGCTCCTCGGTTCGATGGAAGTCATGTCATGCATAAACAGCAGAGTTCTGTCTTTACAAGATTCAAGTGCTACAATAAAAGGCGGAAATTTTGCTCAGAGGCCTCTTTATCAGGCTTGAGGTTCCTTTACGTGCCGTAAACCTAACGGGACCACCGGCTTTACTTCTCTTCTAAAAGAAGCCATGCTAAGGTTTTTACACTCAAAGAAATCCATTGCCTTCTGTCGGGTTTGAACCTCGGAACTAGAGGATAGCATGGTACTCCTAGATCACAAAGGACGACTCTGCGGAGGATAGCAATGATTTTATTTAAAGAGAAATTCCATCGCCCCAACAGGGAAGTGAACCCTACACATCTGAGTTGAGACACTGACCACTCGACTACAGAGGCATTCCTGATGCTTTTAATACCTGATATCCGAACAATTTCAGACAGACTCATGTGCTAATATTGTGGGTTATGGAGAAGAATTATAAGCATTAAAATAATATCGTTTGGAAGAATTAATGAGAAAAATAAGGTTTAAGATTCAAACGTAGATTCAGTAGGGTAAAAATACACACAAGAATGCATGGGGCTTTTATTACGACATAATTAAAAAGAATGCGATCGTTAGCAGTCACATTATCTTCTCTATTCATTATAATTTATTACTTTCTCTGCCAAAGTCATGGAGGGTAGGAAAAATACTATTGTGTTTCAGAGAAAAACAAAGTGTTCTCGAGAGTTCACCGTAAATATGTGTTTTGAGATCTCAGAACCCGAAAATATATTTAGAAAAACGTAAGCGTGCGCATATGAATAAATCCAAAAGGAAGGGTTTTTAGGAGTTTCAACCCACCCCAAAATATACTCTACAAGGAGATGGTTTTGTTAATTTTTATTTGCCAAGAATGACTCTAAAATCTGGATTGAGACCACATAGTTTTGAAAGAGGACATGAGTATCTGTCTTGAATGTATCTCTTGAATTTTTTGTGAATAGCCTATGATAGTACATTATTCCTAACTAATCATCTGAGAATTTCATCTAATTGGCAATTCGTAAGTGATGAACAAAGATTTACAAGAGGTAAAATGGAGATGTCATTTAAGCATACAATCTATGCTAAATAAAAATATTTGTGACGCTAGCCTTACCGAGATATGCTCTTCTTTTAGCTTGAATTTTCTGGTGCTTTAAGCCATATACAATTTGTTGAGGTGCTTGTCACCATTGCTTTGTTTCCGGCAAAATCTTAACATGCAATTTTTCGGTTGAGTACAATGCTTCTTACATTTAGCACAGGTAAGGGGTATAGAAGGTTAAAGTACAAAACAGCTGCATAGGAAAGCATGAGTTTTTTTGTGACACTATAGCTTTGATTACAGATCTGGCGACCATCTATCCGATACGGCGAGATAATGTGATGCTGATATGTACAGTTGGAATGTTGGTTTATTTGACCTACAGTTGCTCTCTGCAAGAGCGTCTCATATTTCTCAAGATGCTATTTGGACATCCGTTTTATGTTAGACAAGAATTCCGCACCCCCATAGGTAGTCTCGAACCCATGCGCATACCGTGGATTGGAACCGTAACTACGCTCCAGCCCACTAAATCTAGATATAGGACTATGTAAAAGCTAGGCATACAATAAAAACTGAAATAAATTATCTGTACATGATTTTGTACTCATGCATTAAAACTGAAGTGACTTCGCTGAATCTCCAGCAATCAGAGAAAGCGAATTCCAATGAGTATAGAAGTTTTAAGAGCAGTTTAAGAGAATGTAAATGAGCGCTTTTTGCAGCAGCATTTCGACATTAGCATGACGTGTCGCTCCGAAGTTTCTAATCTCAGAACTAAGTAGCTTGATGAGAACGACTAATTACATGGAAGATAATTAAATATGAAAGCGTTTTAACCACAGTCATATGCACAAGAGGATGATGGATCGCTTGTCTCTTCTTGCTCAAGAGAATTTCCTTTCGCAGCGTCTCTTAAGATGGATGCTTGTAATATTCTGGTAGCCTGTCAGAGAAACAGCTGCTGCTTCAGTCATTTCATTTACCAACGCAACTCAGCGTAAGCTATTACAGCTACCATAACAGTATGGTAATATATCTTCTAAATCTACATCTATGCACATAATAAACTGTAACCGCTATTTTTTATTTTGGATAAATAAGTAATACTTAAGTGTAAACTGAGCTAGATTGAAGACAGAAATTTCATTTGCAATATTTTTCTTTATTTGTAAGTAGTTTAACTTTACACTCAAGAATGGCCCAACCGTGGTTATGAAACTTGATATCTCAGGTCTCACTTATAGAAAAGGTATATGCCAACTTAATTACGTTCTCCTGAGGTAGGAGTGTTTCACAGGATAGAAGTAAAACAAACAAACAAACAAACAAACAAAAACAAAGCTCTATATATCTTGATTGTTACTGAGTTTATGAAACATTTTACATAACAAAAGCTTATAAGCATAACCTTTCTGACAGGTTTGTTGTTTAGAAAATTCGATAGAATAAATATTTAAAAATCTTAGTACTGCTAACACTACTACTACTACTACTACTACTACTACTACTACTACTACTACTACTACTACTACTACTACTACTACTACTACTACTACTACTACTACTACTATTGCTGCTGCTGCTGCTGCTGCTGCTGCTACTGCTACCTCTCGTGTATATACGTAAACCAATTATCATGAGAATAGCATACAGAACAGGCATAAGGATTTTTACTACTAGATCTTACAGTTATGTTTCAATGATTATTAATACAACAGAAAAAGCGTTTTATTGCTGCTCCTCAAAGCATTATGTTACATAAAATTCATTTCATAGAGTGAAAGTTTCTGTGTATCTATAATGTTTTTCAAGTTATGTAAAATTTAAATCCGAATGAATAGAACTTTAAAGAAAATTCAATTTTTATATTTTATTGGTGTGCCAAGAGATCAATCATTTAATATTTTAATAAGAATTCTTACAGGCATTTCTGAACAAATATAAAATAGCTATTTAGTATGAGGAATTTATTAAATTTTTCGTTTTGCGATCTTCAAAGATTGTGGACTTAAATTTCGATCTATCAAAATTTTCCTTTTCGAGTTCTCTCTTTCTTTCTCTCACGCACACACAAATACACACATATATATGTCACGCTTTTTTCTCTAAAAATACTGCTTTTTATACTTATGGTGTTTCAAAGACGCGTACTTTTATATTTCTGGATCAAGTTCACGACTCCTCTACTTTATGTAGCGATAGAGAAAAGAACGATAGAAAGCTGTCTGTGGTATTTAGAATCATGACATGATGTCTAATGAAGAACTTTGATATCCTTAATAATGTCTTCCTATCATCTCTAACAGACAATGAAAAATATGGCCCAACTTGAAAATTGGTATCCATAGCTCTCGGTTTAGCTCGGTCTGCCGGATAGACAGTTGGTGAGAGTTAGGAAAACAGCATCAGACGTCCTTCTTCAAGTTTCCAACTTCGAGAAGTAACTTTACCAATAAGAAAGAAAGAAGGTAGAAAGTAGTTCTTTGTGGAAATACTCATTATTCACACAAACTCTGCAGTAAACTTTAAACTGTTACCACTCATTACTTCTCTTCGCTTCAAAAGGTGGTAGGCATGTAATGCTTTCTGCTCTTCCTTCCTACAGTTTTTCTCTCTAGTTTGTCACCAGGGCACCAGATGACGCCACACTCCCTTCTTCAGAGCCCATCCGTAAGAAAATTTAATTAAATAGCACGCCCATATTATTTTTCATTTTTGTGTCGCGATGACGGCGCGAACAAGTCATAAATAAGGAAGAAAGCTTTATAAAAAGATTCAGGATAAAACACTATAGTTAGGTCTTACGAAAGTTTTAATCAGGTTGCATAAGAAAACACTGAATTCCAGGATTGGAGGTCACAAGTAATAATGATAAGAATGAATTATATTATATTGTTATATTGTCAGCTGAAATCTCACGTGGAAGAAATGGAATTTAATTTGGAATTAGACCGTCCATTGGTCCTTTATAATTTGATTTTATGCAATCTACAGCACATGGGCATCTTATACAATTATACGTTGCACCCTCCTCGTCACCTAGGATCAACATAATGAAGTGCTTGAACTAAAATTCTAGAAGAGAGCTAGTAGCGCGCGACTGAATTCAACGCTAGAAACTAATGGAATCTTATAACGATCACAAATGGAAATAACAGTTATTTTAATACAGGCACTACGTGTAAGTACTTTATAAACTGTAAACTCTTGCATCTCTCAAATTATGTAGTGTTGAGTTAACTACATATTGTATTACTGACTCACAGCCAAGGCAATTCAATGTGGATCAGATTGAAACCTCAGAAGGTTTTTGTTTTCAGTAAATTTCCCTCAGAACCTAGGGGGCATATAATTGAATATAGTATTTGTTGATTTAATTCCTTTTATGCTCGTTTTCTTGTTTAGTTAACTTTCCAAGAGCTTACCTATGGTGGATATAGAAAGTATAGTATTACAGCCAAAAATTGGACATCGAGATATTATGGGAAATTTATTTTAATGAGATACATTGAAATAAAAAGTAGTATTTTCAGACACAGACATACATATGCGCGCGCGTAAATATATGCATCAAAACTTAAGTTGTATATTACGTCCACAATCAAATAATCACAGTAATTAAAAAGGTATAATTTTGTATTGTTTTAATATAATTTTAAAAAGCCAATGTACTGCAGAAACAGGTACGCGTTTGTAGAGAAATAAACATAGTGTGGCATGTGCACAGATTATAGTAATAGCTGTGCCCTCTGGTTACCCAAGGTGAAGGTTGGCAGTTTATCCGAGGAGGGGCGTTTGAGGGGAAATAGTCTCATTGGAGGGGATATGGCGTTAGGACGCCAAGCTTAACGAGTTTTTTCAAGTAGAGTCAGTGTCTAGTCTTCGCGGTGTTCAGATGTACGGATAACTGCGCAATGATATGGCGTCCTCGTCCCGGCAGACACATGGGTAAGCACATATAATAAATCTTCCAATTATTCTTCTTCCTTGACTTTTTAATTATGGTAGTATAGAATCCTTGCCTCTCCCTTCAGCCAGGAATTATGTTAGTGTAAGAATATTTTGTGAATTTAACTTTAGCTGCGTCCCTTTGTCGGTGCCTCTTAAATTAAAGTTTCCTTAGTTTGAATAACGATCCCTCTCGCAGCGAGTAGCTCTCCTCTGAAAGTTAAATAATTAATTAATAAATTATTGAGGTACGCGACAAATTGGCGGGGGCGCCAGGTAGAATTGAATTGTTTTGAGATTTTAAGTGCAAAATTTTTTTTCCCTCCAAATGTAACGGTTTGTCCTCCACGTGGTCGTGAAAAATGTAAAGTTCTTTCTGGCTGAAGGGTAAGGATTTTTATACTTGTATTTGTGATTCTCTTCTTCTAAATTTTGTTTCCATCATTTCTGAAAGTTTGGTGTCGAAATTTCAATTTTGAGTTCATTTTTGCATATTTTCCCATTGTCTGCCGGGTGACGCTAAAACTTCTGACTCCATTTTCCCCTTGTTTTGGCTTCATTTCCTTTAAATTATATCACTGTGTTCCGTTCTTTGTGCTGGTTGTTTTAAAAAAAAAATGTTTTTGTGAAATTTGAGAAGAAACGAGCGATATAGTTGTTTCAAAATGTGCTCGTCACGTGTTGGCTATCCGTTTGCAAATCTTCTTTTCTGTGCTTATTAGCAGTGGTTTGGAAATGTATAACTTTATATTCCAGTGATTGTGATTTCTAGCTATTTACTGCACTTTTCTGGGTCATTCTTCGTGTAACTTTTATGTACGCACGTGTGTTGTGTAATTCCCGCGTGGTCGTGCATTTCAGCTATAATTTTTAGCTTGTGAAACCAGTCTTCCTCAGCACGTGTTTTGGCGCGTTTCTTTGCGTGTGCATATCAGATTATATACATTTGATTTAAGGAAAAAACGAGAAGTTTTGTGTGCTAGTTTAAATTACAAGTTTGTATTCTGCTCCTTTTGAGAATATTAGCGGTGGTCACAGTAAGTGTGACGTAGTTTTTTTAAGTTCCAGTTCGAGGTTTCTCACTGCAGCTATCATTTTGGTTTTCTTCCATATGTTCATTCTGCTTAGAAATCTTGGTATTGTGTCCAAGTGGCTTGTGTAGCCGTGTGTTAGTATAATTTTCTGATATTTCGCCGCGGGCGCTTAATTGTGTTCTTTCTGCAACTGTTTTATTTGGCTATGTTCTACTCTTGCTACTTACATTCATGTGATGCTATAAGTGTTTAGGTTGGTGTAATCTGAATTGCTTGGTCCTACGGTTTGTTTATTGGTTGTGTTATCTTTTGTGCTGCAATCATGCATAAGCGACGTCCTGCACAGAAAGTTGATATAGTAATTGCTCCAGTTGGCGAGCACAGTGAGGTGGAATGTGTTCAGTGTTGGTGCGCCTCTTGTTGCTCAGTTATCAGCTGGCTGCCGCCGGTCATTGACCCCTCTCACATGGAGCATTCCAACGAGTTGTCGCCGTATGAGTTATTTTAAGAATGTTGCAATGTTGGCTACTACTGCTATTGGCCGCTCTGAGAATGATGATAATTTTGCTTTACCGTTGCCAAGTTTGGTTTAATTCCGCAATGCATATTTTTAAGGGAAAATCTTTTGCAGTTACTCATGTAAGTAAAAGTTTCAGGGGCTACCAACCTTGCCAGTATCTACACCTAATTAGGTTTGATGTGCTTCTAATATGGACCAGTACGATGTGGATGTTGATAAACCAGCTGTACGTGTGTTACCAGATTTTGGACAATTTGCACGGGAATTTTGTGGTAAACGAGTAAGAGAAAAGAAAAAAATCACCCGTAAGTATGTAATCATTGTGAGTGCTAAAGTTTGGATGAATGAAACAGTTTTACGACTCACACAGGTATGCTAAATTTATTGTTTCAGTGACTGATGCTTAATTAAGCTTTGTTTTTCAGGAATACTGTGCTCTGGATGTCTCTGCCAAATAACGAGTGTATTATTATTGTGGGTGTAATTTAAATTTTGAATTGTGTTTTGGTAACTGCAAATCATTTGTTTGTTGTGTTATGCTGCAGGAATGTGTTTTAGGTGTACAATGTGCTTAATTGAGCTTTCATTTTCAGGAATGTTATGTGACAATATTGTTTTGAGTAATGATGTGATGTTGTTTTGTTGCATTCGATTTGATTTGATATGACATGATTTGATTTTGACTATTTGATTTCCATAATGATGCTGTGACCTTTATTTGCAGAAATTTGTTGCATGAATAGTGTTTGTATGTATGTGTGTATTTGAGGTTATGTGATATAGGTGAGATTTGCCTCGGTGGGAGTGCCAAAGTGTAACCCCGATGGCGTAGTGTGAGGTTATGTGAGAAATGTGAGTTGAGATTTGCCTCGGTGGATGTGCGTAAGAGTAACCCCGACGGTGTTGATGAGGAGAGATGAGAAGAGATGAGATGATGTCAGCTTCGGTGGAGGTGCCACAGTGTAACCCCGATAGTTGAAGTGTATGAATGTGTTGATTTTTCAGGAGGGCTACATGTACCTGGAAAGTTGATGTGATGATTGTACTGATTTTGCTTATTGGTGTTGCTGTAACGTGCCCAGTATAGCGTGTGTGATGAATTCACACGAGAGATTAAATAGATGGAAGTGAATGTAATGAAAATAATTTTTTTTTCTCTGTTTATGCAACAAGTTTATTACCATCTTAGATACCAAATTTTAATACCACCTGTTTTCCAGCTTAAATTTCTTGATTTTGAGGATGTAGATGCAACATTATAATGTCATGTTATTTGTGTAATTCCTGAATTAATGTGATTTCTTGAAGGTTATGCCTATGTCAGATGTTTTGAATTTGCAGCATGCTAAATCAGAGACGTAAGTGCAGATGTTTTGTTTTGGAGAGAAAATTGATTGAAGTAATGATCGAGATTGCACTATTACTGCTACTGATGATGATGATGATTATGGAAGATGATAGTTAAACTGCGATGAGAAAAATAATGATGTGGACAAGAAGTTGTATTCATGACAAGAGTAGGACACTAGTAGTTGAAAGCATGTCACGTGGCGTAGTTTAGAAATGTATTGTGGATGTAGCTTGTAGTGATGTATACACTAGTTTGAGTAGATAGTTAAGTCGCTGTTGTGTGTAATTTGGGGCCATGGTCAGTGTGAATGAGTTCATTTCATCGTCATGTGTGACTGTCTTGTAAGTGCACTTACTTTCTTTTGTTAGTGATACCAGCTGGTTATTGAGATGTAATATTGGGATCCCAAGATAAGGTTATGTTTCATTTCTGTCATGTTTATGTATTTTGAGTCTGTTTTACTGTTATTTGGATTATGAAGCATTGTAAGTTCAATTTTCGATGGCAACTATGTAAAATTTCTTTCTTATGCCAATTTGTTCTAATTTTCTTTTCTCTTTACTTGCCCATGTCAAAAGAATTTTTAGTGTACACTTTTCATACTTTAAAATCTTTATTTTGTAAAGGACATACCCTTCTTTTCTGTGTGATTCTTTGTGGGAGCATCCTGTTTATTGTGTCGTGGTTTTGTTTTAGAATTGTGCTGGGCAGAGAGCGAGAAGATGCACCAGCATCCCCAGAGCACACCAGAAGTCAAGAAACACCACAGGGAAGCTGTCGGGCAGCCACTACACTGCCGTGGCATAAGGAGCCACCATGTCGGGGGGCAGTCCAAGCCAGCGACTGCCCACCCTGTTGTCATCACCAGAGACCTGCGGTGCTAATCCTACACCAGGACAAATCGTCGTTGTGGGCACTGTCTAAACCACCCACAAACAGTTACGGCAGTTCATCACCCTATTGCGCAGTGTAGTGTGCCTGTGAATTAAGGCAGCGTGGTGTGTGCGTGTGCGGGATGCCAAAGCTAGTGCATTAACAATATTACGTCGACTGCACTTACATCGCTCTCGCTTCTCGCCACATCGCCCAGCAATATTGTTTCGTCGGCTGGGTGCAACCACACATATGTATTGCTCTTTTATTTTACATCACACATTTCTATGTCATTTTTTTTGGTATGTCTTTCTTTTGTTTTTTCCTGTATTTTGTACTTATGTTCTTTCTGTCGACGAGGACGTCGACTTCGGTGGCCAGGGGGAGATGTGGCATGTGCACAGATTATATATTGGTAATTCGCCCTCTGGTTACCCAAGTTGAAGGTTGGCAGTTTATCCGAGGAGGGGCGATTAAGGGGAAACAGTCTCATTGGAGGGGATATGGCGTTAGGACGCCAAGCTTAACGAGTTTTTTCAAGTAGAGTCAGTGTCTAGTCTTCGCGGTGTTCAGATGTACGGATAACTGCGCAATGATATGGCGTCCTCGTCCCGGCAGACACATGGGTAAGCACATATAATAAATCTTCCAATTATTCTTCTTCCTTGACTTTTTAATTATGGTAGTATAGAATCCTTGCCTCTCCCTTCAGCCAGGAATTATGTTAGTGTAAGAATATTTTGTGAATTTAACTTTAGCTGCGTCCCTTTGTCGGTGCCTCTTAAATTAAAGTTTCCTTAGTTTGAATAACGATCCCTCTCGCAGCGAGTAGCTCTCCTCTGAAAGTTAAATAATTAATTAATAAATTATTGAGGTACGCGACAATAGGGCAGTGGGAAAGAGAGCCTTTTAGCAGGAAAATAGGAAGACCTTGCATACGCCACGCTTGACGCGTCAAAAGTTCTATTGTAAGTGAAACAGGCATGCGCGTATCAATACAAGCTACGATTATAATTGGAAAGCTAAGGTTTCAGAAGAACGTTCGTATCAGTTTGCGTGAGAACGCTTATACTTCAGCTTTAGAGAACGGAGCTAAGTGGGGGGTTTCTGTAATATTCCCCGACCAATAGAAAAAAGGCTATTAAAAAGAAATACTTTCAACAACTAACTCTAAAGAAATGCATCATGAGACTTAAGTGGGAAAAAGAAAAAAAATAGGGTTCAAATCCGGCAGAGGGCGATGGATTTTTTCGGGCGTAAAGATCCTTAGCATGGCTTCCTTCGGAAGGGAAGTAAAGCTGATGGTCCTGTGTCGTAGATTTACGCACGTAAAATAACCTCAAGCCTGATAAAGAGGCCTCTGAGCAAAATTTCCGGTCTTTCACGCCCAATGGGACGCTAAGAACCATAGAAGTTAAAGGGCGTCCATAAATAAATCAGTTTATAAAGATAAACTATTTGGCGAAATCTTACATTCATAAGTAAGATCACTCACGATTTCGAAGTTCACAAAGACAGATGTATGAGTCAATATTAGAAACAGCAGGGTTAAGTATGGGGCCTGTGGTCTGTGTACTCGGCGATAACGGAAGTTTACCGCGAAAAGGACGCGACTTTGGCCGTCGACGCGAAAATATATACCTATGTTTTTGCGCGGCCGGATCGTACTAAGGGAGAGAAACGTGTGAGGGTATGAAATGTGAGTGAATACAGCTATTTAGCCATAAACGGCGCCTTCATTTAATATCGGAACACCACGACACGAGATACTTGAATCATTAATCCACCCACGCAGCTCAGACCTCTCCTTCCCTCACGTGTACCATCCTGCAGCAAAACGAATATTCGAATGGATACAAAATAACCTTATTTAAATTGAACTTCTTTCAAGGAAGCCAAGCGAAGATTTTCATAACATTTCCTCACCCGATCACCTGTACATGAAAACATTTTCTTTACTTTTATCTTCCAAAAACGCTACAGCGAGTTTTTATTCCATGTCACAATGACGTGCTCTGTATTATTATTGAAGTTTATAACTGGGAAGCTATAAGCATTATGAGGCAGATTAAACTTACTACAGAACACATGTAGAACTCATTAAAATATGAAAATTATCAAATAACGTTTTATAAAACAGCCATTTAATACAAATTTTAAGTATTCGTTTGAATTTTGCAGGACTCTATGAATGTTATGCACGCGCTTTAGTTTCTCATCTACGCATTCAGCATCAGACTTGCGGGTTTTTCCAGCTTAACAGTCTCCTCTTTATGTCTGCATGGAAATGATGACTATTTGTCATTATTATCAGTAACCAGCAAACACATAGAAAGAAACTTATATGTGGCAATCACAGGAGACTTTCTATACCAGTTATCCTTTACTTCTATAGCTGTTCTACAGATTATTCACAGAAAAGTTTATTACTTTCTCTGCTTCTGCAGAGGTAGTATTGTATTCCACCCAAAAATTCAATTTCACCGATTCAGTGTCCGATTCAACCTTCCAACCTAGTGCCCAAACATGGCTAATGTGAGTGGACAATCATTATCGCAATTCATTTAGAACTAATGTTGGTTAACTATAACGCCCGCAATTTAAAGTACCTACTTGCAACACTGCAAATCGTTTTTGAGAAGTGATATCTCTAATATTTGAAATAGCTGTGAAGGTTTTCCGGTATACTTGAATCAGATGAGAATATGAAAATGCACGTACAATTATCTCATCATGGTAGCTCAAGTGGTAAAGGTGTCGGCATGAGATCCGTGTTTCGAGTCCCGTCGTGGCATGAATTTTTCAAGTCTGATTCGACATTCCAAGCTTCTCCTTTGCTCAGGTTTTACGCACACTTAACATATTTTGGTCACAGCAACAAATACTGCGATGCAGGAATCCATGTATTAATTTGGATCCTACTAAACCTTTAGTTAATCAGTAAGAACATTTGCACTATGAGGTTTATAGGAACACCTGCCTAATGTAACCTATTCAAATTGGCTATGCTTACCTCTTACGTATTTGATGAACAAAGAAAACGGTATGCGTTTCTTAGAACTCGAACCACTAACCCCCATTTTCTGTGGACGCGAGACTGTGTACATACTCATTTGGCCATAAGTGACACATATTTATTTCTTTACAGGGCATATTTTCTTCACTCATTCACTTAATATTCCCCTTTACACCCCATTTTCATGGTGAAACTTTTCATACGGTGGTGGTCAGCATACATACCAAACATTTGGGTGAACATGACACTAATTTATATAATTATTTCCCTAGTGGAAGGTATCAATTGGAAAGCTTTGACCTATAAACAATTAAAGCGATCATTACATATCATGTAGGAGTACATCACGGGATTTCAGCCTAGTTGAAAGGAAGCCTGGTGTCTTAGCTTCACTCCATCATATTTCTATGGCGTTCTTCAGGGTACTCCCAAAGAGTCAACACCGAGGATGTTTCATATTTAATTATAGATCATGTTGCAGAACCTGTTATGTTCATTATATTTGAGTTGCAGATATGTTAACAGGCTTCCGGTTGGTGTTTCATTCGGCGTGGGTAAAACCTTTCAAAGGACATTAAGTTAAGTAATCATAATAGTTCATGTTATTGGTATAATTAACAATTAGTTATTGTCTTTATTAATCATTGTAAAGTATTATATATTAAATTTGTTGTGCCTCGGAATATTTCTTTAGTAATTTTTTTTCTCTTTTAGGGGAAATGAATTGAAATTGAAAAGGCCCTAGTAGTAACTATTCAAACAAGGGGAAAAATAAAAGTTTCAGTGTGGAAAATGATATAGAGAGTAATGAAAACATGTTAGATAAAAGGAAGTTACATAGATAATTACAAATATTCCGGCTCTTTATGGTTAATATTGTAGGAGTAAATAAGAATGTTAATATGATGCATTCGATGAAATATGGCAAAATGCTGTATAAAATTATCTGATTATCTATCATTATTATCTATAGCAAAGAATAAAATTGAAATTAATTTTAACACTTTTAAGAAACTAACAATTTCCTGATTTTTGACTTTGACTCCAATATTCTGTAAATTAATTTGTCCCTGGATGTAACATATTAACCACAGGCATATCAAGAGAAATTGATCCTGTCTTAGAAATGGAAGAGAGAAAGGAGGCAGCAAAAACTAATGGAAATTGTGCATACTTGTAGATTCCCAAGAAAAATAATTGTAAACTGCAATGGAGAGATACAACTTATTCCAACACAATTGGTTCAAATGACATTGAGATCACAAATTCAACACAGAGGGCGTATACACACCTATATGCAGTTAGCTGCAAAGTAGATGAATTTAAGCAATCTCCTATCCAGTACAAAAATTGCCGATAAGTTGGACATAGTCCAATTCCGTAGGAATGTAACTGATGTGTTGCATATGTTGAAGAACACAACCTCTCTGCATACCAAGGTTTGGATTCCTTTTGTATCGTATGCAAAGGAAAACATAAAGCCGATAATCGTGATATATCAAATTTCAAATTTGATCAAGAATCATAAAAGGGGTATATTAAAACAGTGTATTCATACATGAAGCTATCAATACCATTTAAAGCCGATCATTCTATTCTGATATTACAAAAGGAGAACTACACAAGGTAATTTGCTAAGTTCAGTTGCTTCTCAAAGCTTTTCTTCTCCTTTATAACACGAAGATAGCAATAGTACAAATCAGCTCCCAGATAAATTCCTAGATTATCACAAACTACGAAGAAGAGAGAAACTCTCATGAGCACAAATACAAGTCAACATACTAAAATATAAATTTGAACTCAGCTCTAATTTGTCTAAATCGCAGTTCTCCCAAGTATCTAGTAACGTACATTTCAGTAAGTCCAATGATTTAATCAATCTTACAGAAGAATAATGAATTAATACCTCTGAAAATACTAATTGTGTAAATCCGTTTATAGGGGTAACAATTTCAAAAGGTTATCTTTATGGATTCAATTAGAAGTTATAGCAATTCAGATAACACTCCTACAAAGAAAAGGAGAAGGAAAAATAATATATCAAATCCAGTAAATTAAGTCATGGAATATTATAATAAAATTCAGGCTATTTAATATCAAGCGCTTAAAAATATTGAAATAGAATGTTTTAAAAGTAAAAATGACTATTTTCTATCATATCTAATAAAGAAAGATTTTAATCCTTTCTTTATTCCTGAAACATGCCTCAAGGTAACGGAAGGTAATAGTATAAATATTCCTGATTATCAAATTATTAGTTCTGATAGACCTACTTGTGATAAACTTCTAAATTTACTTTCACTCCTGATTCAATTTATCAGATTAGTATAAAGAACCTAATGTATCGTTGCGCAAGCTAAGTAGAGAATTAGCCAATAACGTGACTTTCAATGAACTGGAGGGAGTAATCAAAGGATAAGTACTCTACGCGTGGTCCAGATGATATTACTTATAAAATGATCCAACATTTTCCAAGAGAATATCTCTGTTTATTACTCCATGGATATAATTTTATTCTACATCATGGTATGCAGGAGCGTCAGTTTAGTTTCTGCTCGGGGGGGGGGGAAGATTGCCTGAAGCAGTTGTCCGAATTTTCATGTGAATTTTAACAGCAGATTTAGCCTAAAAGAAAGTTATCTTTTATTTCTTAAATGTGAAATATTTATATTAAAAGTACAATTCCCGTAATTTTTATTTTGGTAGATCAATAATAACCAGTAGCCTAATTATTTCTCATAACTTGGGGGGGGGCAATTGCCCCCCTGTAGCCCGAAATGAATTCCTGATGGTATGATTCCTAAGATATAACAATGCTTTTATATTATTCTAACTGAAAAACCAGGGAAGAATAAAGAAAAGAAAGAGAGTTATAAACTTTAGGATTAGCTTGTATTTTAAGAAAATGTTACGAAGAAATATTGTGAAATGTACAAAGAATTCAATTCTTTCTGGAAAGACACGGAGATTGGGCTGGAAATCGGTATAGTTTTCGTTTGGGTTTTGGAATCACTCATATTTTAACAAATCCAATCTTAGAAATACTATAAGCCTTATCTAAGAAAAAGCCACTGCAAGAAATTAGTCTGGATGTTTCCTTTGCTTACGATTAAGTTAAAGCAATTAATTATAATTCTTATCAAATTAATCTTACCTAAGAATATTTTAATGTTTATTTGTATATTGTTAAAGGATAGAAACCTTCAGCTTGTCGTACTCCGTGGAATAGTGGTAGCGTGCTGGCCTCTAGTTCCCGAGGTCGCGGGTTCAAACCCGACAGAGGGCGATGGATAAAGCCGGTGGTCCCGTGTCGTAGATTTACGGCATGTAAAAGAACCTCAGGCCTGATAAGAGGCCTCTGAGAAAAATTTTCGGTCTTTCACGCCCAATATAGAATGGGACGCTAAGGACCATAGTAGTTAAAGAGCGTCCATAAATAAAACTCGATTTAATTTAACCTTCAGCTTCATCCACGATTTCATAATTCTTTACAACGATTCACTGGTCAACAATGAAAATGTTAAATAAATAATTTCTGCTGGTTCTTATGTATTTGCATCTGCCAAATCCAAAAATGTAGCCATAAATGCTCCATCATCTATCAATTTTTGTAGTATTAAAAACTGTTTTCATGTTTCTTAGCATAGGACGGTAAATGTACTGATAGAAAGAAAATAATTTTATTTCATTACGTCAACAAACGACATATTTGTTTTTGGCGATTGTTGTCTGTGACTTAAAGAATGACAATGCTCAACAATGAGCTTCTCCTCACAAAACTATGGCTTTCCCACCTGGGTCAATGTGTACTCCAACCATAGATAAGGAATGTCTGTTACAGACAGAAAAAGTCCTGGATAGTTGCTAGAGGAGTAGCTTTGTTTAATGAAAGAAGCTAATCTTGTGTGTTCTAGTTGTGAATTAAGAAGTGTAGTGTCAGCTAATGGTGTATGTTTTCTTAAGCATTGTGAATTAGAAGGAGGATCATTATCTCGCAAATGTGTAAACGATAAAAACTATTTTTGTGGTGATTCAATTTAAAAGCGCAGAAGCAAAATTTGAGGCAGTATTTTATGTCACAACACTGTGAATGCCGGAGTGATTGTAGTGTAAATTAACATTATTGTATGACAATGATTTTAGATGTTTGTTAGCCATAAGCATTGTTAGGAAATAAGTTTACACGGCCTCACTGAAACTGACAATAGAAGTGGGTAACAATGAACCGATGGGGTGAGTTGTTTATCACTAAGAAGAGACAAACAAATGACGTCAGGGTAGCGTGCCTTTCTTTAGAAATGGAGGGAATATCTTCCCTAGAGCATATATGTTAGTAGTAGTGATTGGCTGACAAAACAGACGCTAATGTTGGCGCGATTTGGTAACCAATAGCAGCTGTATTACAATGTTTAGGCATTTCGGGGAGAAGGAGTATATGTTCTCGAGGCATAAGCATGTTTCACGCAGTCTTGAAAAGTCATTCGGGAGGTACACGTCGCGCAGTTCTAAGGAATCTCTCGTGAAGTGCACGTCATACAGTTTGGAAGAATCTCTCACGTCCTAAAGTTAGTTACAAAATGTGAAGTACGCGGCAACTAATACGACAGTAATTACATTCGGAAATACTACAGTTTCAGTCAGGCGTGTATAAAGAATAAAGATGTGAATTTTTAATTAAGTGTGACGGCAATAAAAGTGTAAAAACAAATTCTTTTATCAGTGTTATCTTTTAGCAACAACCCCTTTCCGTTTACATGCCCTGCTCAGAGACACTTGCTTGACTGAGTAATAATAGCTAGGCGGAGGACAAAGAACCCAAATTTTAAAATAATAAAACAATAACAGGCGCTCAGCAAAAAGATAACACGAGAGATTACTGCGACAAATTTGACTCCTCGAATTAAAAGAGTTATAAGTGTTATTTTGAAAATAAAAACGACCAGAATAAGTTTTGGGCTCCGAAAAACTGTTGTGCCAAATGTGTAACATTATTAACCGGCTGGTTAAAAAAGTCCCGTCATATGCCTTTTGCAGTTTATATGATATGGTGGGAACCTAATGATCATATAACAGACTGTTACTTCTGTTTTACAAAAATATCTGGAATAAGTTCAAAGCTAAACATATTGCTAAATATCCATCTTTAGAATCAGAAATTCGACCAGTGCCTCATGGACCAGGCCTTCCCATACCAACTACACCAGGCAACAGAAATGTGACTGAAGATTTTGAAAGTGTTGATGATATTGGTGGATTACAAAAGAGTCACCCAGATTTCGTGGAAGGAGTTACCATCAATGAACAGCACTTTCTATCACAGGATGATCTAACTGATTTGGCTTGTGATCTTGGGTTATCTGAAAGTAAAGCCGAGTTACTTGCTTCAAGCTCCTGCAGGATAGCACCAATGTAAGCTCTTTTTCCGTCAATGTCAAAAGGGATCTGAGCACTTATTTTCCAAACAGGAGGACCTAATTTTCTGAAATAATATTGATTCTTTGATGAAGTCCATGGTCTTTGTTCATTGACTCCTCGAAAATAAGCTTGAAAGGGGTCTTGCTACACAATGGAAACAAGTTTCCATCCATTCCTATAGCCCACACAGCTGGTATGAAGGAGAGTTAGGTTAGTATGCATCTCTTGCTATCCAGTATGTGGTATGATGACTATTCATGGCAGATATGTGCAGATCTTAAAGTGATAGCTATCTTACTTGGATTACAATTTGGCTGTGCAAAATTTTGCTGTTTCTTGTGTTTATGGGATAGTAGAGATAAAAGCATGCATTGTGTTAAAAACGCTGGCCAAAGAGAGAGAGAGAGAGAGTCATTCAATCCAGGACAGGCAAATGTTGTTTATCAACCATTTGTAAGTGCTGAGAAAATCTTATTGCCTCCATTACACATATACTAAGTTAGATTAAGAACTTTCTGAAGGCAGTGGATTGTGATGGGAGTGAATTTATGTTCCTGAAAACTAAGTTTCCAAAGATCAGGAAGCGAAACTAAAAGAGGTAATGTTTGTTGGCCCTCAAATTAGAGAACTTATGAAAGATTCACAGTTTGAAAGCCTGCTAAATATGCAAAGAACGAGCAGTATGGCTCTCTTTCAAAAACATTGTCAAACGTTTTAGGAAACTACAAGTCTGAACATTACAGAGAACTTTTCAGGGAGTTGATTTGAGAAGTACAAGGTCACGGGATGTAATATGTCTGAAAATACACATGTTGGACTCCCATATTGCCTTCTTCCCCAAGAACCTCGGCCCTGTCGCGATGAACTTGGCGAGCGTTTCCATACGGACATCGCTGAAATGGAAAGACGCTACCGGGGAAAATGAACTCCAATTATGTTGGCAGACTACTGCTGGACACTCAAGAGAGATGTTGCTCAAGCAAAGTGCAGTCGAAGTGCAATTTACTTCACATTCATTTTAGGTACGTAAAAGGAATTCTAGCTAAGATGTTACACATATTAAAATGTATAATTACCAGAAATGCTATTCTTGCAATTACTCAAAAACTATGGGTATGGAAAGGTTCGGCAAAAAGATTTGAAATAAGCACAAAAAAGCCAGTAGAAATCACCCATTGTACTTCTTTTAACATTAAAAATATTAAATTTTGTTTACCAGTGTTATATTAAGAAGGGCTTCCGCAAGAATCTTCTAAGTCCAATTTTATACATTTCTCAATTATTCTCTTCGCATCCAGTATCAAAACATTTTATGTTTTATGTAGATAATATTTTCGTTTATCAACGTGCAGATCCTAAAAAATTTAAACAAAATAACAAGAGCATTTTAATCTTGTTAATACTTGTGTTTCTCAATTAGATGAAATGCGACTTAATATGAATCGTGAGAAGAGCAAATGGATTATATTTAAAAAGGAAGATTTGTACCTGACCTCTCTGAGGGTGGGAAACGAAATTCAACCAAGTCGCTTTATTAAATTTCTGAGAATTGTAATGGATTACAGAATGAAGTGAAAACCCCATTTCCATAATCTTTTTAATAGGATCAAGTGTATTTCAAATATTTTTCGTTATACAGTATAATCTCAGTTATACGTTTTCAATGGTAGATGGCTAAAATTATCTATAAACAAGAAAAAGGTAAAAGTGAATTTTCTTATGGAACTGAAACTGTTTTATAAGATTATTGCTTGAACAAATTATGTATTATTTAATATAAAAAGCAACTTATGGAATAAAAATACAAATGTTAATCATTATACACTGTTTAGAGTACTTACATGCATATCAGTACCGTTATACAGAATTTAAATAACAAAGAAAAGAAAGCAAGGAAGGAAAATTCAGAGTACCGTGCTTTATACTGGTTTAAAAACAGTAAATTTTTCATTGGTTTTTCCACATATAAACTAGTCGATTATATGCACTAATTACAGAAATGCTGTCCTCATTTAGGTTCTGCGATGTTAGAAATTATGTAATTTCTAGAGCACACTGGCAACACTTTCATTATTTAGGCCTACTTGATCATCACCGTCATCAGTATCATCAGATGCCACTTGAGGAAGATTGACCTTGGCTGACTGAATTGTTAACACCTCCGCAGCAATAATGCATTCTAAAAATATTTTATGCCTCGTCAAACACACTTTTGTGCTGCGACAACAAGGATACAGTATACAGAGATTGTGCATAATATATCTTAACATAGGATAAACATAATGTAAGTAAATTAATATATTTGGAACATGGGGACCAGAAAAATATGTCTATTAATAAGAAAACATATAACCGAAGAAATATAATTGAACGAAATATTAATTGACAAAGTTCAGTACCTAAACAATCAGAAAAATGCTGTAGTGAGCAACGTATAAGTGAGGTTCCACCGTGTTTTGACACTTTCTGGAGAGCTTAACCTCAAGCTATATAAATTATGTTTGATAATGCACTTATATCAGCCATTGAACACGGTTGCATAATAGTACACAAACCATTCGAAATCTTAAGACATTTGTATATGACATAGGATTTCGACATATGACACTGCATATGCCATTTACATTTCAAAACTATATTAGGTATCAGAGTTAAACCAACCACAGAACTGTCATTAAAAGAAATAAGATTTATTAATTATCAAGACAGACGATTTTCGATTTATAAACTATTATCTAAATGCGGAGTAGTTCTGAAGACAAACTATATCATATACTGTCTCAATTAAGCAAATTTATTCTTACTTATAAAATAAAAGAACAAGAATTTGTGTTTCTATTGGAAATTCGGTTTGAATACAATGTAATCAATTAATTAACATTGCCACTAACCCTAGATACAGATCGTCATCCTAGATATTGTGTGACTTGTTGACTAGAAGGTACTCAAGAATGCCTTAATATTGACATTTGCACTTTCAATAAAGAAGAATATTTCACAAGTTTCCCTTTTTAAAAGTCTAAGAGAAATTCCCTATGATTACATGGAATTTATTTCTTACTGATGAATCAAAGAAAATATCGATGGAACTGGATCGGTAGTTTATCATCATATTATGAATGAATCATTTTCAATTACATTGAATTTGTCTATTTATTCGGCTGAAATGTTAGATGTAAGGAAAGCAGTACCAATTATTAGAAAAAATAAATATAAATTAAAAATTTTATCTTCATTGATAGTAAAACTTCACCAAGGATCTACAAAATGTTAGTATAAAGAAGGATCTAAATCTTTTGGAAGTGGAAATTAAATTTTGAAACTATTAAGCTCAGTTAGAAAAATTAACAATTTCATTTATTGGGATACCAGGACAAAACTCATGTTTGGTACTGAAAAGGCCGACCCTTGGTAAAAACAGTAAGACATAAGGGTGTTCCTATATCAGATCCACTTCTTATCAAAGAGGCAAGAAATTATATTTTTGAGTACATGCTTAAATAACCGTAATCACAATAAACTTGATGTCCCAAAGTCCTCTTCATATTGGATCTTCAATGCGAATATCAGAAAAAATCTTATAATTTGAAAATACGGTTAAAAGTAGCTCTTACTTTAGACTTTCAAAATAAATTAAGCCGATAAGACAGTAATAGTGTTTGTGTAGCTAATTTGGAAATTTAGAGCCTGCATTATTTGGCTGTTCACGCAGTGTTAAAAACACTCATTTCTTACTAGAATAGTATAAATTAGGTTTTTAGACAGCAAGGCCTAAAAGTAGAACTTCTAACACAGTGCACACGTGCCTCGCACTAATGCGATAATCTTCATTGTGACCAACTTTGGTTTCAAGTTCAATCACATGGCAATTACCCTTTGTATTTGTACATGTTTAATAACTCGACTTGGATTGATTAGATTTTACTTTTCATTGTCTTTTTATATGATTATTTTTTCATGGCGCTCGTATTATCTGTTCACAATGCAAATTGTCATACTTTAATTTATGGCAATTCGTTGTAGAGTTAATCTATACTTTATATTGTCAGCCTTCTGCTTTTTTGATAGAAAACGTTACTCTTTTATCTACAATAACCTGCATAAAGATTCAATGGCGAAAATTATGAATTCAGAAGAAACTGAAATGAAAGTGAAATTACAGAAACAGTAGAAAGAATAACACTAGAAATGCTTAATCCCCCCAAAAATTCCTGAAAGCAGTATGATACAGCATATAATCGCTTCATTGTCTGGTGTAAGGCAAAACCTATTGAAAAGAATTTCACTGAAAATGACTGCTAGCGAATTAACAAAACATTTGGTGTCTCGCTTTTTTAAAGTCATTTCTCGTTTTATGAAGCGCATTCTAAACTGATTTCTCTTAGTTTCGGGAATCAATATAATGTTATTGATATTTTACAAAATTGAGCGATCTAAAAATAATATATACCACGCGTATTAAAAGTGGTTTTATTTTAATGGTAGGATTACGAAACTAGGCCTACGGCCTTCGTTTCTCAAGCATATCTATTCCCAAAATAAAGTCCTACTTTTACCCCTTGTATCATAATCACTATTTCTGAGCCTATTCAAAGTTATAAATTTACTTCAGTATGATCCATCCAAAGAATTAAAAAAAAGAATGATCGATGTGCAATTAAAATATAACTAGGATTATTTAGCCATGTTGCGTATTAGAATTGTTTAAATTGTAAATGAGAAAATTAAATTAAATTGAATTCTACTTATGGACGCCCTTTAACCGCTGTGGTCCTTAGCGTCCCGTTCTATATTGGACGTGAAAGACCGATAATTTTGCTCGGAGGCTTCTTTATCAGGCTTGAGGTTCTTTTACGTGCCGTAAATCTACGATACTGGATCATCGGCTTTACTTCCCTTCCGAAGTCATGCTAAGGATATTTAAGCCCGAAAAAATCCATCGCGCTCCACCGGGTTTGAAACCGCGACCTCGGGAACTACAGGCTAGCATGGTAACCACTACATCACGGAGGAGGACTTGTGGATGAGAGTATTAGATAATAACCATTAACAAATTAACTCAGAACGTCTTAATATAAGAAGCGATAGAAGAAGGTATATTAGCAGAAGGTGTTGTTTCCATGATGGGGAATGAACACTAGAGCATTACAGCGTTTCCTTAAACTTTCTCACATCCTGATCAACAAAACAAGAGGACGTGTTCATAAACTCACTGAAAATTGTGCTTTCACTACCAGTACATGAAATGTGGGTAGAGGGAGATTCTTCTTATGGAAACTTAAAGAGTAGAATGCTTATACTTGTAAACATTATTTGGATTGAAAATCTCCCAGCCAATGCTGAGAATTCCTCATTTTGCTTGCAAGAGAAGTTTGTGTTCCTTACTTCCGGCGGCAGAAGATCTATCCAGCGTGTTGCACACTCAAGTTTTAAGTGTGGATAATGGATCCAGACGTACACGGATCGATAAGCCAAACTAAGCTAAGAAAGCAAACACCAACTTCAACGTTGTTCGCCCAAAACAAACTGACAATCTTTGCCTTGCGTGCAGTTTCCATATTAAGAGGAAGCCACAGCCGACTTTATTCCTTCCACCTTTTGTTTGCTTGCCAGTTAGAACAAGCGCATTATCAGCTTCAAACACTTGCTAGCGAACGTGGTAGATAACCTCAAATTGCAGACGCTGCAACGAAAAGGAAAACGTAGCAAATAAGCAGCACCGACTTAGCTTCCTTTCTTCAGCCTCATGGACTCAGCCTTTTACCAATCAAAATAACAAACATATACAAAATGGACACAGTACCTCTGTACCCAGTGAACCGTTTACGAAATAAAGTAAAATGAATACTTAATATACATTATATTTAAAGTATTTTTGTAAATATCTTTGTAAAGTATTTTGCCATTTTGTACACAATGTTCCATTTTCTTTGTATCAAAAGTGTTAAACACTTCAAAGTACATGCATGCAAAGTTTTGAACCACGGTATATGCAAGTTATTGTGCTTATGACATACTAAAAGGCTTATTCTGTGTTGCACGGGTGACTTTTTAAATCTCGAAAAACGATTTAATTAATTCCTTTTATGAAACTATTATGCAATGGTCTAAAAGGCTTTTTACGTTGAATCTTTAAACCCTTGGAAGCCTAATTTCAGAAAGTCTCATGGCATTCGTAATAATAAACTACAAAATCGTAATATTCACCAAAATGGGAATAAAATAGTCGAATGTTGAAATTTTGAACTCCGTAATATCCCCCACAAAAAATTCCAATTTCTGCCACTGGGGTACAATAATTAAATATCTTTCAGTTGTGGCAGAATTATTCAAACTATCAAATAACTTCTGATAAGAACAAAGTTTAAGTTTTAAAATGTTGCACCTTCTTTATGGTCCCATAGTTACTTAATAACAAAGGCTGTCGTCCTACGTGGTCTAAGGGTATTATGCTAGCTTCTAGTTCACGAGGTCGCGGGATCATACCCGATGAAGGGCGATGGAGCTTTAAGGTAAAAATCCTAAGCATGGCTTCCTTCGGAAGGGAAGTAAAACCGGTGGTTTTGTGGCGTAGATTTACGGCACGTAAAAGAACCTCAAGGCTGATAAAGAGGCCTCTGAGCAAAATTTCCGGTATTTCACGTCCAATATAGAATGGAACGCTAAGAATCACAGCAGTTAAAGAGCGTCCATAAGTAAAACTCAATTTAATTGAACATAAAGACTCCACAACTTTGATGATAAAGGAATACATAATCCTCTGACAAGAATATTCAACGAAATAGGAGCGAAACTAGCATTTTGAAGATTCTCTATCCTTCAAGACATCAATTTAAACATTTTGGACATGGCATGTATACTACATTTGGTTTATCTTATATCTTGCTTAAAGAAAGAAAGAGATATGTTGAAAAGAGAAGCAAGTACTCACCCCTCTGCCTCTGTTGTTACGGCGAAGGTGGGAGAGGTTCGACTCCTTCCATCCAATCAGTGCTGGACTGTGAACAACTAGCATCGTTCCATCTTCTGCAATGAAGGAAGTGGAATCTACATCTTCGTCTTTACCTGAGTCTGTTTCTTCTAAATTAATAATGAAATTGCCCAACACTTCAACCATACGAGCACCATTCTTCCGGTAGAGCTCTTCTATCTTGCAAACATGATCACATGCACTTTTCGAATTTTTGGAAGTAATTTTCTACACCGCAGCTCCAAGCAGTCCCTCCGTATCGAATTTCAAAGCCTATGTTGCGTTCAGCAACATCGATTTTTATTCGCTCCTAAATCAGTTCAATCGTTTAAGTCACAGTGATATAGAGGTAGACGCAAAATAACGTGTCCATTTGTGCAGCAATTTGGTCAACTTCATATTTATGTATAATAGTTTTAATAATGTTATACAACACAGGTTTGGTCAACGTGGATTATAATTGTAATTGTATTGACGTAACCAGTCCTGCATCACGTCTTTTCTTGTGGAGGTACTGACATTTAAAAACGTAAAAACTGCTTCCATTACAATAACGGAGTTCAAAAGGAAAATTGGAAGTAATGTATTGATGAAGCAACTTTTAAACACATTTCCGTCCATTTCTTCATGATTGTCTTTCGTCTACTTGGATTATCAGCAAGCCATTCGGAACAAATCCAGTCTCAGATACAGCGTGAAGAATAATGAACCTCTGACCTTTACCTAAGGGAACATTTAAGGGTTGGCTTAAGTTCCTCATCAGAAAGTTCACACATTCATATTTTTCCTTTTGTATAATTCACATTGATCCATGTCTGGTCTAGATAAACAATTGATCGATTTGAATTTTGCAAACGTTTCATATTTCTCAAGAAATTAAATATTTTCATTACAATATCGCTCCTTTCCATTTTATTGTTTTTCCATAACGAAATGTCATAACTTGTACATATTTCACGGAGAGCTGTCAAACAACCCCTCTTTGCTTAGAGTTTCCCTGATTTCAACCAAACTTGGAAAGAATTGTATCTTTTACAAATCATACATTGTTCGGCGTATAGCAGATTTGATGAAAGAATCTATGACTGTTTCCTTTGGTGTTCTATTAGTCTCTTTTCCGATGAATTGTCAGAATAGTTTCATTTTCTTGTACCAGTTCTTTCTCATTTAAAATACGAGAAACTGTCCCTTTAGATATTCCAGTTGCAAGAACCGTACTTTGTAAAACATTCATTACTAACACTGTATCCCTTCCATTCTTCAAGGTATCGAACTCTTCTGTGAAGAACTTTTGCACATTACAAACCATTTCTCTAGCGTCAGACTGCAGAAGTTTTCATTGTTTACCAACACCAGCTAGTAGTACAAGAACCACAATTATAAATAGGAGAAAAAATATATATTTAAAAATATGTACCAGGTCTCCATACCGCCTGCTATTTCATAAGTAATGGTAAAACGATGAACTTTGTATTAAAATAATATGCTATCCACGCACACACACGCTGGAATAGTCCTACACTGCAACAACACAAGACAAGTTGAAGAGACAAGTATGAATAGACTTCGGCATTTCTGCTCGCAAAACATATTTTCTACCTCCCACCCCTAACTTGCGTGGTCACCTTCCACTTATATGGTCCCGAGATAGTAAACCCAAACGACCTGTAGTATGTAAGCATTTAAGAAAATATTATTAATAATCTTCTCGGTTGTTAAATTATAAATTTCGATTTAGTACTTCCCGATGTTACTCTGGTCACAGTTTTCCTTCTTTATATGTACCATTTAAGTCGAGACTGTACACTATCTTCAAAACTAAGCGTTATAGAAAGAAATGTCTTGAATAAAAGTTGCTTGATATTATGGGGAAAAGTAAATGTCATTTGTCGTGTTTTATTTAGAGGACGTTGTGATGGTCATTTTAGGGTCAATTTAATGTGACCCTAATTGTAGGTTCGCATTTAAAAAAATTAAATTGACTCTAAAACCACTATCATACCGTTCCTCCAAACAAAACACGACTAATGACATTTACTTTCCCCCATAATATCATATATAATTATGCCTCCATATATAATTTTATTAAAGATATTTCTTTCTACAACGCTTAGTTTTGTAGATATTGTACACTCTAAACTTAAATAGTCAAACCTATATGTAGGTAGGTTAGGTAGGAGTGTATATATGCATGTATATAAACGACTTTTATGTACCTTTTTGTTCTAAGCTTAGTTTATAAGTGTAAGTGAATGTTTCTTGTTTTATGGTTAGTTCCTTTTAAACTTGCATTTTAAAGTTTTAATTGAGCATTTAAAGTATAATTGATTAGAAGAGACGATTTCAATTGAATTAGTATCTAGATCATTAGTCCTGTCACAACAATATTGGGTAGTAGCCTGAAATCGGGAGATAAAGGGCTTCATTGTGCAGATGAATCCGAACGTTGCCAGCGTCCATCGTTCCTCAGTCCCCCTTCTTTGCTACATTTTTTGGCCACTGGAAATTGTTTTGGGTGACGTTTTACATAAATATCCTATATTTTCAGGGAATATCTGTACTTGGTTTTAAGCTGGAGTCACAAAACGTTTACCACATGTTTAACCTTTGCTTAGTAAATCAATATGAAATCCAGATCCGTGGGTTAAATTTTGTACCCGTGACGGATTATTAATTAAGAAATGCAAAATCCAAAATAAAAGTGCATTCTTTGGGTTATTTACATTTTATCAAACATTCAACATATACTGCCTTAATTATGTTTAATGATATTCCCTAACTCTACTCTGACATTTGACGTGAATATATTTCTACAATTTTTCTTTTACTTTGGTTTAAAAGGATTGCAAAACTTAATATAATTTTTGGTGAAAACTTTTAACCTAAAATTGTTTTAACAAATATGTTTAATTTAGCCTGAAAAGCTTGGAATTTACACAAAGTGCTCTATAGGATACAAATACACACAAAATTTTAATCTGCTATCTTAACAGTGTTTTATTTAAGTGCATCTTAAAATAAAAAATTACAAGTTAGGGAAAACGCAAAAAACTAAATCACTGCACACAAATATTTCTCAGAAGATTATCTTATGGATCTGGATTTCATATTGTTTTAATAACCAAAGGTTGAGAAACATGTGGTAAACGTTTTGTGGCTCTAGCTTAAAACTAAGCAGAGATGTTCACGTTGAAGGTATGGCATATTTTCGTGAGAAAAGTCACCCAAAACACTTCCCAGTACCCTTAAAGATCCAGTGTAACTTTATCCTTACTAACCAAATTACGCAGTGCTGGACGAACATATTCTTGAAGCGAAATTCCAGGCGTTAAGAGGTTGTCAAGGCAGGCGTCATTCTACGATGCAGTTCGCTAGTACCGTCCAGATGGCGTTCACCTGCCTAGAGGATGCAGTTCGGTGGTGTAATGTTATCGATGGCTGCTCAGAGTGTGCATGGGTTAGATCGTGCTCTTCCATATGGCCAGTTTTTCTTTCTTTCGACAATATGGTCCCTTTTAATACTTCATGTGACGTCTCTTGGCAATCGGTCGGACCACTTGATTACAACGTACAGAGAAAAAAGAGGCTTACTTGCATAAAGATTATAGACTATTTTTGGCATCCCAATAAAATGCTATATATACATACCCAGAACACTCAAAATAGTTAACATAATTAAAAGCACAGGCATGAAATAAACGCAATATATTGGACTTCAAAGTCCTTTTTCAGGCTAGAAGAAACGTGAAAACATTTTGATTGTTTTTGATAGCAGTTTATTGTAACAAATTTATAGAAATATATTTATTTAATTGCTTTAGAACAGAGAAAAGCAAAATGTACCTACTTCAGACCCATTCCTGAGTATTTATCAAAGAGAATAAATTTCATGATTTATTTCTAAAAAATAATTCTGTTTTCGTGATGAAGGATAATGTAATAATAAAGTTGTCGGTTGCAAAGGCTACAACATTTTTCCAAGAGGCGTATACGAGAAGGCTTGCAAACTTGTATCTAAAAATAAAAACACAGGAGCTTGAATATTTAATTAAGAGCGAGGTGGCCAAATGTTTCCTTGTACGTCCGGGTAGCAGTCGTAACACAGCTGAATGATTAATTACTCTTTGGCAGCAGCCTGTCCCTCGGTAACTTAATGGAGCTGTCGTTAATCCACTTTCCCCCACTCTAAAACAGTTGCGTGTGCGCGCAATGCTTCAAAGTTACGTGATTAAAAACAAGGAATCATTAAACGAACTCCCAACCGGAAGGCAGTTCATAGCCCACTCCATCTTTGCGTCCTTTTGGGTTTTCCACATGAGTAATTAAAGCAGATTTTTATTCGTGTGTGATTACTTTAACATACTTAAAACTGAAAAGCAGAAATATTATCTCTGTCTAAACTGTATATGGCAGGTGCCATAAATGTATTTTTTCAATTAACAAACCGAAATAATTTAATAGCTTATGTTTGAACAACATTGAGCCAAACATACGAGGCATCTTAAGTATTTATTAAAATAGTTAATGAAACCTATGTAACTATGATCTAAATTTTGAAAACAACTTTTACTTTATCTAGCTCTCACTTGGACGTAGATAAAGTATAGTATTATACTAAAAAATTTACTTAAAAATTTCGAGGTACAATGTACATCTCCAAAAATTTATTATTGAGCAAGGTTCCCCTTCTCCCTCCCACTCCCTCTCTCTCTCTCTCTCTTCTCTCTGTGTGTCTTACTTTGCACAGAGAATAACAATACCGATTGTTATGAAACTTAGTACTTTAGGTCCAACTTAGAAAATAGGCAACGTGGGATCTAAATTATTGCCATAAAGACTGGCTTTAATGTAACGTAAAACAAAAAATCGAAATATCTCACTTATTATTCAGTTTTTTAAGTGTTGCATAGTAAAGTTTAAATTTAAATATTGAGTGATTCATGCTCCAATAATCAGGCGGAACAAATGATCTCTCAGGCATTAGAGACATTTTCAAACGATGACTTAATAGTCAACGGGCGGAAAGCTGCATTTTACACGGATCGTAGAGTAATCCTTGATTCACTGAAGAACAGTGGTAAGTATGGGTGCATAGGGAATAGAAGAAACCAGAAAGTACTTCAACAGATATGTAACCTGTCGTCCTCCGTGGTGTAGTAGTTACCATGCTAACCTCTTGTTCCCGAGGTCGCGGGCTCAAACCCGGCGGAGGGCGATGGATTTTTTCGGGCGTAAAAATCCTTAGCATGGCTTCCTTCGGAAGGGCAGTAAAGCCGGTGGTCCCGTGTCATAGATCTACAGCACGTAAAAGAACCTCAAGCCTGATAAAGAGGCCTCTGAGCAAAATTACTGGTCTTTCACGCCCAATATAGAATGGGACGACAAGGACCACAGCATTTAAAGAGCGTCCATAAATAAAATTCAATTTAAGATATGTAACCAACAATGAACTCAATGGATCAAAGTGCATGTGGTGTAATTGAAGTGCATTTTCACAAAACTTGGTAACTATATTTTGTTCGGCACTGAGGTTTTAAGATATCCTTATGGTTTTGGGTACGGATAGTTCAATAATGCTATAAGAATTAAGCTAAACATCAGTAAATTTATGTTGAAATACAAGAAAGTTTTCCATACTCGGTATATAGTACAGTTGCGTGTTTTTACAAAACTTCTTGTCTATAAGAGATGGTATTAAATAAATATTATGTATATTATTCATTTTTTACTTGCTGACTACACTGGTTAAATAATGTGTTTGTTTTATTTCATTGTTTGAGAAAGCGGTTAAATGCCAACATTCTGTAAACTGTTGTTCAGAACATTATATTACAGGAAAACGAGTGAATGTGTGTCACTTGTCCAAGAGGTTCCAAGAGGACGTAAGACACGAAGAAGTAAACCAAACTTTCTACTGGTAAATTCTGTTGATTTACCTAATATTGCTTGTGATCACGGTTTTGACATGGAAGGGGAAAATATGAATAATCGACCTTGTTTTGCTTATGATTTAAGTTTGAATGGTTTTATACACTCTTGAATAACATTTTTGTAACTTTGGAACAAAGTTGAAGCAGGTATATTCATGAATAAAATGCAGTTGTAAATCCTGCAAATTACCAAAGAGCAGAAGAGAAGCAGACCTGTTACAATTTCTTATGTTGTAAAAGATGAAGAAAGGAAAGATACTGATGTATGTGTTTCTACATTTACAGTATCCTGAGTGCTTCAAAGGACAGATTGCTACGTCTGGCTAATCACAGGACAGATTCTAAAAGGAAAGAAGGAATACAGACACTTAGGTAAAATCACTACACTCTCCCAGCACTATAAAATACTAGGGAAATACGGCAAATTCTTAGTTCTTAGTAAGTTGGGAGATTTTATACCTAAAAAGCACATCCCAGACTCTATTGAAGAAAACGTTACCATTCAAATTCAATGAAATTCGTGTATTTCGGTTACACAAAAACAAAGTATATGTGAAGTGGAAACACTGAAGGTAGGAGTAAAAACCTTTAAAAGTATGAACAAAGCATTGGAGGTTAAACTGAAGAACGACATCAGCCAGAGGAAAGTGCTGATATTAAGAAGCTGATGGAATATTTTGACATAACTTCAGAGGAAGCACAAGCGTTTTATCAGAATTTGTTTATAGGGTGTGCATAGAATGACAACATTGATGCAGAATACCAGGAAGAAGCTCCATATTAACGACATCTTTCATGTGTCAGTGTTTGTGTTACATTTTGAAAATAAGTATTAATTTTTTGTGATTGTTTCTTCAGACCGGGGACTTGAGTTCTTAACAACAGGATATCTTTAAATAGCGTCAATTAATATTATTCTGAGAAACCCCTCTGCAGAGTAATGTGGAAAAATATCTGTGCTTCTTCATGAATTAGTATTATTCTGAGAAACCCTTCTGCAGAGTACTGTGGAAAAATATCTGTGATTCTTCATGACTGAAATGAAAAATACTAATTCAAAATTTCAGCTTCATAAAGAAATGTGTTTGTGCTAAAATAAATACCACTATGACGCATAATAGGTCAGATATACAAAATAATTGATACAAAACTAAGTTAAGAGAAAAGGTAACGAGTTTTGCAAAAATTCAGGAAATTTATTAATTTTTATATAAAAATGCAAATTTAAAATTTTGTTTCAAACACATTTACAAATCCTATTCTAAGATTCTAATATATGATACCGTTTACAGATAACATTTTTATCGAGATGTATTTTAAAAAACAGCTACCCTGAAAACACAGATTTCCAGATAAGGAGCATTGTGAAAACGCCTCTCTGGAAACCAGTTAACTGATAAACTCGTCAAGAAAGCAACTGAAGAAATAAACAACTACTTAATCTAAAATAAAATACAAAAGAGCACTATCGTAGGAAAAGAGGTATTGAAAATTGGCAACAGAATGGCCAGACTCATCCAGGGAAGAAGTAACTGAACAACTTTCCCGTCTAGTACAGAATAGATTAAGCATCCATATGCCCAACAGCAAATTTCACGGCAATAGTAGCCGGATTCAAAATCTCAGACAACCTAGCATACCCATGTAGCAGAAGCGGTACAGTTTGTGGACCACCTACTGTGGGAATGCCCAATACTGGACAGATAACACAGAACTCTGAAGCTGAAATACATGACCGGCAGGAACTTGCCAGTACAACATTGCGGCCTAATTAAAAACTATCTAAAATTATTTGTTCGAGAAGTAAATAGCATAGAAGTTGATAAAGTGTAACATATGTGATCTTGATAACCATAAAACATGTGTTAATCAGTAGATAAATGCATAATTTCTACATATATTATTTGAAAAATGACTTAGATTATCTAGAACGCATATATTAAAATCATTTCATTTTCTTAGAATGTAGAATTTTGTAGGAACCTCAGGGTGGAAAATCCTGGGGTTACTAACAACTGAGGGGCCGAAGGCTCAGAGTTGGGCGCGTTCGGTACCGGCGGGGCAGGGATGCCATTGGGAAGCGAGGTAGATAGCATTAAATAAAGACTGCGTGAGGTTTTTATAAAAAATAACTAGCGATTAGGTAATTTTATTAGGTATCTTAGGTTTGGGGGCCCACTGACAGGTGCCGGCGTGCAGGAGCTTAAATATCCATCACCAAGACTTACCTGGCAAAACTTGAGACACTATGTAAAATAACATTGCGTGGAGAGATCAGGGTTCGAGAGTAAAGTTTAACGTAGATGCGTACTGTCCTCACAGTAGTGTGACGGAGACAATTGAAAGGGATGACCTACAAATGTGACCAATAAATACACTTCGCCATGCAACCTCAGCAAGGTGTTGTCCCCGTTGCATGGTTTGCTCCAATTACACAATATTGTGAAGTCTGTTGCAACTTCCCGATGGTAGATCGAATCCTACGTCGTTACAATATATACCCAATATACGCGAATAGGCTGTTAGATATCTGGGTGCTGAAACTGTAAATAGGACAAAGGTATATAGGACTACAAATGTGATGCTAGTTGCAAAAATAGTTTTATACTTATACTCAAGTAAAATTAAACTATCAATAATAAGCATTATTAACGTGCAATGTAAAATTGTCAAAGCAGATTTTATGAACCATATAATAATGTCTTTGACAAAAGGAAACAGCCCCACAATGAAATCAGTTTAAAACATAATATACCTGTTAAGTTTTAATATGTACAAATTTCGATAGGATGAATATTTAAGAAGTTGCACAATTTTTCTTTACTTTTATTCCGGTATGTAAACCACTTACCACGAGAAACTGCATACTTCCGATTGCATTGTAAGCATAAGGAAGGGGAAACTTTTTATGAAAATATGTACTTTAAAGCTTTTATTTATGTTTTAATGTTTATTAACACGCCAGAAAAAGCAGTTTAGTTAGGGTTACTCAATAATCTTATAACTGTTCTTTTGCTTCTCCTATAAAATTCGATTTTAGAAGATTACAGACATTTACAGCGATAAAATCTTCAACATACCTCCTTTAACTTAATGAAAAATTTTTAAAATGATAAAAATAGTCTGTTGTGTCCAAATTTCAATGAATTTAGTAAATTGGTTTATTCCATTTTCAAAAGCATTTTTGGACTGCGATGTACCCACTTTCTGAAGTATTCCTATAAGAAAAAAACCTTATCTTTTGGGTGTTTGTGTCAGTCGCCCTTATTTTAGGCTATTTCGGCTGCTTTGACTTTGGAACAATTACCCATTGGCAATAATTATCATTAATTTGCTGTTGTTTTTAATAATTAATTACTTTTTAGACAGCAAGACCCAAAAGTAGAACTTCTAACACAGTGCATATGAGCTAAAAACTAGATTATCGCACTAGTGCGATGATTTGCATTGTGACCAACGTTGATTTCCAGTCCAATCACATGACAATTGACCTTTATATTTCCAGATGTTTAATAACTCGACTTGAAATGATTAGGTTTTAATTTTAATTGTCTTTTTACACGATTAATCTATGGGACTCACGTTATCTACTCAATACAATTCGACATACTTCAATTTATCGCAATTCGTTGTGGAGTTAACCTATACGTTATATTGGCAGCCTTGTGCTTTCTTTGACATAAAACGTCATCTACGATAACCTACATAAAGATTCAATGGTGAAAATTATGAATTCGGAAGAAACTCAAATGAAAATGCAATTACAGAAGCAGCAGAAAGAATAAGACTAAAAGTATTTACCCAAAAATATATCATATAATTGTTTCATTGCCTGGTGTAAGGCAAAACATGTTGAAAAGAATTTCACTAAAAATGACTGCTAGCGAATCAACAAAACATCTAACACCTCGCCTTTCTAAGATCATTTCTCGTTTCAAGAAGCGCGTTCTAAACTTATTTCTCTTAGTTTCGGGAATCAACATAATATTATTGATATTTTACAAATTCGAGCCAAATAGTATACGCCATAAGTGCTAAGACTAGGTTTAGTTTGCTGGCAGGATTGCGAAACATTTCACAAAAATTCCTACTCGCAAAATAAAGTCCTACTTTTATCCCCTGTATCATAATCTACTATTAGTTTCCTGTTAAAAATTAAATCGCATACGTACACACAAACACACACCCTCTCTCTCCCTCTCTGCCAGACCCTATGGAGATTAGGGAATCATCTTGATGGACGAAAATTTCCCAGCCTTCAGCCAAGGATGGAACCCGAGACCTCTGGATTTAGAAGCTGACATAGTAACCTCCAGCGCACAGAGGTAGTCACATTTCGATCTGTCTAGTAATTCCAGCATTAATTTTAATTTTGTGAAAATAAACTTAAAAAGTTTTTTAAACTCTGTATTCCAAAACATATACATAATTATAAGTTTCAGGAAAGTTTCAAAGCTGCATTGGGGCAATGTTTTAAGAGTAATTCATCCACACTGCACTGCATAAAAATTAATCCACTGTGTCCGCCATTTTTATGTCAGCCAAAAGGGATCGTGTGAACTATTAGAAAAATGTGTGGAATATTTGTGTCAAATTTGTATCTCTACCAATATTATAAAGAGGGAAAATATTTTGCATGTACATATTCATGTACCTTTTAGTAGTGTTTAACGCCCGTATTACGGTACCACAGACGGTGGACACTGATGTTACATACAATTAAATTATATTTGGAAAGGGAATTTTTATGAAGGAAACGTTCCAGGTCGAGCGTGGTCAGGTCCTGCTGGAAATTTGAACAGCGGACCTCACGCTCACGAGTGCGTGTGTTAACGACTTCGGCCACCACACGTTTCAGTCGTGTGTATGTACACGTACACAATACACATATGCCACGATTTGGCAACAGAAGACGTAGCAATAAAAGGGGAATCGAATATACTTATAACGCTACGGTACGCATGCGATACCAATGCCAAAATATATGTCTCATCTAAGAAAGTTTTGCTTTATTTCGTTTATACTTATGTTGTTATCAAGCTAGTTTTCAGGAAATGCTAAACAATTACATAAAGAAAGGACATTTCTAACATTAAATAGCTACAGGATTAAAGAGAAGGCACTATATTTAAAATGTCACCGATCTAAAAAGTTACTTGACAATTCGGACTGCTGGTTGTTCCACCGCCGGAAGGTACGTTTCACCACCAAAGAGTACAGAACTTGGAAGATTGTCGGTCAGAGGTTAAGGAAGTCAGACGTTTTGCCGATGTTTTACATCCATTTGCGTGAATATTAGGTTTTTTTCCCTCCATTATTAGGAAAAGCTGGGGCTGTACGAAATAACAATTATAAGGGGTAGAGAGGGGATTAACATTATCAATCCTCTACATCACTGTAAAAATATTTGATGAAAAGCGAGGGGGTAAGTGAAATTAATTCGTCATTTGAGTTTAAAAAGTCAACCGAATGGGATCGGGCAATTCAGCTACTTAGTATTCTGAAGAGAAGAAACTTGCATGTTTAAAAGTTTGTGTGTGAGTATGTAGGGTAATCTCAAAAACCACTCAACCCACTGTGAATATTTCTTCACCATTGAAAAGTCCTATTCTTTCTGGTGGACATGGAGTGTAAAATAGCTTATAATTTCAATTAATGCATTATAACAAACTAAAGAGAATTTACAAATCCTATGTACGAAGATTGAATGAAAAGTAATGCCTACACCTTTGTAACTCTTCAGTAGATGGCAACACTGGTATATGGCAGGTACTGGACTCTCCAATTCAGCTGCAGTTGGCGGGAAGCCTTAGTAAAACACCTGTTTTGTTACAGTGTAAAGAATGGAACTCTGCACAGACGGTCGGTCAATGCGAGTTAAGCAACGCGCTGTTGTTAAATTCTTGGCAGCAGAAGGTGTCACCCCAAAGGAAATTTACTAGATTTGTGGTGATTATGTTGATGTGAGCACTTGTGTATCACTAGGCCAGTAGATTTAAAGCTAATGTGGCGGGAACATCTGACTTACTTGATAAATAAAGAGTTGGAGCTTCTGTGACAGCAAGCGCTGACTTTAACAGGCAAAACCTTGACAGACTGATTCAGGATGATCGTCGTATCACCCAAAGAGAAATTGCAAGCCTAATGGACATTTCACAAGAATATGTAGGTCACATTATTGCTTTGTTTGATTATCGGGAGATGTGCACGACGGGTACTCCGGATGCTAACGTCTGAAGTGAAAGCGCATAGACTTGACATTTTCCAGGAATTCCTCTCGCGTTACGAGAATGAAGATGTCCTTCTGCATGAAATTGTGACAGGAGACAAAACGTTGGTACCCACTACGACCTGGAGACGAACGTTAGTCTATGGAATATCGACACAACGATTAGCTCCTGAAAGAGGAATTCAAGACATGTCCCTCAGTGAAAAAATCATGGAAATAGTGTTTTGGGTTGTGGATGGTGTTATCCATATTGATTTCCTTGAACGTGGAACAACAATCAATATAGAGCGTTACATCACAACACTACGAACTTTGAAACGACGACTGACGTGCGAAAAGAAAGGGGAACTGTTTTCCTGCAGCATGACGATGTTAGACCAAACACTTCGCATGCCACCACAGCAGAACTTAAGAGACTGAAGCTGACCACCATGTGGCATCCTCCATATAGTCCAGATTTGGCGCCGTCTGACTTCCATATTTTCCCAATAATGAAAGATGATCTGCGAGCACATCACTGTGCATCTGATGAAGAAGTTGAGAGAATTGTGAGAGCTGGTTGCAGAAACAGACTGCCGACTTCTTCTGTGACGGTTTCAGAAAACTTGTTTACCATTGGCAGAAGTGTATTCAATTGTCTGGTGATTACGTGGAAACGTGAATTATGTTATAAAACAGCATATTCCAAGGATTACTTCTACGTTTTATTTCTTAAAATATTCCCATCGAAAAACAAGTTATGAAGGTGGAGGCATTACTTTTCATTCAACCCTCGTTTTAAATTACGAAGGCAATGGAGTTATTAAGAACACATTTGAAAAGAAGGCTTTGACTTTCGATTATAATGCCACTGAGTAGAAAAAATACGATACATTCACATGACTTTCTCTACCCTCTAACGTTTATTATGGGTATACAAACTGTATTTACCTGAGCTTCTTTTTTTACCTACTACATTTTAATCCAAATAAACTTTGCAGAAATAATTACGTTACAGATAGCTACGTTACAAAGGAAACAGCAATAGTCAAATGTTTAATACCAGGTATCTCAGAAATGGTTTATCTCAGAATAATCTTATTTGAAATAAATTGTGTGTTTTAAAGAGATCTAAAATTTTTGTGAAGTGCGTTTTGTCTATCGCTTATTTGAAAGGTAATACAAGATTACACAAAATTATATCCGAATAAGGAGGGCTTCGCAGGATCCGCCGGAAACTCAAGATATACATTTTATTTGTCATGTAAATATCTTTAATATATGCTATTTTAATAAAAATCGTTTGAGGCATTTTTATAGAAAATCAAAATTTTCGACAAATGTTCCATGCAAAGTGTAGCTGGGGTGGGGGATTTTCTTGAAAATCTTCGTGTCGCATGCTTGGAAGATACTGAACTTAAATATCATGTTTGGTACTTATCAGACTTTTCGTTTTTGAATTACGCTGTGCACAGAGATACAGACACGCACGTGCGCGCGCGCGCACACACACACACACCACGTACACATCACGCGCGCGCGAACCTTTTTCTAAAATGACTTTTTGGATTCAGGGGTCTCAAAACATGTATTTCCGGTGAAATTTCGGTATCGAATTTTTGGCTGAAATGTAGTACCTTCTCCACCTACTATGTAGATGGTAGAGAAAGCAAAAATAGATAGTGCTATTAACCAATATAAAATGCATGAATGTAAAATAAGACGTATCCCACGTGTATTTTATTCCAGAAAAATATAATGTATTGTATCAGACAGCCGGTCACGATTTAGCAATTGAGAAAATAGAAGAAACAGCAAAACAAAAGAGGATCAAATCTGTTTACAAACGATACAATACTCATATGATAAGTCAACATATTTTAATAACCTTCATGTATGAAACCTTTGTTGCATTTTGTTTGTATCTTATTCGCCAGCATGGTACTCTAAATAATTCTGTAAAGAGAGAAAATTGTGCCAATCTAATATTAGAAATCAGTCAACTGATATTTTATATTATTAACAAGTGTAAAGATCATTACTTTCTCTACTACGTTCCTATATTAAGTATGTAGGCAAACTATTGCATTTCATCAAAAAATTGGATATCGAAATTTGACTGAAAGTATACGTCTTGAGGATCCCTGAATGCAAAAACTAATACTCTTCAGAGAAAGGTCTGTCTGTGTGTATATATACACATACACACATAAACAAAACGTTGGTTAAATGTCAAACGTAGCATTTAACTTCAACATGTTCCAAGGATACGATACGAAGATTTTCAAGATAATGCTCTACCCCAACTACCATTTAAGTGGAAAACTTCTCGATATTTCTGATTTTGTCAAAAACGGCTCAAACGATTTTGATTAAATTACCATATATTTAACATATTTATGTGAGAAATAACATTTTTATCTTTAATTTTCTGGAATTATCCTTAAAGTAGACTTCATTTCGAAGGAATTTTGTATAATACTGCATAGCGGATAAACCACAAGGAATAAACAAAAACTTACTACATAAAAATGTCGATCTCTTTAAAAAATGCAATTTATTTTAAATATCTATTTGTGGTATCAGTCGTTTGTGATAAATCTGTCAATACTAGTTTAAATTGGTCAGTACTTTGGATTTTGTAAAAAAAATGTCGCTATTCACTTGTTTCTCCCGATGTAATAGAATGACAATAGGATTTCAAAGCCAGCATAATTATAGGGAGCAGCTTTAAACGTATAACTATCGATTCAGTTGTACGTCTATTCGTTTTGTATCTAGAACGAAGTGTATAAAGAAACTATATCTGCAAATGTTTAATTCGATTAACGTGAAGTAGTCAGAAAAAATAATCTTTCGCAGGAATAGTTTGTAGAAGCTATATAAATCTAAGCGATTGTGGGTAGAGGAAATCACCAGAGTTGAAGATGAGAGAAACACGTCTCTTGAAAGCGCTTCTCAATTAATACCAAGCGCCATTGTGATGTGAATTAATACGTAACGATTCACTTCAATTCATCATATGTTAACATCACGATCAATAATACTTCTGTGTATTATAATCGAGAGCGTGTATGTTTGTGGTTTAATGCTTATGAAGCAACATCAGAGATAATACAAACCCAACGAGTAATAAAAGTCAACGAGTGAGCATCCAATGCCATTTGAATATTGTTCCAAAGGCAAAGCCGCTGATATGACCTAAGATGCTAAATGCGGCATGTAAATAGACAAATAAATATTTTGTTTCATTCATTCCACTGAATGATACCTTAATGCTTCGTCAGTGAGTTCCTTTCCATCCTGTGCTTCGCTGGCTTTTCACATCGCGCTTCCCTTTTTCACTTTCCTTCACAGGAGATAGAATGCATTCTTGGTAACACAGTATGAGGTTTCAATAGCTAACACCAACAGCTAAAGGGAATATCCAAGGGAGAGGGTAGGTATGTAACAAACAAGAAGCTATAATGATTTAATCAAAGAGAAGAGCAATCAATAGCAGATTAAATAATTAATGCTTGCCTTCTCGGGTCGTAAAATGAATTCGTACAGCTTGTGAAAACAAGGCTTTAATCCGAGCTTCGTTCCTCATTCCTTTTGACTTTCCTGAATGAAAAGCGTCTCTCTCTTTTGGCCCAATAAAATAAGGAGACTAAACACATCTCGTTAAACTTGGCTTCCTCTTTCAGAAGTTGAAGGTTCAAAATGAATTGCAATTCCTAGTTATAGGAATTCCTGCTGCTTCGTCGTTATTTCGGAGAAGAGCTCCAGAAATGACGATAACAAGGAAGGGAAAACTTTGATCGCAATAAAATGCGACAGAGAGAGAGAGAGAGAGAGAGAGAGAGAGAGCGGGGGGAGTGTGTGTACATGGCTGTTAGCGTTTTAATACCGGTGCTCACAATAACGGTGCGGCGTGTGCAACGAGGAAAAATTAATAACGCTATCCCTTCCTGAGGAATTTAAACTTAGAACAAAACGTCATTAGAGCAGAAAAGTCTACTGCAAATATTCCATTAAAGAATTCCTCTAACAAATAACGCAATCTTATTCTATGAAACATTCGGCAATGGTGCTTTCCAATTAAGAATAAATTTGTTATGATTTAAGAAACAATTTATATAATTCATTAAAATATGCCTTTGTGCAAATATTCGCCAAAGAAAAATAACTGAAATGAAATGAGGGCACACACGAAAGGTAAATATGATCTTGAGAGCCTTTGAATTGCAAATCGGATCATTTATGATTTATATGCTTTTCAGTACTTTAACATTCGTCATTTTAATTCGGTATAATTAAAATTAACAATATACCGGAAGTCTGGGTATTATCTTCTAAAAATAACTCTTTGCTACATGTAAGAGATTCAAATCGATCAAGTAGATCTGGAGGCAGGTGAATAAAAACAATATATATATATATATATATATATATATATATATATATATATATATATATATATATATAAATTTATTTCAATTATACGAAAGCAAGTCAGCAAAGGAAATTTCCTGAAAAGCTATAACTACAAGAAAACTGAGATTACTAAATGTTTTCAGGGATAAATCATATACGAGCCGAAATAACACATGCATATTTACCCTCCAAATCTGTGAGTCTTTTAAAAATTCAGATTAGCTGCGAGAGAAAGGGATAGAAACTTCCATTATGCATTTTTGTTTATTTTACGAATATTAGCTTAAGGAAGTATATAAAAATAATTAGGCAATTGTGTGAGGCTATTAAGCAATAATTCCTGAAGTTTTACTGAAAATTAGATGTTAACTGGCCATACATTTTAATGTGTAAGTATTTAATTAAAGAAAAATGGCGAGAAAAAGTTAAAATTAGAATATGCGTTACATCACCACTAACTCAGGAGGATAATAATGACCACACACTGCCGATGTTAATAAACAAAAAATATAAAAAAGTAGGTGTAAAAGGAAAAAGAAAAACTTCTCTCCCAAATTCTTACTAACTTTTTTAATGATTTATTGTCCACTTTGAACTTACATGCAATTTATACAATGTTTACAATACAATGGAGTTGCTTATTATTTCTCTTTCCCTTATATTTAACATTCTGTTGTATATATAATGGGGAAGTATAATTTTCCACTATTTACTTTTTTCCGTATATTCTCCAATTTGCTTCACGTTTCTCTTAACCAGTTATCCTATTTTTTCCTAAATATTTTCTTGCTTTCTCCATATATTCATTTGAACTTGTATTAAACATCTTCCTAACTTTTAGATCTATTGGTAAATTTTCCCATTTCTCTAGTATTACACTCTCTCTTCCTTTATCCGTGTCCTCGCATTCCAGAATATAATTACAATTTTTATGTAATCCATTACATTTGGTAGATATATCCCCCCTTCTTGTCCCTGCTGGACCACTTAAATTCATTACACCTGTCCTCGCCCATGCATACCCCATTCTGACCTCTTTGTGGCGTACTTCGAAATTCTTATTCAAATACATAGGTGCGTAGCTGTTCAGAGGAATAAAAGTGATGTGTTGCATTCACATAGCTTTCTTTACTCATTATTCTACACACTATTCTTAACAAAGCTTATTCCTCCATTTACCCCTACAGTTAAAGTAAATAAACATTAATGCAGTTAAACTTCCGTTACACATTTCGTTGTAAATATAAGAAGAATACAATAGGCTAAAGTAATAAATGGAATTTTTAGAAATCAAATCACACTAAAGTTCTATTATTCTTTCATCACGAGAATAAACGAATAGCGACTTAGCACTTGAAAAAAGTATAAGAATTTAAACATTCAAACCAATAAGAAAGAATATCTCGAAAATGGTTAATGCCACCAACATTTTATTTCAAATAAATTGTATGCCTTAACGAGATCTACATTTTTGTGTAGTAAAATTATGTATACCAGTTATACAAAAGACACTCAGAATGAGGTCTTCAAGGCTATTGCCAGAAAATTCAAGAAACACCTTTTATTTTTCATGCAAATATCTTAAACGTATGTTATTTAAACCAATATCATCAGAGCGATTTTTGAGAAGTAAAACATAACGAAGCATTTTCCATTTAAACGATAGTTTAGTGTGAAGGATTTTCTTGAAAATATTTGTGCTGAACTTAAGTACCAAGTTTGGTGTTTAACCGATATTTTGTTTTTGAGTTAAGCTTTCTACCACAGACAGACAGACCGACAGCTCTCCAAATGGCTAACGACACAAAAAAATTATTTCACATTAATGGTGAGCTTTAGTGCGATCCACAATTTTTGCGTAGTAGGACTTCATCTATGTCTTACAGTTTACCAATTATACAAAAGTCATTAGGAGCGAAGAGAGCTTCAGAGGTTATTCCCAGGAAATTAAAGATTTATATTTTATTTGTAATGTAAATATAATGAAAATATGGTATTTTAAACCAAACATCAATGTTAGAGCAATCTTTGAGAAAATAAAAAATTAACAAAACATTTCGTATGGCAACTACTTCAGCACATCTGCAAAGCGCGTAACCTAACACAAAAGTTGATTAAATTATTTGCCCGCGTACAGCGGCAACTACTTCAGCACATCTGTAAAGCGCGTAACCTAACACAAAAGTTGGTCGATTGTAATAATCGCCTGCATGCAGCGGCAACTACTTCAGCACATCTACAAAGCGTGAACCTAACACAAAAGTTGATCGATTGTAATAATCGCCTGCATGCAGCGCCAACTACTTCAGCACATCTACAAAGCGTGAACCTAACACAAGAGTTGATCGATTGTAATAATCGCCTGCATACAGCGGCAACTACTTCAGCACATCTGCAAAGCGCGTAACCTAACACGAAAGTTGATCGATTGTAATAATCGCCTGCATGCAGCGGCAACTACTTCAGCACATCTGCAAAGCGCGTAACCTAACACGAAAGTTGATCGATTGTAATAATCGCCTGCATGCAGCGGCAAATACTTCAGGACATCTAAAAAGCGTGAACCTAACACAAGAATTGATCGATTGTAATAATCGCCTGCATACAGCGGCAACTACTTCAGCACATCTGCAAAGCGCATAACCTAACACGAAAGTTGATCGATTGTAATAATCGCCTGCATGCAGCGGCAACTGCTTCAGCACGTCTGTAAAACATGTAACCTAACACAAAAGTTGATCGACTATTCATCCGCATTCAATGACAACTAATTCAGCACATCTGCAAAGCGCGTAACTTAACACAAAAGTTGATCGATTGTAATAATCGCCTGCATGGAGCGGTAACTACTTCAGCACATCTACAAAGCGTGGAAGCTAACACAAGAGTTGATCGATTGTAATAATCGCCTGCATGCAGCGGCAACCACTTCAGCACATCTATAAGCGCGTAATATAACACAAAAGTTGAACGATTGTAATAATCGCCTGCATGCAGCGGCAACTACTTCAGCACATCTACAAAGCGTGGAACCTAACACAAGGTTTGATCGATTGTAATAATCGCCTGCATGCAGCGGCAACTACTTCAGCACATCTGTAAAGCGCGTAACCTAACACAAAAGTTGATCGATTGTAATAATTGCCTGCGTGGAGCGGCAACTACTTCAGCACATCTACAAAGCGTGGAACCTAACACAAGGGTTGATCAATTGTGATAATCGCCTGCATGCAGCGGCAACTACTTCAGCACATCTATAAAGCGCGTAACTTAACACAAAAGTTGATCGATTGTAATAATCGCCTGCGTGCAGCGGCAACTACTTCAGCACATCTACAAACCATGGAACCTAACACAAGAGCTGATCGATTGTAATAATCACCTGCAAGCAGCGTCAACTACTTCAGCACATCTGTAAAACGTGTAACCTAACACAAAATTTGATCAATTATTCTCCCGCATACAATGGCAACTACTTCAGCACATTTGCAAAGCGTGTAACCTAACACAAAAGTTGATTAAATTATTTGCCCGCACACAGCGGCAATTACTTCAGCACACCTGTAAAGCGTGTAACCTAACACAAACGTTGATCAACTATTCACCCGCATACAATGGCAACTACTTCAGCACATCTGCAAAGCGTGTAACCTAACACAAAAGTTGATTAAATTATTTGCCCGCAAACAGCGGCAACTACTTCAGCACATCTGCAAAACGTGTAACCTAACACAAAAGTTGAGCAATTATTCACGCGCATACAATGGCAACTACTTCAGCATGTCTGCAAAGCGTGTAACCTAACACAAAAGTGGATTAAATTATTTGCCCGCATGCAGCGGCAACTATTTCAGCACATCTGTAAAGCGTGTAACCTAACAGAAAAGTTGATTAAATTATTTGCCCGCATACAGCGGCAACTACTTCAGCACATCTGTAAAGCGCGTAACCTAACACAAAAGCGGATCGAATTATTCATCCGCATTCAGCAGCACATCTACAGAAACGTGTAACCTAACACAAAAGTTGATCGATTGTAATAATCGCCTGCATGCAGCGGCAACCACTTCAGCACATCTGCAAAGCGCGTAACCTAACACAAAGGGTGATCGATTGTAATAATCACCTGCAAGCAGCGTCAACTACTTCAGCACATCTGTAAAACGTGTAACCTAACACAAAATTTGATCAATTATTCTCCCGCATACAATGGCAACTACTTCAGCACATTTGCAAAGCGTGTAACCTAACACAAAAGTTGATTAAATTATTTGCACGCACACAGCGGCAACTACTTCAGCAAACCTGTAAAGCGTGTAACCTAACACAAACGTTGATCAACTATTCACCCGCATACAATGGCAACTACTTCAGCACATCTGCAAAGCGTGTAACCTAACACAAAAGTTGATGAAATTATTTGCCCGCATACAGCGGCAACTACTTCAGCACATCTGCAAAACGTGTAACCTAACACAAAAGTTGAGCAATTATTCACGCGCATACAATGGCAACTACTTCAGCATATCTGCAAAGCGTGTAACCTAACACAAAAGTGGATTAAATTATTTGCCCGCATGCAGCGGCAACTATTTCAGCACATCTGTAAAGCGTGTAACCTAACAGAAAAGTTGATTAAATTATTTGCCCGCATACAGCGGCAATTACTTCAGCACATCTGTAAAGCGCGTAACTTAACACAAAAGCGGATCGAATTATTCATCCGCATTCAGCAGCAACTATTTCAGCACATCTACAGAAACGTGTAACCTAACACAAAAGTTGATCGATTGTAATAATCGCCTGCATGCAGCGGCAACCACTTCAGCACATCTGCAAAGCGCGTAACCTAACACAAAGGTTGATCGATTGTAATAATCGCCTGCATGCGGCGGCAACTACTTCAGCACATCTACAAAGCGTGAACCTAACACAAGAGTTGATCTATTGTAATAATCGCCTGCATGCAGCGGCAACTACTTCAGCACGTCTGTAAAGCATGTAACCTAACACAAAGGTTGGTCGATTATTCATCCGCATACAATGACAACTAATTCAGCACATCTGCAAAGCGCGTAACTTAACACAAAAGTTGATCGATTGTAATAATCGCCTGCATGGAGCGGCAACTACTTCAGCACATCTACAAAGCGTGGAAGCTAAAACAAGAGTTGATCGATTGTAATAATCGCCTGCATGCAGCGGCAACCACTTCAGCACATCTATAAGCGCGTAATATAACACAAAAGTTGAACGATTGTAATAATCGCCTGCATGCAGCGGCAGCTACTTCAGCACATCTACAAAGCGTGGAACCTAACACAAGTGTTGATCGATTGTAATAATCGCCTGCATGCAGCGGCAACTACTTGAGCACATCTGTAAAGCGCGTAACCTAACATAAAAGTTGATCGATTGTAATAATTGCCTGCGTGCAGCGGCAACTACTTCAGCACATCTACAAAGTGTGGAACCTAACACAAGGGTTGATCAATTGTAATAATCGCCTGCATGCAGCGGCAACTACTTCAGCACATCTATAAAGCGCGTAACTTAATACAAACGTTTATCGATTGTAATAATCGCCTGCGTGCAGCGGCAACTACTTCAGCACATCTACAAACCATGGAACCTAACACAAGAGTTGATCGATTGTAATAATCACCTGCAAGCAGCGTCAACTACTTCAGCACATCTGTAAAACGTGTAACCTAACACAAAATTTGATCAATTATTCTCCCGCATACAATGGCAACTACTTCAGCACATTTGCAAAGCGTGTAACCTAACACAAAAGTTGATTAAATTATTTGCCCGCATACAGCGGCAACTACTTCAGCACATCTGCAAAACGTGTAACCTAACACAAAAGTTGAGCAATTATTCACGCGCATACAATGGCAACTACTTCAGCACATCTGCAAAGCGTGTAACCTAACACAAAAGTGGATTAAATTATTTGCCCGCATGCAGCGGCAACTATTTCAGCACATCTGTAAAGCGTGTAACCTAACAGAAAAGTTGATTAAATTATTTGCCCGCATACAGCGGCAACTACTTCAGCACATCTGTAAAGCGCGTAACCTAACACAAAAGCGGATCGAATTATTCATCCGCATTCAGCAGCACATCTACAGAAACGTGTAACCTAACACAAAAGTTGATCGATTGTAATAATCGCCTGCATGCAGCGGCAACCACTTCAGCACATCTGCAAAGCGCGTAACCTAACACAAAGGTTGATCGATTGTAATAATCGCCTGCATGCGGCGGCAACTACTTCAGCACATCTACAAAGCGTGAACCTAACACAAGAGTTGATCGATTGTAATAATCGCCTGCATGCAGCGGCAACCACTTCAGCACATCTATAAGCGCGTAATATAACACAAAAGTTGAACGATTGTAATAATCGCCTGAATGCAGCGGCAACTACTTCAGCACATCTACAAAGCGTGGAACCTAACACAAGTGTTGATCGATTGTAATAATCGCCTGCATGCAGCGGCAACTACTTGAGCACATCTGTAAAGCGCGTAACCTAACATAAAAGTTGATCGATTGTAATAATTGCCTGCGTGCAGCGGCAACTACTTCAGCACATCTACAAAGTGTGGAACCTAACACAAGGGTTGATCAATTGTAATAATCGCCTGCATGCAGCGGCAACTACTTCAGCACATCTATAAAGCGCGTAACTTAATACAAACGTTGATCGATTGTAATAATCACCTGCGTGCAGCGGCAACTACTTCAGCACATCTACAAACCATGGAACCTAACACAAGAGTTGATCGATTGTAATAATCACCTGCAAGCAGCGTCAACTACTTCAGCACATCTGTAAAACGTGTAACCTAACACAAAATTTGATCAATTATTCTCCCGCATACAATGGCAACTACTTCAGCACATTTGCAAAGCGTGTAACCTAACACAAAAGTTGATTAAATTATTTGCCCGCACACAGCGGCAATTACTTCAGCACACCTGTAAAGCGTGTAACCTAACACAAACGTTGATCAACTATTCACCCGCATACAATGGCAACTACTTCAGCACATCTGCAAAGCGTGTAACCTAACACAAAAGTTGATTAAATTATTTGCCCGCAAACAGCGGCAACTACTTCAGCACATCTGCAAAACGTGTAACCTAACACAAAAGTTGAGCAATTATTCACGCGCATACAATGGCAACTACTTCAGCATGTCTGCAAAGCGTGTAACCTAACACAAAAGTGGATTAAATTATTTGCCCGCATGCAGCGGCAACTATTTCAGCACATCTGTAAAGCGTGTAACCTAACAGAAAAGTTGATTAAATTATTTGCCCGCATACAGCGGCAACTACTTCAGCACATCTGTAAAGCGCGTAACCTAACACAAAAGCGGATCGAATTATTCATCCGCATTCAGCAGCACATCTACAGAAACGTGTAACCTAACACAAAAGTTGATCGATTGTAATAATCGCCTGCATGCAGCGGCAACCACTTCAGCACATCTGCAAAGCGCGTAACCTAACACAAAGGTTGATCGATTGTAATAATCGCCTTCATGCAGCGGCAACTACTTCAGCACATCTACAAAGCGTGAACCTAACACAAGAGTTGATCGATTGTAATAATCGCCTCATGCAGCGGCAACTACTTCAGCACGTCTGTAAAGCGTGTAACCTAACACAAAAGTTGATCGATTATTCACCCGCATACAATGACAACTACTTCAGCACATCTGCAAAGCGCGTAAGCTAACACAAAAGTTGATCGATTGTAATAATCGCCTGCATGCAGCGGCAACTACTTCAACACATCTACAAAGCGTGAACCTAACACAAGAGTTGATCGATTGTAATAATCGCCTGCATGCAGCGCCAACTACTTCAGCACATCTACAAAGCGTGAACCTAATCAAAATGTCAATGGATTACATTATTCGATGGAATACAGCGGCAACTACTACACCACATTTGCAGAACGTGTCACCCAACACAACGGTTGACCAATTGCCCGAATACAACGCGCTATTTCATCATATTTGGTAAGCATATAATCTATTCCACATGATGATTTGGTTTTAGTAAACACCTTGAGGCAGCTGCAGTCTTTAAATAGATTTGCAAAGAGGTTAATCGATACCAAAGTCTGAAATCCGGCATTTCGCACCAAAAATGAATTTCTAGATGAGAAAAATGGTTAATGGTATGATATTGATTTTTTTCTAAAGCCAATTTACAAACTACGCTTTAGGCTTAAGAGTCAGGCGGCTTCTGTGGTTCACATTCGAGAGGTCACAAGATCCATCCTCCTGAACCGGCCAATCGGTCTGCAATGGCTTCGTGACTTTGCTTAGTCGCAAGATGAACATTACATTGAATTTTTAGTTTCACTATGTTTCCGAGCGATACTCCACTTGACTAAACAAACAGAATGGTTTGTACATGCTCCGTATTATCTGACATTAAGGAGATACACTATTGAACTTTAAAACTTACGTAATTATTATTTTTTATCTGCTGTAATGAAATGCTTACTATTTATTCTTAGTAGCAACGCAACACATTATAAAAATAATCTCAAATTTTAAAAGTTTTACAAATAAAACGGAAAAATATTTTGAAAAAAAATATTAACGGCATTGTGAGTAGCTTTCTGAATCTGAAAAGAAATATTTTAAATTATTTTCTATCTAATAAGGTAGCAGAGGATAGAACTGCTGGTCATTATACAATATCGTTTGTTACAGATTAATTAATGATGCCTTTAGTGCCAGTATTTTTTCTTCAATTTTTCTGTTCTGTATTTTTCCAAACAGGTTTTTGTGATATCTTACCTGTAATAAGTAGAGAGAGTATTGCATTCCACCCGAAAATTCGATGCCGATATTTCAATGGAAAACAGGTTTTGAGCCCCCTTGAATGAAAGAAATTAGAAAATGTCTGCGGGCACGCGTGTCTGTGAACAGCGTTACTCAACTCAAAATGTTTGATGAGAATATCAAATGTGGTATTTAGGTTTAATACTGTCCAAAGATTTGACACGATGGTTTTCAAGAAAATACCACCACCCCAAACTACCTTCTACGTGGAAGATTTTTCGAATTGTTGGATTTTCTCAAAAATGGTTCTAACGCTTCTGATTAAAATACAGTATATTTAGAAGAAAAAAATTGTATCTTGGATTTTCTGGAAATAGCCTGTGAGTTCTTCTTCATTGGGAAGAAGAACTTGTGTATAATCTTTTATAACAGCTGGTAAACCTTAAGCGATAGACGAAAACGTACTACACAAAAAATGTAGATCTCTTTAAAACACAATTTATTTCAAGTAACTTTTTGTGGCATATGTAATTTCCTAGTTATACGTTATTAATATTTTGAATTGTTCAATACTTTGTCGTTCTTTTGAAGTCCTATCGATACTCACGTGTTTCTCGCAATTAGATGGAAACAGTATGGAATTTTAAGACTGGCGTAGAATGTCCAGTTCTTAAATATTTGACTATCGCTGTATCTATAACAAAATGCGTAATGTATTTCTGCAAAGGTTTATTTGGATTCAAATGTAGTAGACAGAAAAATAAGCTGTGTAAGAATAATTTATATGCCCGCTAACAAACGATAAATGATAGAGAAGTCACGTTAATATAAAACATGAGATTTTTAAAAGTAGATGACACTTAGAAATTTAATTCTCTTTGCATGGCCACGAGCAAGAATGAAGCGACTTACCACTTGAAAAATCACGTTTTTGAAAATTCTAACCAATAACATAGAAATGGTTAACACCACAAAAAGCTTATTTAACATAAATATTTGATTTAACGACGTCTATATGATAGTAAGGTTTTATCTATCTCTTGCGTTTATTAATTATACAAAAGTCATTCAGAATGAAGAGAACTTGACAAGCTATTCCCAGAAAATTCAATATATACATATTATTTGACACAAGTATCTTAAATAATATGCTATTTTAATCAAAATCATTAGATCCATTTTAGAGAAAAGCTAAATGTTCAAAATATTTTCCATGTAAAGGATAGTTTGGGACGGGGAGATTTTATTGAAAATCTTTGTGTTACAGTTTTAAAGGATGCTGAACCTAAATACCAAATTTGATACTTATCGGACACTTCATTTTTGGCTTATGCTGTTCAAAGACAGACAGACAGACACACACACGTAGATGGACGTTCTTATAAAAATACCTTATTGAATTTAGGAGACCTCAAAACATTCATTTTCGTTTAAATCTCAAAGTCGAATTGTAGGATGAAATACAATAATTCCTCTTACTTACTATAGGTAGGTGACGGAGAATGTAAAAATCTGATGCGTTCCACTTACGTGACTTGTCTACTCTCTCTTCTACAAACTATTCGTAGAAAAGCGGATTATTCTATTTTTGCTAATTCAGATAAAATTTCTTTACACACTTAGTTGTACGATGGAGTAGGTAAAGGGATGGTCAGACTTTTAGAAACCGTGACGCTATATGATGGCTTTGAAATTGGCTACTGTTTGCATGACCACGAGGCAGGAAAAAAAAATAAAAAAAGAAAGAAAGAATGAATGGCGAGTTACCGGTTGAGAAAAGTAAATGTATTTGAGCATTCACTCCAATAGCAAGGAATATCTCGAAAATATTTATCTCCACAAAAACAATTATGTGGCATAAATTGTGTGTTTTAACGAGATCCAAATTTTATGTGTAGAAAGACTTTGACTATATCTTACGGTTTACCAATTACACGAAAGCCATTCAAAAAGAAGAGAACTTCAGAGGCTATTCCCAGAAAATTCAAGATATACATTTTATTCGCAATGAAAATATCTTAAACATATGGTATTTAAGTCAAAATCGTTAGAATCATTTTGATAAAACGAAAATTTTCGAAACATTCTCCACGTGAGAGGTAGCTGGGGTGGAGGATGTTATTGAAAATCTTTGTGCAGCATCCTTGGAAGATGCTGAACTTAAATACCAATGGTATTTATCGGACTTTTCGCTTCTGAGTTATTCTGTTTACAGATACACACATACGTGCACGCGTGCGCGTACCTTATTCGAAACATGCGTTTATGGATTCAGGGAGTGAAAACGTGTATTTATAGTGAAATATTTGTATCGAATATTTTAGTGGAGTGCAATATTACTTTATTGACTATCGGTGAGCAACAGAGAAAGTAAACGGTGATTTTGTTTTATTCAGGGGTCTCAAAAGTGTGTTTTGGTCAAATCTCTATATAGAATTTTTGGGTGGGCTGCAACACTTCTACGTAGCATAGGTAAGCAAAAGAGAAAGTAAAAATTATTGCTTACAATGCCAGAAAACACAATTACAAGAAATTACACTTGATGTGAAACCTGGTCATTTTTAGCAGCAGATCTCCGTTTGTTTTATTTATATATACTTACTATTTAATTTGAAATTTTTGTTTTCTGGTGAAACTCTGTTACTATACTTTAGGAACTATCTCTGAACAGAAGAAACGCCCTAGCAAAAATAGAACCTATATTAATTTGTTCAAATGTCCTGGACATACACACCTATTCCAGTCATTTATTCGAAATGTGGTTAGAGGCATTTAGAGGTGGAGTAAACACTGTTCATAGATTTTTGAGAGTTTTATGTTGTAAAAACTGTAAAATTTGAAAATCAACATCCCCTTAAGATTTCTGCACCGTATTTGCATTTGCAAAACATTTAATAATTAATGTTGGTTAGAAAAAGAAACAAATAAAATATCACGAGAAGCCTGCTCCAGAAGAGAAGTTCTTTAATCTGTGGACTGAGTATTAAGGCAGATCTAGAAGTGACTAATTCACCCGGTATATGTCTTAAATATACAGTTACGCTTTGTTAAGTAAATATAATAATATTTAAAACACATCAGTGAATCGCACGAGATTCTTTGAATGTAAGATGCTATAAAGCTGTACTGTATTTTCACTTCCGTGAGCATTAAGGTGGAATATGTTTCCTCAATACCCTTCCTTCACTGCATGCTATAGTAGCCTTCATACACTCAAGTTTATTGAAAATATTATGAGGAAATTTCTTGGTTACATGGACTCGAGCGCTTCATAGCGAGTTATTACAAATGTACGGGACGCTGCCCTCCCAATATTCGCGTTACATCTGGAAGAAGACTCACTGTACTTTTTGTGCTGTGCTCGTTACGCGTGAAGTAACTCTAATGTAAAGAAGGAAGGAATAAATCCTACTCCGCACGTAGACTTGTTAAATATTTATGCATCGTCAATCTGACATCTCTGCAACATCCCCATCATTTAGAATGAATGGAGAAACGTACAAGTCTATTTGAGATATCTTGCCATGCATGCAGTTCTTAGCATGTAACTGTGAATGGCTGAGAAGCCACTTGCTGTTTTGTAGCAATGAGCATGAATTCGTGTTCGCTCTCAAATCTATAACTGTGGCAGCTTGTGCCTTAAACCTGGAGAACTATCAAGTAATAAACTTTAACCTCATTTTATTTCAGGATTAAAATACAACAAAATTTAAAAAGTTTTCATCTCCTTTAGGCAGCATGCTTTCAGAGTTTGCACTTTTCCTTCCATTATATTCAAACGCATTCCACAGGTCTTACTCGTACTCTTTAATTACTTGTTAATATACTGTATATAGGGGAGAGCAATTCATTTGTTTTCTCTATCCCTTATTTAAGACCAAGGAAATAATTACATTGAACCTAAACTCTGGTAATAAATATGACTGAAAATACTGTTTTAAAGCTTCAGTAATTATTAAAATTCTAACATTTATATGGTTTTCCACGCTGATTACTATTATTGTTTGTCAAGAAGCTTTTCTTTTCACTTCTTCGCGTTTTTCAGTCCTGTTAAACTCAATAAGAATGAAGAATTCTTCAGCGAAAATTAATAAAGGAAATTCAACAGTAGAGAATTCTCATGTAAAATATAAAATGTTAATAAAATTATTTAAAGCAGTTCTTTGCTAGGGAAATAAAACTAATGCAAACTTCTTTATACTAAAAGATTGTTTGCAAAAAGTAAACTCTATAAAAATCTTCGCCATGCATCCTTTAAAACTGTTGGACTTAAGATGAAGTATCATTGAAAGTTTTATCTTCTAAGTTTTAATACAAATTTCCTGAAAATTTGAGAACTCGTTCCGATTTAGATAGTTAACCATTTGAGAATCATTACTGCAACTTCAAAACTGCTTAATAGAAAACAAATTAAAACGTAGAGGACGTGGGAACCGTGGATACTGGGAAACTGAAAACAGTCCAGATCCAAACTTTATTTCTTTATTTTATTAACAAGTGATAATAAAATAAATCTTAAATAAGAGCAATCAATAAATTAATAGCAATTTACAACACAGGACAACTTGCCCCAAATCAGCACTACAATGAATAAAGTTACATAATTGCGAGTTTGCAACTTAAATGGATTAAGCTACTAAAGAAAGGTAATTCCCTTCACTAAATAACGTAGTACTAAAGTAACACAAGCACTAAGAAACCACTGTTCCGTACTGTCTTTCACTACTGTATAACCCAAACATATTCCACCTCAGTGAAACCAGAGAATCAGCAAATCTGCCTGAACTAGTAGTATTAAATTACATTGACTTAGAAGGATTAACTGGTTGTAATCTAATTTACACCGGTACTGAACCAATTTTGAAGTAAACTAGTTAATAATTGCAATTTTACTTTGCACTAACAATGAAATAGTTTAGTCTGTTAAAAAGAATTAACAGGTAAGAATTATTTTGAGCTTAGATAGTTAACAATTGTAATTGTGTTTTACACTGGTACTGAAATAGTTTAGCCTGTTAAGAAAAGTCCTCACAACTGAGGTAAGCAATGATAATAAACTATATGAACTGCTATGTAGTAGTGAAGACAAAAATATAATGCTTAATGTTCAGAGCAGATGACTAATAAAGCAAGAAAACTAGCTGAACAAACAAACAAACGAAATCCTTGAAACCCAATAAATCAGGTTTAGCAATTTAGTGAAATGAACTGCAACTTACAGCTTTCAAAACGTTCATATAAAGGTGCCATTAACATAGCAGAACTTCAATGCTTTAACTCTGTCATAAAAACCTAGAAGCCTAAGTATATATTACGCTTATGGGAAAAAAGGGATTTAGAAGCCAAAATAAAGGTTAATTCTTAAAGCAAGCTAATAAATTTTGCAAAAGGTATCAAAGACACAACAAATTATGCAGTTACTTTTTATGTTTAAAGGCTGATATATCAGCTATAAAAATGGGAAATTGTGTTAATGCAGAAAAGGAAATTGAGTTTTATTTAGGGCGCTCTTTAACTAGTTTGGTCCTTAGCGTCCCATTCTATCCCATTGGGCGTAAAAGAGCGGAAAGTTTGCTCAGAGGTCTTATCAGTCTTGAGGTTCTTTTACATGCCGCGAATCTAGACACGGAACCACCGACTTTACTTTCCATGCTAAGAATACTTATGCCCGAAAAATCCATTACCCTACATCGGATTTGAATCCGTGACCTCGGGAACTAAAAGGCTAGCATGGTACACCTAGTTCCAGAGGACGACATTTAATGCAGAGAAAGACACTTAAATAAGTAAGGAAACTGAAAGCTCCACACACTATGATATCCCATCTTTCATGAAAAGAATCGTACAGTTATTAACAATACATAATTAATAGAAGTATCCCTATAATATGGTACAGAAATATAAAATAATGACTACCCAAACTGCAATTATTTGCAACTAGCTGGAATTCCAATAAAGTGGAATTACCTGGGAATTCACATAAAAGATCAAACAACAAAATTTAAACATAAATTGTTGGCAGGCACAAACTCTAAACTTAGAAAAAAATTACAAAGTTTGTATTATGGTGTTGTAAGGCTTTCACTTAGATAACGAGTGATTAAGCTTAACTCAGTGCTGCGTAAAATCATCATGCCAGAAAATATATTTACGTATTAAACAACGAAAGAAAATGTACTTTATGGTGCCCCATATGACTTAACCTTTAATTACAACATGATTTCATTACATATTTGCTACAAACAGCATGAAGGTAGAATTGAACACCCATAAAATTGGATTCCCCTAGCACACATACATAAAATATAATCTGGCCCAAATTATGACAATTCCGATTCACGCATATTATGAATATAGGTATTTGCATGCAAATTTAGAACTGCAGCTTCTCAATATATATTGAGATGGCTACTTTTCCTTTCTGTTGAAAGAGAAAAATGTACATAATAGAAGCAATTAAATTACGAAGGAGCTGAAATTAGCGCTTTTAGCAGTTAAGCCGTACTTCTATTTGTACTGTGACCCCAAGCAGTAGCTGTCTAAAGGAGTTAGAAATCTTATGTGATACATTCATATGATTTCTTCACCCTCTATCGTTTATTAGTGAGTATACAAACTATTCTTACTAAAATTACTTTTATATCTACTAAGTTTTAATCCAAATAAACCTTGGCAGTAACAGCTACATTACACATTCGATTATGACTACAAAGAGAACAACGTTAGTCAAATGTTTAGGACCTGGACGCTATATCTGGCCTTAAAATTCTATACTGTTTCTATGCAATCGAGAGAAACAACTGAATGTTGAAAGGACTTTAAAGAATGACCAAGAAATGAACAATTCGAACCATTAATAACGAATATCTCACAAATGGCTTATGCCACAAAAAACTTATTTGAAAAACATAATGTGTTTTAAAGAGATCTACATTTCTTGTGTAGTAGGTACGTTTTCGTCTATCGCTTAACGCTTATCAGTTATACAAGTGTATACAGAATTCCTCCCGAATGAAGAGAACTTCAAAGGTTTTCCCAGAAAATTCAAGTTATGCATTTTGTTTATCATATAAATATCTTTCATATATGGTATATCAATTAAAATCGTTAGAGCCATTTTTTTAAAATAAAAAAAAATTCGGAAAACATTCCATGTAAAGGGTAGTTGGGGGTTAGGGGATTTTCTTGAAAATCCCTGTGTCGCAGCCTTGGAAGATACTGAATGTAAATATCAAGTTTGATACTTATCAGACATTTCGTTTTTGAGTTATGCTGTTCACACACAGACAGACATACAAGAGAGACACACACGGAGATATTTCTAAAAGTGCTTTTTTGGATTCAGGTGCCTCAAAACATACATCTCCGATGAAATCTCAACATCGAATTTTTGGATGGAATACAATACTTCCCCTACTTACTATACGTAGTAGAGAAAGTAATAAAAACGGCGTATTAGAATTTACCTAAGACACAAGTAACCAACTGCTTACGCTTGCGAATAAAAGCCAAAATGATTAATCAGAACATTGCAGTACTGTTACTAGAAATTTACAATAAATAGCAAAACAGTGCATAAATATTATTACCTTTTTACAAATACGGCGGACAGCATTAAAAATGACAACTCTCAACATATCAAAATGGCCATGGGACGACCTCAAAGATTCGTGTCTGCCGTAAATTACTGCTTCCGAAAAAAAATAATAATCAGAGACCACCAATGAGCAAGTCCTCGCAATACCTGACTTACAACACAACTCAGCCGTGTGCTTCTCGCAACCAGTAAGTAGGCGAACAAAAAGGCGAAGAGCTAATTACACGCAGCCTCGTGAGAAAATCTACAAGAAAGCCAAAAGGAATCGCGCCCTCACGCACATGACGATGGAACTAACATCGCGAACTTTCCAGTGGGAATTATGGCGTATAAATTGGATACTATGTTGTACATATATGTGTATATACATACATATAACGTCACAATTACCTCCCAAAATACACCGCCAAGGGTAGCAAAGGGAAAAAGGGCAAATGAATAGCGTTAGATAACAAGACTCTTGGCAGTTTTGGGTCGCACATTTATGCTTCAACTGGTTGAAAAAGGCGATAATGCCAATTAACTGGCGAGCATCTTCTTTACAGAAAATAATTGCGTGAGCGTGTACACAGTCTCCAACATTTGATAGACTCAAAGGAGATAAAGCACTGTAAGTAAATAGTAATATAACTTTCGATACTCGTTGAAAAACAGCTACTAATCGAAACAGATCAGCACTGCACCAATTGCAACTCCATAGTTGCCACCAACGCAGACGAAAAGCTCAGCGGAACGGGCACACATACCTGTTAAAGATGTAAGGGTAAGTAAACCATGCCGGAACGGTAGCAACGTCGTCACATGGAGTGTAACAGGAGCACAACGACGTCAAAAGTCCCATGTTGCGCCTAAAAAAGAACCAACAGAAACATAAATGGTAGCAGTTTGATCACCTGAGCACAAGCCGAAATATTCGCCGAGTAAAAGAAGGAAAGTAGACAGGGATCCTAAAAGATTTACTATACGCAGCAGTAACGATGATCGACACAAAAGCGTTGCAAATATGTCAGGAAGGACATTTTACAAACTTAAGAAAGAAACAAAGCATAATGAAATGTAATAAATAACTGTACCCGCATTGTAACGTTTTGGAAAGAAATAACAAAGTTAAAATCACCACACAAATACACGTAACTTATAAATAATAAAATTACAATAAACAAGACAGAATTCTACATATTCTATTATAGTTCATACAATAAATATTATATTAAAGAAACATGAGAACATCATCTTATACGTATATGTCTACAATTAGAATACAATTTTGTGGCCAAAAACAAATTAAAAATGAGCGCTAAAAGCAGATAGAGAAACAAATAAAGCATCAGAGCGTAAATGCATATTAAGCTTAAGATTTTGTCCCCATAAGGCCAATTAGCATCCACGGCTCTGTTTTCTTAATATTAACATACACGGAATGTATGACACTAAATTACACAACGCCCAAAATCAATGGCCATAACGCAAATAACAGTAAACATATCATCTTGTTCCACTGAGTGCAATAGGCAAAGCAATCATAAAAACGTGTGGAATTAGCAAGCCAACAAATTACATTATATATCTGTGGCACCTGAATATAATTTCAAATGAGAAACATCGGCACGCTTACGAAGTGAAGTAGCGACATCTTCTGAATAAACAGTGACACCTTTATATAGTGATAAAATCCTGAAAGGTCCAACAGAGTGAGGGAAAAACTTTCCATCTTATTAAATCCCTGACTTTATACGGAGAGACACCCCTACTATCATCATAACGCCGTTTCCTTAAAGCAGAGCCCCTTCGTGGGTTATTAAGAGCAGCCTTCCAATGTTTACGAATGATGTCAGGTGAATTATCTAAAGGCAATATATAATTTAAAGCCCACAAGCTCGCAAACAAGAGGAAAATTTATAATTGAACATCAAAGAAAGCGGATTCGTAGCGTGATTCTCATGCCTGGCTGAATTAAAAGCAAACTGGAGCCGTTTCAAATTATCATCCCAACGCCTATGTTGTTGTAATGGAAGGCAATTAGATTCGACTTTAAATTTCGATTTACGTGCTCTGCATGAGACGGGTTTGGATAATAAGGTGTAATAGTAATTTTTTTTATGATTGACAGAAATATTATTAACTGTGATGTTATGTTCATTATGTAATTCGGTTCGCTTTTAACACATCACATCTTACTTAGGTTTTTGCTAAGAAGCGCTTTCGGAAGAAGACTTTCCCCCATCCTCAGCTGAGGACCGACTATCAGTCGGTGAAAAACCTAAGCGCAGATGTGATGCGAGTTAAAAACGAACCGACTCATCGTATTACACAATAAAATGTTTAACTCCCCAATTAAAACAGCTTTAAATGCTCTTGAACTAAACTTTGACGCATTATCTGTAACTAAGTCCCTAGGCGCTCCAAAAGAACAAAAAATGGTGGCAAGCTCTCTAATAGCCAATCGAGAGGACGTTGTAGGCAACAGCGTGAACCAGGCAAATATCAGCCACCACCAAGATATTACTATGGGGAGAGCGAGGTAGCGGACTACAAAAGCAATAAAAAAACTCCTGTAATGGCTGTGAGGCGATCTCTGAAGCCAAAGTACCCCAACTAGTCATTTGCGCGGGTTTTGACAAGGCACAAAGTCGACAAGCCTTAACGCGAGGGCTATATCACATCCATGTCTTTCCAAACAAACTGAGCTTTTATTTTTCTCTTGTTTTGGCAAGTCCCAAAAGGTGAATCGTGAAATAACAAATAACATAGGTTCCAACACTTTAAAACGTCGACCAAAATTAGCACGAGCCATCAAAGTGCCATTTCGCATTGTATATTGAGGACAAGGTTGACCGAGATCCAATTTCGGAATGATGGCTAACAACTCCTCATCCTGGCCTGTTGCTGTGCAATACTTGTAAACATATCAGGAAACGATGAAAAAGAACATAGAGGAGAAGGAGAAGAAACCTGAGGAGTTTGAAAATCTTCCGGAAGAGTTCGAGTGAGAGTATCGGCTATAAAATTATCAGCCCCCTTGATTAATTGGGGAGTAAACCTAAAAGCGCCAATGCGCACACCCCATCTAGCAAGATACCAGTTTTACGCGGAGACGCTAAAGCCAGGTCAAAGCCTGGTTATTACATTCCCGAATAAGGTGTACATGCTCCAAATACGCGCGTTACTTTTTAAAGCCTAATGGCACTGTCAGAGTCTCCTACTTTTAAATAGAACATTTTCGCTTCTGTTCATTCAGAGTATGCGAAGCACAAGATATAGCACGGCGCATTTCGGGAAAGTCCTGAAGCAATACTGCAGCTACCGAATGGGAACTGGCATCAGTTTGCAAAACAAAGGTGGAATGAAAATCAGGAAATGCCAGAACCGGAGGCTAAGAAATGACCCCTTTTACACAAAGTAAATCACTTTGTTGTTCTGGACCAAAACAAACGCAGCACTCTTTTTACGTAATACAATTAATGGGGCTGCACGAATCGTCCTCCGTGGTGCAGTGGTTACCATGCTAGACTCTAGTTCCCGAGGTCGCGGGTTCAAACCCGGCGGAGGGCGATGGATTTTTTCGGGCGTAAAATCCTTAGAATGGCTTCCTTTTCGGAAGGGAAGTAAAGCCGATGGTCTCGTGTCGTAGATTTACGGCACGTAAAAGAACCTCAAGCCTAATAAAGAGGGCTCTGAGCAAAATTACCGGTATTTCACGCCCAACATATATTGGGACGCTAAGGACCATGGAAGTTAAAGAGATTTCATAAACAAAACTCAATTTTAATTGGGGCTGCACGAGCTGAAAAATCAGGCATAACCTTTGAAAAGAAATTCGCCATTCCCAGGAAGCAAGCAACTTCATGTCGGTTCTTAGGGGCAGGAAAATCTTTTATAACCCATGTTCGATCGGGTCTATTGTAATACCATTCGAAGATATATAGGGTCCCAAAATGCAATACGGGAAGTAGCATTTCTTGACCTTTGAAGGCTTAACAGTTAATCCAGTACGTTGCGACCTAGAGAAAATCTTACGACGATGGATTAAGTGGGTGTAAAAGTGAGATAAATATATGAAATCATCAAGGTAATGATAAAGGCATTTAAATTTAACACCATATAACAAATTATCTAGTAACCTTGAAAGAATCGGAGCACCCGTGGATAAACCGAAAGGGACACGTTTGAACTCAAAGGCGCCAAGGAGCGGCAAAAGAGGCTATATGTTAACAGCTTTCAGTTAAGGGAATCTTATGGTAAGCCTGATTAAGGTCTAAATGGTAAATATTCGCGCTTCAGCGGAATGATGGGTGGCGGTATGCAAATCCGGCAACGAGATGCTTTCAATTCGTGAAATGTTTTAACGAGCCTAATGAATTATATTTACGCATCAAAGTGACTTTACCCGAATGCAACGCAGGAGTAACCTGACACCGTTCACGTTCAAATGAAAATTTGTGTTTAGAAGGCAAAAGATAACTGTTTGGTTCCAAAATCCAAAGTGACGCCAGTTCATGCCATGAAATCAGCTCCCAAAACAACCTTATATGGCAGATCTACTATTAAGAAAAATGCGTTTCCAGGTGAAAGCTGGAAATCGCAAGGTACACTCAACCTTATGAAGAACTGTAAATGAGAGACAATTAACTGATAAACATTGGAAATAGCAAGACTGAAAACGTGCTCCACTGCATTGAAAATTACGCATAGAGCAAGTATGCCGTAACAAAGAATGCGTACAACTCGTACTACTCGAGTCCAACAACGCGAGAGCCGGCGTTTTATTCAAAACAATGTTTACCAACAGTTTACCCGAATTGCAAACCAACAACTTATGGGAATGAGCTATACAAGCTTGTACTTTAGATGGTTCAGACGCCAGGAAGTTTCCTTATAGCGCTAATGACCTGAAACCGTCCTACAGAATCCAAAGCACAAGGACGAGGATTAGGAAAATTACGCCGCAAAAGTCCAATCTGATCACAACGAAAACACCGTAAAGTTGGCAACGACGAACTATTAACCCCTTTCTGTTCAACCATAGGTAAGCCCAGAGAAGCAGCTAGACTAGGCGGAGGAGAACTAACATCCGCTATCCTGGAACGATCGACAGCATTACATTCATTAAGTACCGGAATTAGGGTCTTTAAATCCGCAAAGTTCGCACGTCTAGTGGCAAAGACCAACGGGGAGCGAGCTTCCGGACTTTTAACTCCGATATAATTACCTCACAAATCCCACGCTCACTATCGGGCAATGACAAAGAGCATATCACGAACCCTAGTAAGATATGCCGAGAAGAATTCACTCAAAGCTTGAGGTCTTAGACAGACATTAAAGCTACTCCGGACACCTTGGGTGAAAGTATCTCAACTAGCTCAGAAGCAGGAAGAGCATGGCGTTTAGCAATTTGCTGAAATTCTAGTAAGAACTTCAAAAATGAAAGTGGGGAAGGGACATCCATAATATCGAACCTTGGTATTCTCCACAAAGTATAGACTAATCGCAAATGTCGATAGGGCGACTCTACACCACTAATTGAGCGCCCCCCAGACGGACCAGGAAAATCATCCCCCATTCAATGAGATACACAAGTGTCCTCATCCAAAGTCAGACGAGCATCATCGACCAATGTTACAACCGCAGCTTCCAAAGCACGCCACAAGCACAAAAACTGTCACCTTAAAGTTGATAAAGAAGGAAACTTTGGAAATATTTCAATAATATAATCTAATCGACCTAAATAATGAAGAAGACGAACTTGCAAACGAGTAACTTGACCCTTGGATGGAAAAACATCTCGCTTCAGATTAGCAATTGCATCCTGGAATTCTACCAAAGCTTGCGAACAAACCGCTTCAGTTTGCGATACGATTTAGTGATTAAACGGAATAGTAACTAATGGGGAATCCTTCACCTGGCGAAAAGCATTTAACAAAGTGGGTATGTCCACAGCAATGGGCATTGAGCGACTCTCAGAATTACCTGAAGCCGCAATTCATTCCTCCGCCTAATTGCCATCTCGACAACAAAATGAAAGAACTGAAACAAAAACACTGCAACGAAGAATACAACTAAAATTACGCAGAAATATGACTAAAGTACTACAAATTTCCACAACAGAGCGTAACTAACTACGCTCTGCTACCACTGAGAAGCGTTACTGTGTCTTAAAAATTATTAATAAAAATAAAACCTAAACCTAGAGGAAGTGGAACCGCGGATACTGAGAAACTGAAAGCAGTCCAAATTCAAATTTTAGTCCTATCTTTTATTAACAAGTGATAAAAATAAATCTCAAACAAGTACAATCAATAAATTAATAACAATTGATAACAAAGGGCAGAATAAGCACGCCCCAAATCTACACTACAATGAATAAAGTTACATCAATATGAGTTTTCGACTTAATTGGGTTAAACTAGTAAAGAAAGGTAACACGCTTCACTAAATAACGTGGTACTAAAGTAACACAACCACTGAGAAACCACCGTCCCGTACTGTCTTTCACCACTGTATAACACAAACACATTCTAAACAGAAAGTGCATAAATGCCATTAGCTTTTACAAATACGGCCGACAGCTTAAAAGTGGCAACTCTCATCTGATAATGGCCAAGGGACGACCTAGAACATTCATGACTGCCGTAAATTATTGCTTCAGCACAACACAAAAATTCAGAGACATCCAATGAGGAAGTCCGTGTAAGACCTGATTTAAAACACTACTCAGCCGCGTGCTTCTCGCAACCAGTAAGTAGGCGAACAAAAAGGTGAAGAGCTAATTACGCGCGGTGAGGTGGAAAAAATCTACAAGCAAGTAAACAGAAAGCGAGCCCTCATACACACGACGCGGGAACTAACATCACGAACTTTTAAGTGGAAATTATATATACGTACATAACGGCACACACTGAACCAATTTTGAACCTTTTATCTTATATTGTGTTCGAATAATTCAAACATTAATTAATTTAATGTGTGGTAATGTAGTTAGTCTCGCAAAAATAAAAATCAGAAATAAACAAAAGTGAAATTATTATCTTATTATAATTTTTAGAAACACCAATATGCGTCATCCTCCGTGGTGTAGTGGTTACCATGCTAACCTGTAATTCCCGAGGTCGTGGGTTTAAACCCGGCCGAGGGCGATGGATTTTTTCGGGCGTAAAAATCCTTAGTATGGCTTCATTTGGAAGGGAAGTAAAGCCGGTGGTCCTGTGTCGTAAATTTATGGCACGTAAAAGAACCTCAAGCCTAATAAAGAGGCTTCTGAGCAAAATTACCGGTCTTTCATGCCCAATATGGAATGGGTCGCTAAAGACTACAGCAGTTAAAGAGCGTCCATAAATAAAACTCAATTTAATTTAATTTAATTTAACACCAATATGCGTTTTGAATTTCCGATTTTTCATTCCTGGGAAAATTATAGAAATGCTTTAAGGGGTTTTCGAAATCGAAGTTAGTAATACAGATCCCACAGGTGTCTAAGAAAGATATACAAAGAGCACGTAAGAAGCATACCTATGTATGTTTGTATTAGTTTTAAAAGCATCAGAAGAAACTTTCAGGTCAATTGCTTCACAAATGTTAAATGTTCATAATTTAATTTAAAAAATCTGATGTGTTACACTCACATGACTTTCTCTACTCTTGTACAATCTAATTTTACAAACGCTTATTCTCCATATGCTTCATGTTAATCGAGATATCGAGATGTCAATCTTATTGGTAATTTTCTTGTAGATGCAAGGGAAATATAGTAGCTTTTAAGCGATAGTCAAATATTTTAACGCTGGTTGCTATGTGGCGCATTCCATTCTCTTTGCATGTCCAGGACATAAAAAAAATGAATAACGAATTTGAGAAAAAGTATAAGTATTGTAAAATTTAAGGAAATAACAAGCAATATCTCGAAAACGGTTCACTCAACAAAAGAAATGTATATGACATAAGTTGTGTATTTTAACGCGATCTACATTTTTTGTGTAGTAAACTTTTGTCTATCTCTTATGGTTTACCAGTTATGCAAAAGTCGTTCACAATGAAGAATACTTTTAGAGACATTCCCTGAAAATTCGAGATATACATTTCATTTCGCATGACATTATCTTAAACATATGATATTTTCATCAAAATCGTTAGAGCCATTTTTGAGAAAATTAAAATTTTCGAAAAATCTTCCATGTAAAGGGTAGTCTGGGGTGGGGGGATTTTCTTGAAAACCTTCGTGTCGCATCTCTGGAAGATACTGAAACTAAATACCAAGTTTGGTGCTTATCCGGCTGTTCGTTTTTGAGTTATGCTGTTCACAGACACACACACACACATACACACACACAGACACACACACGGACATGTTTCCAAAAATGCTTTTTTTGGATTCAGGAGGTCTCAAAACATGTATTTCCGGTGAAATCTCGGTATCGAATTTTTGGGTGGAATATAATACTTCCCCTACTTACTATACGTAGTAGAGAAAGTAAAAATGCAACATGCTGAAAACTTGAAATGCGAAAAGCCAATTAATAAAGGCTGTACATCGTAAGAATTCTAGGCCCATTATTGGAAGACAGAACCTAGAAATGTTTAAAACTACAATTATTTTTAGAAGCAATGAGAAAATCATGTTTTCTTAAATGTTCACTTTTACAGTGTTCCCTCGCCTTAGGTACAAATTCGATATTTATCAAATTTTACAGTTAAAATCTCTCTTTCACATACGCACACACCTATAATGCTTGTTTTGAAACCAATAGGTTTCGAAACATATGTTTCTAGCGAAATAGCGTAAGCAAAATTGTTCTTAGAATGTATGCTTTATCTACCTTAAGCGGCAGATAAAATAAAATACATTGCTATAAAATTTCCATGTGTCCGCCCATGAACCGCTAATTCAATGGTGAAAATCAGCATGAATATAAAGCTTGGCTTTTTAGGTGGACTTAAGGCAATGATTTTCAAGGAATTTCCATAACTAAGCAGTCTTCGAAAATTCCGTTCAATTTATTTCCTCGGAAACAGCTGGAATGATTTTAATGAAAGAAAATTATCTTGAGCGCTAGCGTAATGAAAATGAGCGTCTTTAAATGGCTATGTATATAGTCATTTAAAATTACATTTATATATATTTATTATATATATGTATATATATATATACCGTGCGAGCCTTCTCGTTCTGCGGATTGCTAACTAGGCAACCCTGCATTTTACAGACGATGCGAAATTCAGGTGCTGACATTGCATTCACCAGTCCACTGATTAGGGTTACGGTGGTGCTCCTGGTTAACATGCTAGAAAGTCATAGTGAACGTTGGAAGTTCAAATCACGCCTGCGAATAAGTGAGATGTTTTTTTATTCATTTCTGTCCATGTTTCGAGAACGTTCTACCAAATCATGATTTATTTCCGAATGCACTAGAAGGTGAATTTGCATATTCTAACAAGTAACAATTTGTGTTTTAACGAAATTCACATAATTAAACTAAGTGAAACGACATTTCCATTGTAACTGTCAGTTCTCGTTAAATTTACTAAACATAAAAAGTACCTTTAAGTGCCAGTATTTGAACCTGGGACCTTTATCACTGAAGACCAACGCGCGTAGTGTTGCACTACAAGTGCAAGTCACTACACGCACAGCGGTGCAAAGCAGTCATTTCGCCGGAAATTGATACTACGCGATGCAGTGGACAGTGTTTATGGCATAGTCTGTATAGCGCCGGGACTGCATAACTTCTCAATCCGCAGGTTGAGAAGTCTCACTCGGTATTACATACATATAAACGCCTACTAGACTTTATTTATTCCTAGCATATTTTATATAATGAGAATTCATGATAATTGACAATAAATGCTAGATAATAATATTTCCCTTAAATATAGAATTTGGAATATAGAAGTTTTGTGGTATCAACAACTTCTCAGATATTTTTATTTTTTTAAGCGACAACATCGATTTAAGTCTCATAAGTTTGAGATATTTATATGATAACAAAATGCAACATTTGAATTTTATGAGAGCAGCCTAAGAAGTCCCCTTCACTCTCATTGACGTTTCGTAATTCGCAAATTCATAAGAATAAGGTATACTAAGGTTAACATCTAGAGGTCATTAAAATAAAAAAGAATATATCAAGAAAGCTTTAACATTTCTGAAATATTTGTTGTTGCATAATTACGTTTTCCCAGGTTAAAGGACCCTACGTCACTGTCCACGAGCATTTATGAAAACCCTTTTTTTCTGGCTTAAACTTGTAATGTACACATGTAACCAAGTTCATATTAACTAAGTGAAATAAATTCATTAAGGTAAATTGGATAGAAGTATCACATAAAAAAGGGAATAAATGAAATGGTAATGGTTAAAGAAAACAGTGAGAGAGTTTTCTGTCGAATTAAATATCTATACAAAGTATCCAGACACTAAGAGTTATAATTTTGATGCTGTGCTCTCCTTAACTACAGGTATTGCTACGAATACCCGCAACCTTTAGAGAGCTTCAACGTAATTGCTCGCGGCGACATTTTCGCAGGTAAAGAGATAGAATAGAGGTAACAGTAATGGAATGAATGCACGGAGGAGAACATTTTAAGCCATTTAGAGGGGGTAGTTTTACTTAGACATGTAATGCCAACACTCTGAAAATCAATGCGTACATTAAAAAAGGATATTTATTGATAAATTGAAAATGTAAGCAGAGTCATACCCTCTCCCTCAATCTGCCTACCTGCTTGCCTACCGTTGTTATTCTTCATGTCTGTTTTAACAATCCAGGTCTGCAGGGATGGTAAAAGAAATAGGCAAAACGGTATTTCAATAAGCCCAGATTCTTTAAAGCTGTGAGTTCTCCTGCGTTTATCTTATGAGAATAAGGGAAAGCACCAAAGAAGATGAAAAAACAGACACCTTCAGGAAAAGAAACGTTTTCGCTACAACCGAGACCTCTGATTTAGAGGGTAGAAGTGCTACCTCTACAATAAGAATTTGAGCTGCTTAATTATGATTCTAAAACCAATGATAAACCTGCTTTTTCTGAGATGTTAGCAAAATTAAAACATAAATAATAAAGTTTGGTATCACACAAAATTGTGACCGAAGACGACAATAAAAAGTTTAGAATTATCCACGAAGTATCAAACGGGAACTGGTTTAGTATCCGATTAGTGTAACTCCTTAAATATTCATTTCTTCAACATTTTGTAAATAGAATCACTTGTCAGAAAGTTATTCCTTATAAACCTTTTCTATGTTAACATTTTTTCGCACCTCTATGACGAGAAACATAATGTGACAGTTTTATTTAATGACCGATTGTAATATCCATGGGAAAGATAATTAAGATGAATGTATATCATTTTCTCTAAAATTCTAATTGAAGCCTGGAATATTTTGTGCATACGTAAAGATTCACAACAACCAGTGCAATCGAGTGAAAAGGTGCTATTATACTGAACCCAGTTTAAAAATTTAACCTGATACATTCACAAGATTTTCTCTAATAGCTATCGTTTATTATTGGGTATACAAACTATTCTTACTAAAACATATTTTTCTATCTACTACATTCTAATCCAATAAGCCTTTTCAGAAATAGGTACATTACACACTTCGTTATAGATGCAAAGGAAACAGCGATACTGAATGTTGACAGGACTTGGAAAGAATGACCAAGTATTCAACAACAGATATCTCAGAAATTACTTATGCCGTAAAAAGTTATTTGAAATATGTTGTGTGTTTTAAAGAGATCTACATTTGTTGTGTAGTGCGTTTTCGTGTATGGCTTAATGTTTATCAGTTACACAACATTATACAAAATTCCTTCCTAATGGAGAGGGCTTCACAAACCATTCACAGAAAATTCAAGATATACATTTTAGTTGTCACGTAAATATCTTAAATGTGTGATATTTTAATCAAAATCGTTAGAAACGTTTTTTACAAAGCAAAAAATTTCTAAGAATGATCCATATAAAGGGTAGTCGGGGGTTGGGGTGGGGGTGTTCTTCAAAATGTTTGTGTTGCATGTTTTGAAGATGGTGAACTTAAATACTAAGTTTGGCATTTATCCGACTTTTCGTTTTTGAGTTACGGTGCTCTCTCTCTCTCTCTCTCCCCCTCTCTCACACACACATACACAAGGACCTATTTCTAAAAATGCTTTCTTTGGGTTCAAGGGACCTCAAAATATAAGTTTCCGGTGAAATGCTGACAGTGAATTTTTGGTGGAATACAATACTTGTCCTGGTTACTATACGTAATAGAGAAAGTAAAAATGTTAACTTTTAACTTCAGAGTTGCCCATTATATAGAATACCTCAAATACATACAGATCACTTAGTTGTGTGGGCTAAAGTAATAGACGCTTTAGAGCATCACACTTGTAGTCTAAACCCCTGATGTATCGACAACCTTTATCAAAGTTCCCGGGTTCAATCGCGGCTGGGAAGGAGGAAATTCTCTTTAACTAGAGTCATTCTCTACCCTACGCAGAATCTGGAAGTATGAAGGCGAGTGTGTTCCCTAATCAAAATCATAACATCAGCAACAAAAAACCTACATCAACAGGTTAGTTGTTTCTAAAGTCAAAGCCCCGATATGACTACAGAAGTTAAAGGGGGCTATACAAATGAATGAATAATAATTAAAATAATAATAATAGTAATAATAAATTTTCTGCTTTATCCGTGTAGTGGTATGCACGTCTAAGGTGAAAACTGCGATCAACATCATAACGCTACTACTACCACCAGATCTTCCTGCTACACATTTAAAGTGGAGAAGTTACGGGTGTATAAGTGTTAAGGGATAAGTCTAAGTCGCCAAAGCGCCTATTACTTTAGTTGATATAACTAATTGAACTTTACATATCCGAAGCGCACTGTGCACAATAACATCGTGTTGTGAAATCGATTAAAACTAATTGATTTTTAAATGAAGTACGTTTATATTCAATGAGGTAAAATGAAAAAATCATGAATATGCTTGTCTTGAAATGATTTGTAGCTATCTTTTTTGTTTTACCCTGATAAAGGCAGAGGATAAATTTAACAGCAAGCAAAATGTCACGAACAGGCAACGAACTTCCATTCTACATTTTACAGCCAACTACAAACACACACGCACATACACAAAGTAGTCTTAAAGGACATGAAAGGACTGTGAAAGCGCACACGAACTCAACACATGCCTTTCTCCTTTACATACATCCTGTTTGTTCAGACGAGGGAGTTTTCGTTAAGTTTTAAAGTACTTCTCATGCTGGAATGCTTTTGTGGTCTGCGGCATTTTTCGGTCGCATAAAGCGGTTACAAGGACTTAAAGTTGTACTCTAGTGTTAGCCTACATCATTCCTTGATCTACTGTATATATGCTGTCTTTAAGAATCACCTTTCACATATGCTTTTTCCTGTAAATTCTTGCACAGGCGATTTTCAAAGGATGTAGAACTCAGAAAAGGCTCTTATGAGAAGAGCTCTGCGTACTTATGCAAAACTTTTTCACCCCTGAAAAATAATGAAATGAAAATTGCTTAAAGTTTTTAAAAATTATTTACACAAATGAAGTCAATTCACATTGTTTTCTTCTTTTGAAGTATTCAAATAGCGAAAGAGTAATTCTTAGACTGACAATGTATTCTGTAGTAGGATGCCACAAAGTAAAATTGTTTATTTCATAATCGTGCGTTTTATTGATCTTATGCAGTACGAATGCACACACTGGTAACTCTTTTAATTTACTTTCAAGTGTTTCAGCTTTTTAATTTTATAGACATCGATTAAACTCTTGCTTAGTATAATTAATAATAAGTTATGCTCTTCTAAGGTTCAAAATATTGAAAGACACAAAACAAGAAAAACACAATTATTTAATAAATGGTTTTTACTTTTTTCCTTATCTTGTACATAAGTGTTTTTCAAACTATTTTTCAACTTAACTGACTTACGTTTTAGCAGAAAGAGGAAATAAGCATTGTGACGTAAAAAATATGCTCGAATGTAAAGCAAGATTGTAATTTAATATTTCTTGAAGCCAAAACGTTTTCTGTGACGCAAAGTGAAAAAAATTACCTTAGAAAGGCGCTCTAAGGTTAAACTTGCCTATCAACATATAAATAAAGTACATTAAAATGGCGCGTGTTAAGATATTAGGTTAACATAACAGGTTTTAACGAGTTGTGTCGTAATTTTAATATACAGAGGTACAATTTCAAGACAAAAAATGTGAACAGTTAAATGTCATCTTTGAAATATAATAGAGACTTATGAAGATACTTTACAGAATCTGATAAACAAACTAGCCTTCTCGTTCTATTTAAAGTCCTCGACTCTGTAAACTCTACTATTTTATAACCTTTACGAATCATTTTCTGAGCTAGGATAACATTTTTGAAAGGAAGAAGGAAAGAAAAAGTACAAGTATACAAAAGTTCAAAATAGCACTCACTGTTCATATCATTGCCACTGAAAACCTGTGGATGACTAGACATGCTGGTCAACGGTTAATTACTAATCTTTGAATTTTATATTTTTATGTTATATGAGTGGTACCTCTTATGTTCTTAAAACACACCTTGTGCATGCAACAGTTTACAGCAGTAAATGAGCGTTAATTAGTCTTAACTTTAATTATGATGAAAATTGAGTACATAGCAAGAAATGTGTGAAGCGCAATAGTGCATTTTGTGTTTGAAAAGGCATAAAAAACTATCACCAGAAAGCTCAAGTGTGTGCTGCTGAACAAAATTGGTTCCTTCAGATAATAGCGCAAACAACCGGAGCTGCTGCCTTCTAGTGTTCTGGTGATTTATAGATATGTATCTTCAAAGGGAGACCGAGTAGAACGGGGACAAACTTTGACAATCGTATCAACTTAAGTTCATTTATAGATATACGAAACTTATATCATCTGGTATGCAACACACTGCATCCATTACATATTCACTCAAATCTCTTATATATTATTACATTTATATAAAGGTAATTATTCTATCCAAGTTAAATTATTCATAATAAATGCTTATGTTGTAATAATTTAAAATTAAGCAGCATGAGTTTAATTGCATGCAATATGTGAAAACAACATAAAATCTTAGTAGACAGTAATAACAGTTTCATCTACAATTAATTTGGTGTCGAATTTGTAGCGGTTCAGCGACAGTAGAAGTAACCGCATGTTAGTCAGTCAATACGTTGTGCGCATTCCTGAGATGCTTGGTTTCAATAATGCTATAAATGCAAAGAGATCATGTCTCCTCCCCCACAGAGAGAGCGAGAGAAGGTTATGCGCTAACAAAGATAATGTTTACTCCATTTTAATGATACACATTGAATGTGGGTGTGTTCCTCTGTATATACTAAAGAAATGTGTTAAATATGTTTTCTTCATATTAAAAATACATAAAGATTGTGTGTATGTATGTGTGCGTGTGCGCGCATGTGTATGACTGTGTTGACTGCCTCTCAAACATGTCCTCCAACCTTCTTGAACTTGCCCCAGTCTCGACAGGATCAGTTGGAGACAGAACGATGAGCGCAGAGAACGTCATCGTGGCTTCGTCACGGAGAGTGACAACGCCTGCTGGAGCGAGTATGAAAAACCGAGAAACCATTGCTGGAGGAATATGATGAGAGCTGTGACGTAGGAACGGATGTGCAACAATTCACTACATCACGAATAATTGACATCATTCTTCCATTGTAGCAATTTTATGATGTTTATCTCAGAGACCAAACCTAGTAGGTAAAAGAAAATCTCTCTCCCCCTCAATATATATATTTGTTTCCCCTAAATGAAGTTTTTTCCCTCATAACTTCGGAGGATGTAGGAGGAACCCTACCTCTGGATGAAACAGGTGATTTAATGTGAGTAAAAAAAGTCGGTGACCAAAAGAAAAACTAATTATTTATAAGAAAAAGAAACTTGTTCTATTTTCCTATTTTGTCTACAGAATCGAGAAGAAGAAGAAAAAGAAGAAAAGAAATAAGAAGGGACGATAAAGTCAAATAATGATGATGATAATAATAATAATGATAACGCTAAAGACTGTGTGATAGTGATCTTTTAGAATGAGTAAAGTGTACTTGCTCGACAACGTTCCGATATCCTATAGACATTTCGTGAACATTGGTCTGTATTACGAAAACTGGTCTGGCTACGCATTACTGCAGATGATGCAACATTCAGCTATATAACAAAAGTGGACTGGTCTGCAATTGTTCACGATATATCTGTGATAAAAGCTTATTTTAAATAGAAAAGGTTCCCAAGTGTTGATTATAGTGACAATAAAAGTGTATATTATATTGTATACCGTGGGTGAAATAGCCTCTGTAAACAGTGTTTAAACAATAATGTCTGGTAAAACTGCGCAATAACTGGGCTAGAAGGAGACATTCCATACATAACAAGATATTTGTATCAATCGCAAAAAGGCCATACATCCAAGTGTTGTAAGATGTCTCAAGTAGAAGTGGTAATCAAATATATTAGGAATTTGTGAGATTAACGAAAGCTATTACTCGTATACGGTATTTAATAATTATTTATTTTACAAAAATCTTTTATATCGTTAATAGATTGAAAAACATGAGCTAGTAGCTTAAAGGTGAGAATTTACCGTGAATAATAAAACAATAAGATGATGTTTGTGCAGGAAAGTTTACAGCTGCTTGAAGTTCTAATCTAATGTTAATAGCTCCGCTCACACTTTCACAATGATGAGAATAGTCAATGACGTAATCACTCCTCTTCAAAAGTGGATAATTGCCTTTGTCATAAAAGGTATATTGAAATGTAGAACAATATTCATACAGGGTTAACCTTTGAATTCCCGAAAACCAAGTTCATATCACGGTATGGAAAATATTCACCATTGAGTTAAAGCTTCAGATTGTAATACTGTAATGATCAAAGATTGCACAATCTTTAACACGATGATTCAATCTAGCCGTTAGCGCTCCAGCTGTGACAAAGCCAGGTTTTTCACGCGGATATCATACCAACATTTCAGCTGAGTGCTTTAGCCTGAATAACAGCCGGTTGCGTGTCAAAGCTTCAGGCTCGAAAGCAAATGCGTACGGACGGATCAGACTTGACCGTAAGTACATCCTTTCAACATCGGGATGTAAGTACAGGTATCCCCCATTCAATTCGAGACAGTTAAATAACACTTAATTCGTTTACCAGAAGAAGAATTAGAAGAATTGGATCTAATGAGAAGCAGTTCAAACTTGCTGTTAATTATAAGTTCCTTGGAAGTGCCATGCAAAATACGCTCTATAGTTGTCGTGTATGGCCATTAACGAAGTTTGTTCCTCAGAGGCTATGCTTGTAAGACCATACTCCTTGTTTACTAGTCTCTCTCGTTCCTTTACACGTTATCATAGTCACAGGTAGAAATGCTGTACTCCTGTCGGAGAAACGGATAATCAAGAACACAGGTTGCATATTGTAACAAATAAGAACACTGCGAAACACGCTTTGTTTATCACAAGGCACTTAGCGTACCACAAACCTTACACTTGAGTCACTGTTTTTTGTTTTTATAAGTTCCCTTGTTTTACCCAGATTATGATACTGTGTTTCTACTGTTTCTTCGTTATCGCTTATTTACGCAATTACACAACACACAAACACCCATGCCCATGGCGGGACTCGAACCCGCGACCCTCAACTTGGCGGAGCGCCGGAGCTATACACTCCAGCGACTACGGCTACGATGGCCGGCTGTTGACACACATTCGAAATACAACACAATTGCTTCGTCAAATCACAACTCACGACTAAACTACAATGGCAATGTCCACTTTTCCCTTCGTAACTTCTTGATTAACAGAGCTGAACGCCCGAGCAAGAGCAGCTCCTTATGTGGGCCTCGTATACAAAGGGGAATGTTCTAGAAACAGAGGCTACTAGAATATGCCGAAATGAATGATCTGGAATAGGAAAGCAGCACATAATGGGCTTATTGTTCCGTACTGGCTATTATTCCGACGGCTGGTCGAAGGCCTCACCTAGGCGCTGGGTCCGGACGCCTACTGGCGGCCCACAGGTAGCTTCGCGCGCACGGTCACACTATTCTTCGCCCATGAAGTTTATTGTCCGTATGTATAGAAAAAAATCCACATTATTACGTTATCCTTATTATTGTACAAGCTATACATGTCGCTACTGACAATACCAAATATAAACACGTATATAAAATAAATTAAACTTGTTTTATTAAAAAAGGCTGCTAGTTATAAACCGTGAAATAATGACTCTGCGAATAAGTTGTTATAACACATAATCATAATTACAAATATCAAAATTAATGAAAAAATGTCCTCCTTGCTCAAGGCATCATATCCAAAGAGAAATAATTAGAGTGGAAAGCTTACCACCAAATGGAGAACGAATTAAAAAAAATATTTACTCATTATAATTGTTATGAATTAATAGAGAATTGTTGACTTTGTCTAATCCAGTTGGCTCCCACAATTCATTAGAAGCATTCCAGTTTTACTTAAGCTTCTTTCACAGCTTGCACTGATAGCTGGAATGCACAACGTACCCCTGGCAATTACTGACAGAGTAGGAGGATAATTTCATAATCTTCCCAAAAGTGCAGTAAATCATCAACAACATCATTGCCAGTATTCACATCGGAGTACGTGCTTACTTGTTACCAACAGCTGAACTGTCAGCTATCTCCGCAATGAATGTCTTCATATTGTTCTTCCGAGACTCTTGCAGGCTGGTCTGTGCATGCGCAGTGCGACGTGAATGATCTGGAGAGAGTGAGAGAGAGAGAGAGAGAGAAACGATTCAAAATAAAGTAAACAAGATGTTTGACGGGTGACGGGTGTTGGTTTACAATTTCTTAAGCAGTCTCAGACAGCAAATTGTCGTATGAAGCTATTATACCAGATGTTCCACAGATGCGTCTCACCCCGTGTTAAAGCACGGACTATTGAGCGGGAGGTCCACAATTCAAATACTTCCAAGACCGTTCTCCCTGAGACCTTTTTTTATAGGTTTTCCTCAGTCTTCATAAGTGGCAAATATAGGAGACACCTTAAACTTAAGCTTGGGACGTTTACTTTCTAAATTTTCTTTCCCAATAATCATCATTTCATGTATCATCAATGTCCACCGCCTGTGGTGTCGTATGCGTAAGAACGGGCGTTAAACACTGTAAAACAAAAACAAAAAAGTCTCGCTCCAATACTGTTTTCCTTTCATCCTTTAGCATCCTCAGGTGGCGAAATGGAGGCCATAAAATGTGGCTATTTTGTGTAAAGATGAGACCCGTATCTTTTCACTTAGAGCTTCAGAGCTCTGAATTTTTATTTTATAATTTCCGGAAAGAAAAATCGAAGTTTATTGTAACGTCATGATTATAATATTGCATGACTATAATAGGTATGCATATTACCTAAGTGACATTAACTGCTGAAGATAATAATTTACAAACACCTCACAGACTGCTTCATTCATTAGGTAGTGCTGTCCCAATTGATGAAACTAAGGAGTACTAAGTGAATTGCTGGTGTTCTTTCATCTACCAGGTCATCTGTTGCTTCTTTTGCTACCATCTGTCCTGCAACCTCATAATTAAAGCAATATAACATCTGCAAGACATTATGATTTTACTAAAGTTCAACAATTTGATCATACTGCTTACAGACGGACTATAACATTGTATAGAGGCTATTCCATATTGTGATTAAGTCTTTTGTATTGTTGTTTAAAGCTGGGTAGGAAGTTTTTTCACATACCTGACCACAGCCTTTGGATTTTTTTTCGTGTTTGCAGTTTTTGGAGCATCTTTCACAAGAAACTTCCTCTAAAATACGTACGCAAGTGCTGCATTTATACAGTGAGAGATACAAGGTAAACGTCTATGATGTTCAAAATTTTACTTTATGTTTGCCCGTATTGTGTTACAAAAACGTTTCTTTATAATCAGACTGAGGAATATTTACCTCAGGCAAACTTTCGTAAACTTCTTCAATTGTATTTTCACTTCTTTTCTTTGTATCTGTAAATGTTGTACTAAAAACTGTCCGGTAATAGGTAATACAGTAGCGGAGTAAGATTTGCCATGCAAGGTATAATATTATTAACCTGTGGCACTACGTCATTTCGTATTTCATTTGGTGTTTTTGCTAATGATGCAAGAATGCGGTAACATATCAACAATGTCTGCTTTCCAAAAGTTAGCACCGATATCAATCAGTTCCTGTCCTAATTCCTTAAAAAAGTTTAAAGCCTTCTCCGGCAACATTATTGAATGGTCGCAAATGTTTGAAACACATGAAAACGCACGCGCTAGTTATGGTTTGATTTGTACTGCCGGGTAATGCTTGGCGATGAGCACCAATATTACATTTGCAAACTTGGTGTTTTAAATGAGTTGTATCAGATTTATTAGTCAACAGAAAATTGCGCATTTCACAGGAAACATCCTGGTCGCTGATGTTTGCGGTGACCACATGCAGGAACTAATTCCAAAAATCATAACTGAGCCCTTGTCTCCTGATAAGTTTATATTCACTGTTTTGAAATTAAGCTAGAGCGTTGTCCGTTAATTCACATGTCATGGTGAATTGCAACTCGAAATAATGGTTATTATTCAAGCCATCGTCCTTTTATATCTCCTAATCCCCGACTTTTGCTATTTGTAAATAAGGGTTTACTCAGCTCTAGACGAACCATTACGCGTGCAACGTCAGCAGGCAGAGGGGTTTTAGTAAGTAAACCATCAAGTTAGGAACGCACAGAGGATTGGCGAAGGAAGGGGAGTGACTGCGATCTTGCAGTGTTCTCTGTAAACAAATATGCTGAACAGTTGAAGGCTGTAGTAACATTATTGTAGTGCTTACGTAATATGTTTTTACGTAAATTATTATAACTTGAAGATCTTATATTGTGCTGCTTTTGTTTTGTTTGGTTACATAATTTTAACTGCCCCACGTATGGGAGCCAATTTGCGACGGTTTAATGTTATTTATATTTAACATTTTTGTGTATGTTTATTTTGTTGTTGTAGCCCCACGTTGGGGTAGCCAATTTGTAACGGTATTACTTACAAATGTTTGTTTACATCAGTGTTGAAGCCATCTTGTGACGTCATTCTTTGTTAGGTTCGTAGCTCCATCTAGTGTTAGCAATTTGTGGCAGTATTAGTTTTGTTTGAAAGAATTTTAAGTTTTGTTTACTGTCCTCCGGCTAGCTATTATCTTATCTTGGGTCGAACATGTGTCTTGATCAGGGTTGTGTAAACGGAAAGGAATCTTTTATCCAAAAGAACACTGATGAAGAAATTTGTTTTATAATTTTTATTGTCGAACACGTTCACTATCACTTTTACACATTGATCTCGATACTCGCCAAACTGAAACTGTTATAATAACGTCTTACTGATCACTTTTAATCCACGTACTTCAATTTTTTTTGTATAATTAACTTTACCATACTTTAGATCTTTCATAATTCTGCTGCGCGCAACTTGTGAATCTATATCCGATGTATGCCGTATCAATACTTTCGACGAACTGACTGACTGAAGACGACGTGTAATGTACACAGATTTTTGATGAACTGGCCACAAGCTACCTCTAACCTACCCTATTTATACGCCTTCATCCAGATACGCCTAAAGATTATAACTGAACTGCAATTGGCTAATAAAACGCGCCAACATTAGCGTCTATTTTAATATCCAATGAAAATTATGAATACATATGCTTTAGGGAGAAAACATTCCAGAAGGTTCTCAACGGAAAAACGCGCCAACATTACGTAACTTCCTCGTTTCCAATAATGATAAACAGCTCACCCCCTCGCTGCATTATTGCGCGCTATTATTGACAGTTTCAGTAAGGCCGTATAAACTTATTTCCAAATAATAATTACAATTAATAAACATCTGAAATCAATGTCACATAAAAATACATATTCATATTACAATCATTATTTACATTTAAGTAATTTGTGATACAAATTACTGCATCAAGGCATTACGCCCTACTTCGAAAGCAGGTAAGTCAGGATTAAGGATTATTAGAAGAAAGAAAGCAACATATTTTTAGCTATCGATGAAATTAGTTTATGAAATTTAGGAAACAAGCATTTCAAAAGCTGTACATTTTTAAAGCAATATCCCCTCTTATTAGTATATGACACAGATCCTCGAAAGATTGTGATCTGTAGTTTGGGGCTGAGAAGGTTGAAGATCCACTTTCCTCATTGCTCCTTTTTAATAATTCACATGTTCCTTGTGTTTCATTGAATTACAGTGTTGTTTAACATTGTGTTTTAAACGTTCTTTGAATTCCATGTTACATATTATGGCTTCGCCATATGTGCTGAAGTGTTCCCTGCCAGCGAATCCAGCGAATAAATGGAACAGTCCTAACGAAATCGGCTGCTTGGAAGGAAAGGAGTGTGTCCGTCACAGTACCTGACGTCACCTATATTCCATATGGTAGCAGAATTTCTCTGTTTACTTACTAAAACCCCTCTGCCTGGAGTTAGTAAATCAAGCAAGGTCATCCACTCCAGTCAGAAAATTTCACTTCAAACATGCCCCGTCGAATGGCATCGAGTATACTTGGGCATTCTAGATTACACGCTGCACGCATACATTTTGCTGGTTGCATACGCAGTCAGGCACACACGTAACCCCGTCTTGGTTTCTCGTCTCAAGTTCTGACATTGTGTGCCACCATTTCTTAGGATCATTCGCAATCTATTCGAATCCAAAGCGCTGAGACTTGCATAGTTGCGTATAGTGGAAGAAATGCCAAGATTTCTTTTTCTATATATTGAAATGCCGCTCATATTTATGCGGACTTCGTCAAACAGAAATGCCATTAGTTGCTTGGTAAGTTTACGGATGAAACCTTTCCATTAGGTTTAATAACAGATCCCTCAATGTAAAGATAAGTTATGCTAGGTAAAGTGTATAAATATTCAGCTTGACAAGGAATTCTGATTTCATTGCTTGCATTTAGAGTAGATGTGTTGTACGGTAGGAGGACGTACTCTTCTTCCTTATTGATCTTATCATCAAAGTAAGGAACACCGATCTTATCTAAAACATCCATTATATGAATCTATAATCTAAGCTCTCATGGAATTTTTGGTTTGGAGTTATCACCTCACAAGTCGACGACTGCGTGTGCCTTATCTTCGTGAAGATCGACCTATTATAGCAGCACCTTTTAAAATTTATTTAATTTGCTGCTGTGTAATCTCACAGCAATAACTTCGTTTCTGCAGTCGATGTTATCTCCAGTTTGGTCTATGAAGTTTGTGTCAATGTAGATATACATGATTTAAAGGTTTCTGCGATATGTGATATCCTGGAGGAATTGAGGGAAAAAAGCGCGTATAGGGAATAAACACTTTTACCATTAATGAAAGATGCTGTAGCAATACTACATTCGATGCGTGTGATGTTTACTTTAAAAATGTTAACCAGTTTATCAGTTAACCAGTTCGGTCAGTACTGCAGCATCCCGCAACCGTTTCCCTGTGAAGACCAAAAGAAAGCCTATAAACCTCTATATAAATCAACCTTATAGGGGCATAGTATTTCAGCCTCCATATTATTATTATTATTATTATTATTATTATTATTATTATTGGCCCGAAGAAGGAACTCTTCTCCAAGAATACCCTTTAGCTAAATGTTGATGTCCTCTATTTCGTACATGCTAAGATGGGATCTCCATCATCTCAGGTACTCCATCTCAAATATAATGGAAGGGGTTACTCTCATTAACTGAGGCACTGTTTTTAACACTTAAATGATTTCAGTCAAATGATATAATATATAAATTCAATAACAGCCCGCCTTAAAGCAATATATGTCAGTAACAATATAAAAAGTGTATATTACAGTCATTGTGTATGTTTATATTATTGTATACATGTGTAATAATGTTATGTGAATGTATTACGTAATTTAATAATGTAGGAGCTGTGAGAATAATAGGTTAAACGTTGCTAACAATGAGGTAACAATGAGGTAAGCTTAAGGCAATAATGAATTAGAAGGTGTAATAATGCTACTAGTCATTCTTGGAGCAACAATAATGTAATTTTTGAGACAGTTTATTAAATAGCCAGTCAACAAACAAAAGCGTAAGTTAAATAAAAGTATTCTATTGGAGTAGGATTAGCCAATCAGAATCTAAAATGGAGCAAAATTTACAAATTTAGTTGCCAGTTGGTTGTAGGCAGTGTTCCTAACCGGACGCGAGATGCGTTCTCAAGAAATTTAATACGTATTTTGTGTGAGACAAAAATAGTTTTACGTGTTAAAAAGTACAAGTAATTAATGAAAAAATCTCACAGCTCTATTTCTCTATATCAGTGAAGTGTTATTTAAATAGTGTCAAGCATTAATAAACGGAGTGAAGTAAAATTATAATCTGTGTAAGCCTACATTCTTCAGTCACACCACTCCATGCTAAGATATTCATGTCTCTAAAAAATATAAATACTGACGCAGCCGAGGCAAACATAAATACATAATATCTAAAGAAACAGTCAAATTACAAAGCTAATATTTTTAAACTTGGGGCGAAGGCTACTGGAAACTTTTTACCATACGTGCGGTTGTTATTACTACAAGTTTGACTCCCCAACAGTCGAAATATAGTACATCTTCAAACTGACTTTCCATACGTAGCAACAATTCTACTTCAAATTGGCTCCCAAAGCGTGGGGCACATAACAATATAACGAAAAATAATACTATTTCACAACATTTGCTACGGAGCAGAAAATCTCTAAATTCAGAAGTGCCATTTCGTAATGGCTGTGAGAATCCAGAGGACTCAGATTCTGAAAGTTTGGATTCAGATCCGCTCACAGTGATGGTGTAACTCTTTTGACCACCCGACAAGTTGTTCGGGATGTTTTTGTTAATAGAAACCACAGGCGAAGGTGACCACACACGTCGGAGTCGAAATCCCGATATTTGTGTCTATTTTTCATGATCTTAACACCATCAAGATATTCTTGTATATCTTATGGTAGTTTTAGATTGCCAAATCTGACAAAATAAAATCCTAAATTTCCATCTTTACGTACAGCAGGTCAAGGAATTCCTGGCTTACTGGACAAATCCAAGTTAATTGGAATTCTGTTTTGAAGTCTAGGCTTAGAGGTAGATTACCTATCATATATACAGCTCTAAAAGTACTTTAACTGGCCATACGATTAATTATTTAAGCCTTTAAGTCAAAAGAATCAGAAAAAATGTAGCCTTTTATTATATTACAAAACTATTTTTAGGAGATGGTAAAATTGGGTATTTAAAGAATTTACTTCAAGCCATTGATTGGAGTATCTTATATTTCACTAATGAGCTAATGAAGTTTTTAATTTATGTATTGAAATTGTGGGTAAATGCTTAAATTCTGCATGAGCAGTACTCATTTTTAAGACAAAGTCGGAAACACAAGAATAATGCAACTTAAAGTAGTTTGCACCTAATTTAAAAACAACACGTTTAGTATTGCTTTTATTGCATAACAAGTACAAAAGATGTGTTCAAGAAAGCATTAGTGCACATACTCAAACCAGACAAAAACGAATCTTACGTAATACGTACCGATTCTCTATGCAGTATACACTCTATACAAGACACCTTCTCTGCAACTGAATTAATTCACAAACTGTCTACATTTCTGATGAAACAAGGGAGGAAAGTAGCTTTAATGTGGATACCTCACATCAGAGTATTTCAGGAAACGAACATGCAGACTGCGCAACAAAGGAAGCCACAAGACTCCCAATACATGAACAGATACCCTTACTTAACACAGATGTTGCGAAATATGTATCCAGAAGATTATACATCTGGCAAACTTCGTGGGAACAATCACTTACTAGCAGAGTACACGAAATTAAACACAACTCCAGAAAATCATATCCACTTAAGAAATTGGGACGGAAAGACCAGGTTGTCATCAGCAGATTACGGACTGGACACACGAAGTTAACACATTCCCATCTACTCAATAACACAGCACACCCTGAATGCAACATCTGCCACACTGCCATCTCTATACGCCACATACTCTCAAGAGTGCCCACAGTATCAGCACCACCGAACAGAATGCAATCCACCGGATCTTCAAGAAGCCCTCAACTATCCATCGCACAATAAAACACTAATAAAGTGCTTTAAAATAATACATTTGTATAATGAAATATAACGTATCACACCCTCTTACTGACATTCATGGCATTGTATTGCACTAATGTCAAATTGTTTTTATACATGTAAATACTGTTACTAATATATTGTCGCAATATGACTACCATACTGAAAGTTAAAGCTACATAAAATAAAAAAGTATAAAAGAAGTAAATGACAGTAATAAGAATAATTTTGAAATTTCTAAACAATCATTACAAGGAGCAATAACTCAACCCAATGTACAATTTAATAGTCGTCACATTAGCTCTTCAACCTCAAAATTCCTCTATAACCTGAAATTTTAAGTATCAACGTTTCCATAGATATAAATTCTCCTGATGAGAAGAAAGATATTCTTGAAATGGAAAAACACTCAATGTTTGATATTTATATAATTTTATTTTGTTATCTCACGGTGTTAATTTTTAGTGTAAAACTTGATATATCTACAGTTCATGAAATTGTAACCAAAATGCTAACTTGATCTAGTGAGGATGTTTATGGTTTCTCAAATGTTATTGCTAAAAGAAATGTTATTCTAACGCCACCAATCTACTTAATAAATAAAATGTTCTCTCAAGGAGTCTTTCCAACTTGTCTCAACCTTTCTAAGATCACATCAGTTTACAAAAGAGTAGATAGGGAAAATCATAGCGCCATAATCGAGTCTTGTATGCTATTAGAATTATATAATTATTTTTCACTAAACAATCTATTATACTCTAATCAATTTGGCTTTAATCCTAATCTTCCACAATAAAAGCTGTGCAACTCGTCAATGATGTATTATTAGGTTTTGAAAATGGTTTCATACAGGAGCTTCTTTAATTGATTTAACACTCTCTATGTAACTAGAAAAAATATAGATGTAAAGTCCAACCTAAAAATCTTCTGAATCTGCTAGAACTGGTTCCTTTCAAATCAAATGACAATTAATTCAAGGAAAACCAAAAGGAGTATCTTTTCTCTAAATTCTGAAATTAGATATACTGAAAGATACCGAGCAGGATGGCTCAGGTGGTAACGCACTCGGGAGATCGCGGGTTCAAACACCTGGTATCTGCCAATCTGACCGAAGGGGTTTTCGCGATTTTTCTTGGTCGTTAGGCTAATGCTGGGTTGGATAATTTGATCCGTGAATTTTCATATCATCTCTTTCATCACTACACTTTCATTTCCTTCTTCACCGCCATACCACGCATTAGACTAATCACCCATCCTAGATATGCTATGATTCAGAGTTTGCGTGCTCCTCGACAGGCTATTGACTCAAGGCATTGGCTTGTAAGTCTTGGGGGTGTAAGTCTTACAAAGAGGATGGTAATCAGTTAAAGAAGGAGAAGAAGACAGTAAAATACATTATGTTAAATCATTATTGTTTATAGATAACAGGTTCACCTGGTATAATCATGTAAATTTTATTTGTGAAAAATTAGCAAGGGTTATGCATGTATTAAGAAAATTAAAAACAAACTGCTTCGCACTCTATGTTAATAATGGCATAGTACGCCTTTTTCCATTCAGTTATGAGTTATGTAATCACATTATGGGGCAATTCTTCCTCTACAGCTAAAGTTGTTGTATGATAAACAAAAAGCCAATACGACATATTCGAGGCCTTTCCAAAAAGACTCATGTAGGAAAAGTTTCAAATTGTTACAAATTATGACCTTACCTCCACTCTATATCCATAGAAATTTAACATATGTTAAACAAATCAGACATGGATTTACAGAACGTTCACATTATCATAATTATAAAAGAAGACATAGAAATAATGTCATTTTAAATCAATGTAGTTTAGCTAAAAGTATGAACAGTCATAAATACCTTTGGATCAAATATTTAATACCTTGCCTGAATCTATTTGGGGATTTTTCACAAATACGTTTAACATAATTGTATTTAAATGGCAAAAGGATCAAGCATTTTACACTCCAGATTAATTTATATCGAAAATGCATGTATATACTTATTTTAATGATAGTATCTATTTTTATACATTTATGGTTTTATTTGTTTTTATTGGATAATGACTATTTATTACTGTGTATGATTAATGGTTTAAAACAGTAAGTTTCAAATTTTAAGCGTTTGCGTAATTTAGTTCCGGGACCGCAGTACCCGTATCCAGCAAATATGTTGTCCTCGTGGTCTAGTGGTACCATGCAGCCTTCAGTTCCCGAGGTTGCGGGTTCAAACCCGGTGGAGGGCGATGGAATTTTTGGGGCATAAAATCCTTAGCATGGCTTCCTTCGGAAGGGAAGTAAAGCCGGTGGTCCCGTGTCGTAGATTTATGGCACGTAAAAGAACCTCAAGCCTGATAAAGAGACCTCTGAGTAAAATTTCCGATCTTACACCCCAATATAGAATGGTACGTTAAGAACCATAGTAGTTAAAGAGCGTCCACAAATAAAACTCAATTTAACTTTTCCGGCAAATATGCTTAAAAGATAGCAAATTAATTACAAAACTATAATTCCAGAAGATCTCGACTCTCCTGCTCTGCAAATATTTCATGACCCACTGTCAATTAATAGCGTGATACGTACCTTATCAGATTGGTTACGGGATGGAAGCAGTACCACAAAATGTATTCTGTCCGTAGAAGTCCTTGATTTTGACTGCGATGTTCGAGATGGAAGGCACGGAGCTCTATTTCCAATCAACGTAACAGCTCTCATTTTAGTTAGCTCAGATGTGAGAAAGACAAACGTATTACTCAATTTCTTAATTCACGAAAACGGTCTCAGGTTCGAGAACTCGTGCATTTACTAAAATTATTGCCTCAGCCGAAATATCAATACTATAGGTGCTAACAGTATTTCTGATATAGGAGTATTCACGTTCGATGCTGATAAAGTATTGAAAATGTCTGAAGCTACTCGTAGAAAGAATTCTAATTTATATTTTTAATGATGTCATGAATGAAAAGCTGGGCAAGATATCAACCTATTATGACATTGGTAGGCATCGCAATGTAGCGATGTAGCCCAATCATACGCTAAAGTACCTGAACATTTCATTAGAGACAATGCAAATATGATTGTACTCTTCAGACAAGATAACCTCAATTGAAAGCATATATACACTATTACGTTAACACTGACACGATTTTTGCAGAATTAAGGACTTGTGTAAACAAGCGTGGGAGAATGAGCGAGGGAGACCGTTTGTTGTCATTGTTCCTGAATTCATCTGAATTAAGGACGTTGCAAAAATGGCTTTGATGTCTTTATTCTTTCATTAGCTGGCGCCCGACGTTGCATGGCTAGGTTTTTTTTAAACTCGGATGACGAATTAATTTCATTTACCTCTCCCCATCCTTTATAGAATTATTGTGCAATATCTTTCAGATTTTTACCGTGAATCCTCTCCTTTACCACTTATAATTGTCATTTCGTGCAGAACCGGCTATTCCTAATAACGGATGAAAAATACTCGATATTCACGCAAAAGGTTGCGAAACATCGGCGGAACGTCTGACTTCCTCAACGTCCCCCGACAATCTTCCAAGTTCTGGAAATACTGCATAGTCTATATACACCCTATGGCGCTGTGCAGCAATCTGAGGAGTGCAGCAATTATTTATATTCTATGGAATAATAAGGACTGTTTTTTCCTATTCCATGGCATTCTCAACCAAAAGTTGGTTGGGCAAATATGTTATTTTATAACTCCAATGTATTCAAGTACAAGGGCTTTGTAAGTCCGTTTTAATCTCTTAGTATTTTATAAAATGAAATTATAAGGTTCTTTAGACCACGCCCGTCAGAGTAAATTGGGCTTTTCAATGGTGAAAGAATTATTAAAATCAGAGAGTGATTCTTGAGATTATGCTACACACACACATAGATATTCTCATTTTATAATATTAGATTAGATTACATATTTCGTTGTAGCTATAAAAAGAATACGTACACTAGGCTAAAGGGATAGTCAACTTTTTTTATAAAACGGATCTCTATGTGATGGATTTGAAATTCTATGTTTTTTGCATGACCATGAAAAAAGCAAATAACGATAACTCACTTGAAGGAAGTATAACGATTTGAAAATTCAAACAAATAACAAAAAATATCTGCCAAATGGTTAACGACACGAAGAAGTCTGCTTGACATAAATTGTGGGTTCTTATCAGATCTAAATGTTTTTGTATAGTAAGATCTTGTCTGTCTCTTACGGTTTATAAATGCTACGCCAGTAATTCAGAATAAAGGGACTGCACAGGTATTTCCAAAAATTGAAGATATAAATTTAATTTGCCATGCAAATATCTTAAATATTTTGTATTTTAAACGAAATAGTTACAGCCATTTCTGAGAAAAACAAAAATAAGGAAAAATTATTCATTTAAGAGCAGTCTCGGGTGAAATATTTTCCTAAATACTTTGGTGTTGTATCCTTGAAAGATGCTGAACTTAAATACTAAATTTAGCATTTAGCCGAAATTTCAGTTTTTTGAGTTATGTGTTTACAGAAACACGGACAACACGCACACATGCACGCGCGCGGACTTTCTTATAAAAATGCATTTTCTTTTAGTTCAGCGAGTCTCAAAATGTGTGTTTTCGTGAAATCTAGATATCGAATTTTTGGGTGAAGTGCAATACTTCCTTTGCTTTCTATATATAAGTGGTAGAGAAAGTAATAAAATGCATATCTTAAATTTTCTGAGAGTTTGTGAAGTACTCTTCGTTATGAATGATTTTTTTTATAATTGGTAAACTGTATGAGATAGACAAAATCTTACTGCACAAAAGCTTAGATCTTGTTAAAACACATAATTTATGCAATTTTGGGGGGTTAACCATTTCCGAGATATTCTTTGTTACTTGTTTGAAGATTTCTATCTCTTACAGTATACCAGTTATACAAATGTGATTCGCAATGAAGAAGACTTCGCAGACTATCCCCAGAACGTTCAAGAGATACATTTCATTTGGCATGAAAATATCGTAATATACAGGACGAATCACCTAAAACTTGCACCGCAAATATTTCGGAAATGGAAAGTTCTATTGATGCGCAGTTTTCACAGCATTGATTGGTAGTCACGGGCTCGTACATTTAACCTATAAACCGATTATAATAATACTGAAAAAGTGTATTTTTTGAGCAAACATACAATTTTTAAATTGAACAATGCCTAGTTACATCAACAGAAATAAAGGTAGGGTAAATTACAATATCAGTGGCATTTGTTGCAAGATTCTAGTGCAAGTGGTTTACGAGAAATCTTATTTTGAAAAGTTTCCACCCGACAATTGTTTGTCCCATTCAACCTGCTTAGTTGCTAGGTACGATGTTATGTTTGTTTGCATTGTGTTTTCTGTTCATTGATTGCATTGCGACTTTCTGGTCAGTTAGTTCATGACGGTTCAAGCAGTAAGTCGTGAGTGGAAGATGGGGTTTACTAATGCAGAAAAAGTCGACATGCTCGTGCTGTATGGAGAGTGTAGGAAAAATGCAATTCGTTCCTGTACGGTGTATGAGGAAACGTATCCCAATGGACGTCAACCATCACAGCAATTATTTATCAACCTCTTCAACCAATTACGTGAAAGTGGTACTGTAACACCTAGAAAACGTAACAGAAACAAACAAGTGACTGGAGAAATGGCAGAACTTGATGTTTTGGTTGCCGTTGCAGTAGATCCGCAAATTAGTTCCCGCATAATCGCACGTGGAAGTGGCATAAGTCAGGCAATCTCCATCGACTTAGGTTCCATTCCTATCACAAGTAGTATATGTCCCGGATGAGCCAATTGGATTAACGATAATCCTGCCGCTAGGGGCGCTAGTGTCGCTGCGAGCGACGGCGGCAAGTTTGAAAAGCGCCATGAGCGGAAGGATTATCGTTATTGCAATTGGTTCATCCGGGGCGAGCTAAAAGAATTGAGGATTAGGGAAGATGAAGGAAAAACAGGAAGTGACGTGGAGTGTTTTGATTGGTAAAAATAAGACGAAATGTGATTGGTTCGTTAATTCGGGTGGAAGATGAAGGAAGGAAGATAAAAGAGTATGGAGGACACGTGATGGAGAGAAACGGAGCGGCGAGGTGTTGTCTGTGCGGAGGTGGGGACTGAAAGAGGGAAAAGATGGCGAACGACGGATAAAAAGTATAACAGAAAGTGACGTGTGAAGTTGTGAGTGGTGGGGATAAGAAGTGATGTTATTGGTGGAAAGGAACAAATGAAAGTTGTTGATTGGTAAGAATAAGAGAGATTATGATTGGTGGAAAGAAAAAGGTGTGGGAGTGGGGTATGTTGGAGGTGATGGGAAAGGTAAGTTTTCCTACCAACAAGATTTGCAAAAGCCTCTGCAGAACTCATCAGCAATTTTTTAACGTTGGATGGTAGTTTTCTTGAGTGGATAGAGAGAGATGGGGCGATATGAGACGCGGTGGCGAAAATGGGAACTAAACAAGATGGCGGTGACAAGAGGTCTAAGGACGAGGAAATTTCAAGGTTAGTGGTCAACATGGCGGTCGCAAGAGGTGGGGGCAAGGAGACGCGGTGGTGAGAATGGGAACTAAAAGAAGATGACGGAAGCAAGAGCTTAGAAGAGCAGATTTTGAGGTTAAAATAGTGGAAACTAAAAATGGCGGAGGGTCGACTACAAGGAGATGCGGTGGCGAACGTGAGAACTAAACAAGATGGCGGATGAAAGAGGAGGGTAAGGAGATTTGAGGTTACAGTACCAAAACACGAAAGGATATATTCCTACGCCGAACAGGCCCTAAAAATAATTATGCGTGTGGTACTTACCTCTTACTAGTGTTGATGCGTCACCAAAAGCGCAGCAGCTTCACGCGACGCGAAAAAATAAAAGCAAACTGTTTTTGAAAATGCTTAACCAGCTTTAAGATCAACCAACATCACTACGCACTGATATACCTAGGTTTTTTAAAGCGGTACAGACGCCCTTTGCACAGACGTAATTTAACTATACCAAAAACCTGGTACTGGACCATCGTAATGGTCGCTAGCGTACGTAGGAGCAGGGTTCTCATAGCCGGTCGAAAGCGGTCAAAAAAGTGTACGACGTAGGTGTTGACAGTAGCTACTGTCGAGTCAACCGTCGAGGTGTGAATGAACGAGATCTGTTCTTGCCGGCAATCTGGTTCGGAGATGTGAGGAGCGGTGGCACAAATGTGAACTAAACAAGATGGCGGAGACAAGAAGTGAAGAACGAGGGGATTTGAGGTTAGTGGTCAATATGGCAGACGCAAGAGTGGTAATCAGCAGTGGATGTGCGCCACGATATGCCGCTGCGATGAAAGAGCTGCAAACTGCGCGATAACTTGAAAAATATTGCCCGGCGTGACGCATTGCGCGGCCGCGCGTTTGCCGTAAACCGTTACAGTTGCCATACTTATATTATCCGCCTTTTTTGTTTTTTTTTTGTTTTTTTTCTTTTGTTTTTTTTCTTTTTTTCTTTTTTTTTTTAAAAAATAACTAGTTTTTCGGGGTTTTCTCTGGTTGGAAGACGAATGCAAGCTATGTCTGCTTTTTTCATAGGTTTTTCCCTGGTTGGTAGGCGTTTGCTGTAGTGGTTGACGAAGCCCTTTCTAATTTTCGTGGTTGTCCCTGTCCGGTAGGCAAATGATGAAGTTTTCCCTTGTGGGCGCACGGATACTAGGCACATACTCGCACACACACACACACTATAATAGTAGCGTATAAAAAAATTTAACAAACAAAATGCACACAATGACAAAATTGAAAATGTATATATATTTTAACACAAAAGTGTGCAGTGCAAAAGAAAATAAAAATTAAATAGGCACACACACTATAATAGTAGCGTATAAAAAAATTTAACAAACAAAATCCACACAATGACAAAATTGAAAATGTATATATATTTTAACACAAAAGTGTGCAGTGCAAAATAAAATAAAAATTAAATAGGCACACACACACACATTTAATAGTAACGATACCGCTTGATAAGGCATAAATTGCACGTTGTTTGTTAGGGCAATGCATGTTGAAAGTTGGCACACTGGGAAGTGCATGTTGAAAGTTAGCACACAGGGAAGCTCGGTCGCGCTGTGGTCAGCCGACTACTTAGTCACCATGGTTCCCACGGTCAGTTTTCATGCTATCGTGCAGTTTGCACGATGTGTACAGCACGTGCTTCCCCGTATGATGGCCAAACACCGTCACAGCTGTGATAGCTTGTCGGCTTATTTCATGTTCATATTCCTTTTGAACGCATTTCGTTTAGAGGTATTGTTTATTTGTTTTTCATGGCAATACGTTTTTGGCATAAGTTTTTTGCATTAATTTTATATAACGGATTGCGAAAATGGAAGTTTCTATTTGTATTTATGACAACTATGAAAATACAAGCAGCAGAAGGACAGGCTTTTTTCACCCACCATGCTGTTGCTTGTACAGCACGTGCTTCCCCGTATGATGGCCAAACACCGTCACAGCTGTGATAGCTTGTCGGCTTATTTCATGTTCATATTCCTTTTCAACGCATTTCGTTTAGAGGTATTGTTTATTTGTTTTTCATGGCAATACGTTTTTGGCATAAGTTTTTTGCATTAATTTTATATAACGGATTGCGAAAATGGAAGTTTCTATTTGTATTTATGACAACTATGAAAATACAAGCAGAAGGACAGGCTTTTTTCACCTACCATGCTGTTGCTGATGGTGCGCTTGGCGGCCATATTCGACAGGGTGCGGTTGGCGGCCATATTCGACAGTTTATTACAATGCGTGCAACAAGGGCACACAGCCACTTGTTGCTCGCGTCGAAAGTTTGTGCGTGATTTTTCACAGATTTTATGCACCGCACATCACAAAATCACTACACACGCCACTGATAGTTTTAAATATTTGACACTGATGTTGAAGTTGTGGCGGGGCACTGTTTTTAACTGCATACGCACTTAATAAATCACATAGCCGTGCGGAAATACTTAACTTTCAGCGAAAAGCACTAGTGGGGAGTGCAAGCTCAACCACTATTAGCAACATGTAGCAAGCGTTTTAGTTCTGCTCACGTTAGTATCGGAGAAAACAGTAAAAAGAACGATTCTCATGTGCAGCGCAAGCAGCAGTACGTGAATGTCCGTGTGTTGATGAAGCAGTGGGTGTGTGTTACAATATGGCTGACGCAGTTAAAGAGCTGGAAACTGCGCGATAACTTGAAAACGACCGTGAGAACGGTGCTGATAAAGCATCCGTGTTTAAAGAGTTGCAAACTGCACGATAACTTTAAAAAAATGGCCGTGCTCATCAGCGAGAAAAGCTTTTAAATGCGGTTTTATGGTCGATGGTAGGGAAACGTGCAGCGGTGGATGGATGGATGGATGGTGTGACCGGAAGTGCACCGGAAATGACTGCGATTAAAACTTGGCAAGTTGTGGCGAAATAAGGCGTCAGGATTTTTAATGAGGCATTTAACTCGACGCGCATGCTGAAACTGCGGTTGCGATAAGGGAACTTATAAAAACCCAGTGCCAAGAGCAGCCGGCCGTAGTGAGAAACGGGAGCGATAGTGGATTTTGCTGTAAAATCGTGCTATTTGACGTGATATAAGTTTTAGAGCAATACGCGCACATGTGCGGGTGTCTTCATCGATCGGTATTGACCATCGCCCTAGTGATAGCAGAACATACGCCGCAGCAGTTAAAGCCGAGAAAAAATAGTTTAAAATAAAAACAAAAATAGCAACAGCACTTTGCAGGTAAAGAGCGATCGGTGCATTCGGACGATAAGATGGAGCCGCAACCCTAGGGAAGTCGCGATGACACCTTGCAGCCTACGTTCGAAATTATAGGGCACAAGCAGAGAATGCTGCCAAGGCTTTTTTCCGGCTTTACAGAGTCTCAAATTACCGTAAACCCGGTCCCCAGAGATGTTAACCCGGAGCAATGGGTATGGCATTTGTTTAACGATATTCTAAACTTTGCGAAAGAGAACCTGTTAGAAAACGAACCCGGATATTTAGGCATATCCATAACAGACGAAAAGGAGGCGTCTAAAGCCTTCAATATAAGCGTAAGGCGCGTAGAGCAATTGAATGCGGATATCATTGTTCGAAGCATCGAAAAAGTAATGCAAAGTAACCAACAATTCTTGCTAAGCGGGCCTCTTCATGTAACGTTTGTGTGGACCAAGGAGGTCTCGGGTTCGTGCCACCAACCTTGCGATGCCTGTAGGGACAATAAAGGCATTGTCGAAATAGCCAACAAAGACAACTTGTGTTTAGCAAGAGCCATTGTTGTAGTTAAAGCCAAAGTGGATCGCGACGTCAACTATAAAACGATGACGCGCTCCGACTATCTGCAAAAAGCGAAGGCCGTAGCCTTGTGTGCGAACATCGGTCAAGGCCACACAGCTGTACGATAGATGACGTCAGACGCTTTGACGCTGCGTTAAAGGGCTACGCTGTGACGATGTTTGGCGATCATACGGGGAAGCACGTGCTGTACGCGTCGGATAAGAAATGCGATAAATACATCGACGTCATGCTCCACGCCGGGCACTTTAATGCTATCGTGAACCTTCACAAGTGCTTTAAATGCAAATGGTATTGCCGCCGGTGTCATTATCCCTCGGCACACAAAAACGAATTTCATAGGTGCGACGCCAGGTGTGCTAAGTGCCATCAGCAGTGCGATGCGCGATTTGACGCCTACATACGCTGCGCCGGGTGCAACAGAGATTTTAAGGGACCGACATGCTTTGCAAACCACGCAAAGAAAGGCGTTTTTTACCCAAAGGCGCTGTCGGTGTGCGATGTAGAAAAGGTGTGCACGTCTTGCAATAAGCTCGTGAATGCGAGGCACAGAAAAACCGCGTACGAGTGCGGGGAAAAGTACTGCTATCATTGCAAGACACACGTGAATTCTAACCACATGTGCTATATGCAACCGTATGCCGCAAAGAACAAAAGAAACCGGTACGTGTTTATGTTTATCGACTTTGAATGCACGCAACACATTCCATATACCGACAAAAAGGACACATACGAGCATGTACCTAACTTGTGCGTGTTGTACCAAGCCTGCCCGCACTGCATCGACGAACGCCACAAGACGGCATACTGTACCGAATGCGGTTGCAAAGAATGGGTGTTTATGGACGAACCCGTGAAGCAGCTTTTCGAGCACATCGCGCAGGCGAGGTTCGAAGCTTGGAACGTCTACGTCGTGGCGCATAACCTCAGAGCTTACGACGGGCAGTTTTTATTAAAGTACATGGTGGTGCACTTAGACTGGGCGCCGGAGCTCATCATGAACGGAAGCAAGATCTACAGGATGAGGTACGGTGACGTCACATTTCTAGACTCGCTCAACTTCATACCCATGCCACTCTCCCGCTTTTCCAAGACCTTCGGATTGAAGGAATGCAAAGGCTATTTCCCGTACCTGTTTAACACGAAGGAAAACGAGCAGTACGTGGGTTCGATTCCCGACAAAAGGCATTACTGTCCGGAGGGCATGTCGGCGGAGGGTCGGAAAGCCTTCGAGCAGTGGCACGAAGAAAAGGCGTCCACCGGGTACGTCTTCGACATGAGGGCGGAAATGGTGGCGTATTGCAAGATGGACGTATTTCTACTCAGTCAGGGAGTTTCCAAATTCAGAAGGGAATTCTTGGACGAGAACGGAATAGACCCGTTCAGAGAATGCGTTACCATCGCGCAGGCGTGCATGTGCGTGTATAGAAAGCGCTTCATGCCGCTTAAAAAAATTGCCCTCTTGCCAGCGGGCGGGTATCGACTAGCGGAACGGCAGTCTCGCGCCGCATGCATATGGCTAACTTGGCTGGAGATGCAAAACGGCATCGTCATCCAGCACGCCATGCGAGGACGCGAAGTTAAAATCGCGTACTTTTTCCACGGCTGCTTTTACCACGGCTGCAGGCGGTGTTTTCACAATCGCCATGCGATGATATACAACTCGGGACACGAAACCATGACCTCCAGGTTAGCGAGCACCGAGAAGGTCACGGCCAAGATCAAGGCCGCCGGCTACGCCGTGGTGGAAATGTGGGAGTGCGAGTTCAACGCCGCGATGGAGGCCAACCAGGACCTCGCGCGCCACGCAAGGGACTTTGCGGTACCGGAACCCCTGAACCCCAGAGACGCCTTCTACGGAGGTCGCATCAACTGCACCAAGACGTACTGCGAGGCGAAGGGGGATAGCAAGATCTACTGCTACGACGTATGCAGCCTGTACCCGTACGTGAACAAGACGAAGCCCTACCTCGCGGGCCATCCCAAGATCCACGTGGATCGATTCCCGCGCTTGGAAGACGCGGGGGGCGGTTTGGTGAAGTGCGAGGTTCTACCGCCGCAACACCTGTACCACCCGGTGCTACCGGCGCGCATCGGCGGCAAGCTCATGTTCCCGCTATGCCGCGCTTGTGCGGAGGCGGAGAACCAAGACGAGTGCCACCACGGTGAGCGCCAGAGGGCGTTGTCGGGTACCTGGGTGGTCGACGAGATGAAGGTCGCCCTGGAGGAGGGGTACCGCCTCCTCCGGGTCCACGAGATCTGGGAGTACGACGTGGTGCGGCACGAACCGACCACCGGAGCCAGGGGTCTCTTCGAGGACTACGTGAATCAGTTCCTGAAGATCAAGACCGAAGCCTCCTGCTGGCCCTCGGATTGTGACGACCCTGCCGCAAAGCAGCAGTACGTGGAGCAATTCTTCGAACACGAAGGCGTCGCCCTGGATCCCCAGGCCATCGCCACCAACCCCGGCAGGCGGGAGCTGGCCAAGCTGATGCTCAAAAGCTTCTGGGGCAAACTGGGGCAGAGGGAAAACCTCCCCACGTGCGAGCTGGTGGACCGGTACGACCGCCTCCTGGAGCTGCTCAACGACCCTGGCGTGGAAGTGCAGACCTACGTGCCCGTCACCGACCGGATCATGTACGCGGTGTGGAGGTACTGCGAGCAGCACCGCAAGGTCAACCCCACCGCCAACGCCGTCCTGGCGGCCTACACTACGGCTCACGCGCGCCTGGTGCTCTACTTCTACCTCAAGAGGCTGGGGGAACGGGTCTGCTACTTCGACACCGATTCCGTCGTGGTCGCCGCCGCTCCGGGTGACTGGACGCCTTCCGTTGGACGCCTCCTGGGGGACGTGACGGACGAGCTGGAGAAGTACGTGCGGGGCTCTTACATCGCCCGGTTCGCCTCCGCGGGGCCCAAGAGCTACTGCATGGAGATCGTTTGCCCCGAGACGGGCAAGACCTTCTCGGTGTGCAAGGTGAAGGGGATCACGCTCAATTCGGGCAACCTGGAGCTGTTGAACGCGGAGGTGATTCGCGACGTGGTGCTGAGGGACAACGACCGTGCGGTGAAGCTGGCGGGCACGCAGATTTCGCGGAAACCGTCTTGGACGGTCGTCACCGAACCCAGCTCGAAGACTTTAGGATGGTGGTCAACAAGCGTGTTCTCGCCGGCGATCACGATTCCTATCCCTACGGGTTCAAGAGGAACGCATAAATGAGACGTCTAGAACCGCGCCAAAGTCATTTCGAACCGGGCGCCCCTGAGGAGACGATGCCCGGTCCCCGAGACCTGGGGCGATTCGAGTTTCCCAGCACGATGCTCGTGGCGGGGCCGTCGCGCTGCGGGAAGTCGACTTTCGTGAAAAACCTGTTACGCCACGCGCACCGGATGTTCGACGTGCGCCCCAAGAGGGTGCTGTGGTGCCACCTTCCGGAGTATTCACCGAGACTCGAACCCTCGGCTCTGCGTTGCGAGACCCACGCGGGCATACCCGAAATTGCTTCGGTGGGCGAGAACGACCTCGTCGTCCTGGACGATCTGATGCTGGAGGGTGGCGGGAAGGACGTGTCCAATTTTTTCACCAGAAACTCCCATCACAAGCGCTTCTGCATCGTCTACATCCTGCAGAACGTGTTTCCGCAGGGTCAGAAATATCGCAACATCTCTCTGAATGCAAACTACGTCGTGGTCTTCAAGAACAACCGGGACAAGATGCAGATCGAGAGACTGTGCCAGCAGATCGAACCCAGGAACTCTAGGTTTCTCTTGGAGGCCTTCGAGAAGGCCACCGAACGCCCTCACGGGTATCTCGTGTTGGACTGCACTCAGTACACGCCCGCGCGATACAGGTATCGAACCGGCGTGCTGCCGGGGGAAAACCTCTCTTATTTCGTACCCAACTGAGACCGCCGAGAGGACTCGGGTTCGTTTCGTTCTATATTATCACGGCAGGGTCTTTCCCAACTGAGGCCAATGATTTTAAATAAAAAGTACCGCTTTGGGAGCGAACGACATTATCGCGTAAGCATGGCTAGAGGTAGGTTAAGGTTGCGACGCTGACCAGTCCTCGCATAGCGAGACAGCAGGGTAATTTGACGGCTCTGGCCAAGGCGAAGGCCCCTCTGCGCAAAACGTTGTTAAAAATGCCGATGGCGATCTGATCAAGGCCATTAGCGAATGTATGCTCAACGTGTGCAGAGGTCACGTGCAACTTCTCGCAAAGTGTTTGGGTCGCCTAAAGAAGCACAAGGCTTCTTGGAGAAAGTTGACGGATAAACGGGTTCCTCTGAAGAAGAAGAAGAGCATCTTGGTTCAAAAAGGAGGTTTTTTTCCGGCATTTCTCCTACCCGTCTTGGCTTCGCTTGGCGGCGCGCTAGTGTCGAAATTCACAGGATGAAGTACGGCAAGCAGATCCTCGTTGCACCGCAGCCAAAGACCGTCGATAAGCTTCACGCTATAGACCGCACCATATCCAGATTGGCTAAAGAAATTCAGAACCTGCAGAGCGCAAAGCTCTCTGCCGACGAAAAGTGGCGGCTCGTAAAACATAAATTGGACATACCTCGATCTCGTGGCACAAGTCAGAAAGCCCTTCCTCGGCGACGACGACGACGATTACGAAGACGTGCACGAACGCGTGCCGGTGAAGCAGGAGGTCGAACCCCGAACCATAAAGGTCAACCTCCTCTCGCCTCGCAAAAAGAAGAGGGCAAACCCTGCCACTCCGAAAAAGAAATCGAAATCGCCTTCCGCGTCGTACCATTTTCGCAAACGCGTCTGGCAACCCCTGTACAAGTAAAGCATGAAGGAATGGAAGGCGCTAAGGCGATACTATGCCAAACCGGAACACTATGCCGGTTTGGGTACGGTCAAGCCCCTTCGAAAGGCCACGGGTGCGTCTAAGGCGAACATCGAGTCCCTCCTTCAAACCCAGGACAGTTACACTCTGCACAAACCGGTCAGAAAGCGGTTCCCCACCAGATATTATCACGTGACGAATATGGACGATCTTTGGGAGGCCGATCTAAATGTCATGAACAGCGTGAGGGAACATAACAAACCTAACGTGTACATTCTGACCGTTATCGACGTATTTTCCAAAATGTGCTTGGGCCGTACCCCTGAAATCGAAGCTGGGTACCGAGGTTGCGCAAGCGTTTCGCTCCATATTCTCCCAACGCGTCCCCAGGGTCCTCCAAACGGACAAGGAAACCGAGTTTACCAACAAGACTTTTCGCGACTTTCTGAAGAAACACGACGTGAAACATTACACAACCAAAAATAACGTTAAAGCCAGCGTCGTGGAGCGCTTCAACCGCACCTTAAAAACCAAGATGTGGAGGTATTTCACGTACAAAAACAGTTACAGATACCTGGACGTCCTTCCGGCCTTACTCGAGTCGTACAATAGCTCGCATCACAGGTCCATAAAAATGGCTCCGAAGGACGTGAAAGAATCTAACATTTTACGAGTGTACCGCAATCTCTACGGAAATAGGATCCTACCTCGCGCAGGGAAACCCAGATTTTCCGTGGGCAATCACGTGCGCATCTCTAAAGAAAAATGAAATTCGACAAGGGCTACGAGCAGAATTGGACGGACGAAATATTTCGGATAGCCGAGGTGGTGCGCGGTCGGCCAGTGGTAGATATGTTGAAGGATCTGGCCGGAGAAGCCATAGACGGCATATTTTACACCGAGGAGCTACAAAAGGTCGCGCTACCTCGGACGTTTAAGATCGAAAGCGTTTTACAGACCAAGGGCCGAGGGCGCAACAAGCAGGTCTTGGTAAAGTGGAAGGGGTATCCGGCAAAGTTTAACTCGTGGGTTCTGGCTTCGACCATCGATTCGACATGATTAAGACCAAGCCCTTCTCCATCACTCTCGTGAGCAACGCTTCCATGGAACAGTTTACCGACAACACCACGGCCAGATTTTCTAACATCTTGCCCGAGAGAATCGTTCTGCAGGGAGAATGGGAGGTCGCCCTGCAAAAGGTCATGTATCCGGTGAAATTTTATAACCTTTCGCGAGACGATGCCCGTCTGGTGAGCACCAAGTGCACCATGACGCTCCTCCCCACGCATTCCAAATTCAGCCTGGAAATGCCGCAAGGCATCGTGCACAATCCCAAAGACTTGGTGAACCTCGTCAACGCCGTTCTACTCGAACACTTGCACGTGGAAAACTTCTTCCTCTTCGACGAGCGCATGAAGACGGTGGGCGTGAATGCCGCCGTCGCCCATCCCAAACCACTACCCGACATTCCGTTCGACGGGTTTGTGGAAGATGTCGCGCGCACGGCCGTACCGTACGCGGTCGGCGAATACGAAGCTCTGAACGATGCGCCCCACCAGAGACCCAAGCCGAAACCGAAACCGAAACCGAAGTCCTCGGCTTCGGGGCAGTAGAAACCCGCGGTGGCTCATCCCGTCAGACCCAAACCAGACGTTTCAAAATCGGAGCACCCTCCGGGACCTCTACACCGCATCCACAGTTTGCTCTTAACGCTCGCTATGGCAAAAATGTTGGGTTTCGAGCCCTACGTCGTCATTCTCGAAAAAGCTGCCAAACACCCCGTAGATCCTTATATGGGGTTTCCTTACGAAATGTTCATCTATTGTAATCCAGTGACCCCGCAAGTCGTGGGCGACACCTTCGCCCAAGTCATAGAGAGCGCGGCCGTGGAATACGAAAGAAGCAACAACACTTACATGAGCGACGAAAAGACGTTTTTTCGCCAAAATTGGGTACCCTTGATTCAGCAAGACTTCAAGACGGTCAACATAGATTTAAGGAACGGTTACGGCGATCTCTTGCCATTCGCCGACGGATTTTCCTCTACTATAGTTCTCGCTTTTCGTCCGAAACAGGCGTAATGGACGTGCACGCCGTGACGCGGTACTACCTCAATCAGGCCGGCGGCGCGTTCGACGATCGCGATTTCATTCTCTACAGGTTCAAGCGCTACCAAAGAGGCAGCGGTCTCTTTTCAGCCCTCGGAGGTCTCTTCAGAAGGTTGCTACCGTTTTTAAAGAGCGGAGCAAAAGTAGTCGGAAAGGAGGCCTTAAAGGCGGGCGCTCACGTTCTGTCCGATGTGATTGTCGCGGGAGCAGCGCCAAACGAAGCGCTCCAACGGAGGCTCAAGGAGTCCGGATACAATTTAAAGCAAAAAGCCGACGAAAAGTTCGATGCCATGCTCGGTTCCGGCGCCAGGCGCCTCAAGAGAATAAAACCGAGCAAATCCAAAAAGAGCAAGCAGTCGAAGCTGAAACGCGGTAGGCGTAAGTTGCAAGACGTATTTTCGTAATGGCAGACGCGGCCGTCCACATGAGTTCCGAACTGGACCTCTTTACAGAGGTGCCGGTTCAGATGAGCATCGAGGAGTCACGGTTCCTATACCTAAACCCTCAAAACACTTTAATGAAAAATGCCCCCATCACCTTTCATTATTCCGGAAATGCGGACGATTACCTAGACTTGACCTACGTCGTACTCGAACTCATGCTGCGTATTGTAGATGACAAAGGATAGGCCTTAAACGCTGACGCTAACGCCACTCTGGTCAACAACGCCTTAAATTCCCTGTTTCAACAGGTGGAGGTAACCCTCAATAACGTCATCGTCTCCATGCCGCAAGCCGGTTACCCCTATAGAACCTACCTCGAGACGCTTCTCAATTACTCCGAAGATGCCATGAACACCAAACTAGAATCTACCCTCTGGAGAAAGGACACGGCAGACATCATGGACACTTTTATCGCCAATGCGGGGTTTCAGTGGCGTCAGGGGTTTACCAAAGGGAGCAACGTCGTACAGCTCATCGGTCCTCTGTCCAACGCTCTTTTTAGACAGGATAAGCTGCTTTTGAACAACGTTATGATGACCGTCAAGCTCACTCCCGCCTCTCCCCAGTTTTATCTGTTTTCCGACGTAGATACCTTTAAGGGGTACGCCGACATCGTGTCTGCCACGCTGCGCTTAAAATCGGTATGGCCCTCGCCGACCATAAAGCTCGCGCACCAGACCGTGCTCGCAAAGGGCAACGCAAAGTACCATCTCAAGGACGTCAGCTTTCACGCTCTCAGCATCCCCAAGGAGTCCAGGGCAATGACGTTTAGCGACGTGTGCGTAGGGCAAGTTCCCAGGAGAGTGGTAGTAGCCATGGTCACCGACAAGGCCTATTCCGGCCATTTTAACTCAAATCCGTACAACTTGAAACATTTTAAAATGATAGTTTTTCAGCTCTACGTGAACGGGCAACCCGTTCCCTCCCAACCTCTGCAACCCGACTTTACAAAGGGACACTATTTGCAATGCTTTCAAACCCTGCAGGACGGCCTAGGCATTCATTTCAAGGACGAGGGACACTCCATCTCCAGAGAAACCTACCCGCAAGGGTATACGATAATGGTTTTCGATCTCACTGCAGACATGAGCGCTAACCAGTCTCACATCTCGGGTCAGCGCCACGGAACCGTCTCTATAAGCATCGGTTTTGCCGATAAATTGACAGAACCGGTCATACTTCTGCTGCTAGCGGAAATACTTCGCACGGTCGAAATCGACGCCAACCGATCCATTTTGGTATCATGAACACCTTTCAAATTCAACGGTTTCTATCGACATGCCCCTCTACGCGCTCTCACTTTTTAGGCGTCTACCCCTGCGATAAACTACCCGTACTTCACGGCATTCGAACGCCTCCCTTGGCGCTAGTGGCTAACACCGACCCCAGCACCAAATCCGGGCAACACTGGGTTTGCATCTTTGTGGACAAAAACTCGCATGGAGAATATTTTGATAGTTACGGCATAGGACCGCTTTCGCCCCATTTTCTCCGGTTCTTAAATTCGGTCTGCGGGACGCGTTGGTCCACCAACGCCAGAAGGCTGCAAGGTTTCGACAGCACCACTTGTGGTCATTACGTCATCACCTACCTCACCCACCGCTGCTCCGGCTTACCTAAGCATAAATTCTTCTCAAAATTTCACGTCAGCAATCACGCGCATAATGATGTCGTCATTCGCAAAACGTACAAAGACGCATGCCGCGCAAAGTGCTCTGACGCTCAGCAAACTTGTCAACCCTTGAAGGTGAGTACGTGTGTGTGTGTGTGTCACTATTCATCACATCTAACCTAATCCATCCTCTTGCACGTGCTTTCAGAAGACGCTCCTGCTCATATAAAAAGCAACGTCACGGTGCCGTTCGCCTCATTCAGAGTTTACCAGGCAGCACGCGGATACAGTCCATGCAGCACGCCGACCAGGGAGGTCCGCACCTATGTATTAGCTTGCTTTTTTCTATCCCGTTTATCTCTCTATCCCTCACATTATTATTATTATTATTATTATTATTATTATTATTATTATTATTATTATTATTATTATTATTGTTGTTGTTTTGTGTGTTCCAGTATAACCGGATGTCAAACCCCGACCACCTCAAAACCCGGGGAAAAAAGGAAACTACCCATCTTCGACCTCCAACAGCATCCCGACAGCCCTTCTCCGCCAGCACAGTTCCAACACAGTGCAGTTGTGGGTCCTCTGGCGGATATCTACTTCCTCAACCCGCAACAAACTAAATTCGTCAGTGTGGGATTCTACCCCCAGCCGCCGCACCATCTCGTCGTCACCATTGCCAAATGTGGACAGCACAACGCAGTCGTCATGAGTTCCTCGCAGTGCCACAAACCCGTCGAAGCCATCCCCATCATTCACAAACGCTTGAATGACCCACAGGGACGTCTACAGGAATTTCAATTCAGCGACAGCGTCACCATCGTGTTTAAGTTTGTGTTCGGAAAGCTAAAGCTCGTTTTCAAAGACCCGCAAGGCGCATCCGTTACGCTCAACCAACAAGAATGGCACGTGTTGCATGCCCTGCAGCGCATCATTACCGACATCATGTATCACAAAAAGGAGGAAGAGACGGACGTGCAAAATCAAATCATGGCATACCACAAGTACATGCTTCACAACCATGCCTCCAACGTTCCCTTATATAACATGAATTTCACGCAGTTCACCAAGTACATACGGTGCGCCAATTTTAGAACATTCCTCGAGGTTCATCATTTCCTCAACACCCATTTCGCACTGCGCATCTCACAAAATAGTCCTTAGTGCGCATGTATTTGTACCAGCGTTCCAACCGCACCTCACCCAATCATCTCGCGCCCTTCGCTCCCGCATCATGGGTTACAGAAATTACCTGTCGGTGTACTACCATGACAGTAAGATGTTTAAAAACTACGAGGTGGACGGTCACCCCCATAAAAATACACCTTATGCACTTCGCTTCGTCGACAGCACCTACGACGGAAAATCCGTCTCCGCCAGAGTTCACAGCTGCGAAACCAAAATTCATTTTGTGCTATCTAACATGTACTTCAACGATATCCATTTCAAAGCAGATAAAGAAGACGCACAACATCAGTGGTTCCAATTTGTGCCCGCTAAAGGTTTATATATCGTTTTCTACGAACAGCAATACATTTCCACAGACAAAATGCAGCAAATGTTAAACGAAAACCCCATTTGCTACGGCACGTGCTTAGCGGCGCATTTGGGTCGCGAATCACCCTATATCATACCCGATCACAATCACGGCGTTTGCATGTTCAGCACCGTTCAAAACAGAATTCTCCTCCAAGACGAAAACCGTTAAATCAACGGACACAGTGTTTTTCCTGCGGATGTTGTGCAATAATCGCTAAGCGCTTCCGGCGGATGTAGTGAACCTCCAACGAACGTTTCCCCCACCAGTGCTTCCCCTGATGTGGTAATTCTCCAACGAACTTTTCCCCCACCAGTGCTTCCCCCTGATGTGGTCATTTGCATGTTCAGCACCGTTCAAAACAGAGTTCTCCTCCAAGACGAAAACCGTTAAATCAACGGACACAGTGGTTTTCCTGCGGATGTTGTGCAATAATCGATAAGCGCTTCCGGCGGATGTAGTGAACCTCCAACGAACGTTTCCCCCACCAGTGCTTCCCCTGATGTGGTAATTCTCCAACGAACGTTTCCCCCACCAGTGCTTCCCCCTGATGTGGACGTTTGCATGTTCAGCACCGTTCAAAACAGAGTTCTCCTCCAAGACGAAAACCGTTAAAATAACGGACACAGTGTTTTTCCTGCGGATGTTGTGCAATAATCGCTAAGCGCTTCCGGCGGATGTAGTGAACCTCCAACGAACGTTTCCCCCACCAGTGCTTCCCCCTGATGTGGTAATTCTCCAACGAACTCTTCCCCCACCAGTGCTTCCCCTGATGTGGTAAATCTCCAACGAACTTTTCCCCCACCAGTGATTTCCTGCTTCCGGCAGTTGGGTTATATTTATGCACGCGCATTCTTTTCCCCTTCATTCGGTGCTAGCCAGCCGTGGGGGAATGCCAGGACCGACGTGTAAAGACTTCCACTGCTCGTTTTGCTTTCACCAAACGTGCAGCTGCGAACTTAGGCACCGTCTCACCCGCCTGTGCACGCAGTGTCAACTCGGTTTCTACGAAGACCTCGATCAACTTAACAAGCAAATTCAACAATTCCTTCGAAGGTACTCCGCTAGAAACACCACATGAACTGCTTCATCGTGCTCTTTCGGTATCTCGAAACGGACGAAGAATCCACCTGCTACTGCCCAGGGAACGCCAAGTGCTGCTGCAGAACGGCATATACATCTTGGAACGCTATCCCCCAAGCGACGTCGACCTTGTGTGGAACCAACTTCCCAGAGACGCACAGGTAGTTTGCGCACCTTATCGCAGGTGTAAACAACACTACAACCTTCCTCATCAAACCACTCATATAGACGGTCCTCCCCCGTTTATCAAAAACTGCCATCTGTGCCGTCATAATGTCACAGGACGCCCTTAAAGAGCTAGAAGAACTTTCCCGCAGCGCCGACACTCAGCGTATCTACGCTTGAACAGCACGTACCGTATCGTGTCGTCGGCGTCAAAACAATAATCACCGTTCACGGTACAAAGCTCGTCGCCAAACTCGACAACGACACAGAAGTTTTCCTACCAAGAAGATTTGCAAAAGCCTCTCCAGAAATCATCAACAAACTCAACTCTACCTCATTCTGCATCATATACGCAGGCGAGGAAAAACTACGCAGCGGTTTCAAACGTCACATCGTTACGTTCTCCCCATATAACCCTAAATAATGTCCGACGAAACCTATCCCGTCCCCGTGGGGAACAATCTTAACCTACAGCTCATTCTCAACGCAACTTCACCTATCCGTATCCTCTGCATCTCCAACTCCTATTTCCGCAACAGCAGAGTTGTCACCATCACACTCAACGTCCAAGGGGCTCACGCCGTCCACGTCAAATGCGTACCTACCAAAGTGCACAAGCATCAACAAGACGCACTATGCATCATATACCTCGGCAACAGCAACATTCCTGCTCTAACCAACAAAGTCACATCCACAGGATGCTTCTCAACCAGCCATTACAACGAATTTACCATCCCCATCTATATACCAACCTTCACCGAGTTCGTCAACGGAAGTTTCTCTCACCTGCTCGTCACCTGCATCACCAAACCTATCCACCAATTTACCGTCGATAGCAGCAGCAGCGATGACGAGGACTCAAAGTGTACCACGTACTTTAAAATTATTGTTGTGCGCGAAATCTGTGTGTCCTAGTGCCTCAAGAAACTATGAATTTTAATGTGCTTTTTTTCTCCTAATATTTCTTATATTGTTCATTTATTGTATTCATATGTTAATCTCCTGTAATCAAATAATCCATTATGTTATTCTCAAACTATGTATTCATATGTTAAGCTAATAATACATCATGTTAATCTAAACTATGTATTCATATCTTTATCCAATGTACTGTATTCAAATTATAAATAAAGAAAGCATTCCCGGATGAGCCAATTGCAATAACGATAATCCTTCCGCTCATGGCGCTTTTCAAACTTGCCGCCGTCGCTCGCAGCGACACTAGCGACACTAGCGCCCCTAGTGGCAGGATTATCGTTAATCCAATTGGCTCATCCGGGACTTATACTACTATCACATCTCTCTCCATCAAGAGCTGCATGGAAACTATTTTGAGAATCGTGTTAACTTTTGTACATGGGCATTAAGACACAATACTCCAGATTCAACATGTATCTTGTTTAGTGATGAGGCAATATTTACTAATCATGGCCGGGTAAACCGCAGAAACATGCACTATTGGTCTGTTGACAATCCCCGTTGGCATCGTCAGGTGGAACGTCAGCGTCCATGGAGTTTAAACGTGTGGTGTGGGATAGTGAGCCATCAGCTCATAGGCCGTTTGTTCATAGAAGGAACAATGAACTCGCACAAGTATCGCAGCCTCCTGACAGACCATCTGCCACAGATGCTATAAGACGTTCCTTTGCAGACTAGGAGGAACCTGTGGTGCCAACATGATGGCTGTCCAGCCCATAGTGCACGAAGTACTACAGCTTGTCTTAACGGATTGTTTCCAAATCGTTGGATTGGACGAAGAGGACCTGCACCTTGGCCGGCCCGTTCACCGGATCTGATCCCGTTAGACTTTTTTCTGTGGGGAAGGCTGAAAGACACTTTCTACAAGGATGTACCAACTACATCAGACGATATAAACGACGTATTACTGCTACCTGCTCTGAAATTTCCGCTGAAATGCTAGAACGTGTGCAGAATCTTTCCATAGCAGACTGGAAGCGTGTATTGCAGCTGTCGGTGGTCATTTTGAACACAACCTTTGAAGGGCTATGTTCTTTTACTTGTAAGAATCCACAGAAGTATTGTAATTCCCTTTTGTTTTTCTTTAGTTTGTGCTACCACAGGTTGTATAAGTGTCGGTGCATAAAAGTTTGAAAATAAGATTTCCCGTAAACCTCTTGCACTAAAATCTTGCAACAAACGCCACTGACATTCTAATTTAGCCTACCTTTATTCTGTTGATGTAACTAGGCATGTTCCGTTTAAAAGTTGTATGTTTGCTCAAAAAATACACTTTCTCAATATTATTAAAATCTACTAAATGTAGGAGACTCTGACTACCAATCAATGCTGTGAAAACTGCACATCAATAGCACTTTCCATTTCCGAATTATTTGCGGTGTAGGTGTTAGGTGATTCAGCCTGTATTTAATCAAAATCATCGGAGACATTTTTGAGAAAATAAAAAATACGAATATTTTCCATGGAAAGTGTAGTTTGGGTTGGGGACAGTTTTGAGAATCGTCGTGTTGAATTCTTGGAACATGTCGAAGTTTGAAACTGCATAACGTACGGAATCAAATGATTGTAATAAATAATAATGCATATTCTTATATCGAGTTCAGATTATGACTGTTATAGTTTTACAAGTATATGATGAATATAATTTGATAAAGTTCGAGATATGCAGGACTTTTTAAGTAAACCTGTGAAATTGGATTTAGAATTCCTACAAGTCATTTCCCGAATGCTTATGTTAGCAGAGGTTATGAACGGATGACTTTTAGGGAAATGATCACTTTATGCCGACACGTGGGTGGATTATGCAATTTCAGGCTGACATTCGCATAAGTCAGTGCTGGCTAAAGTACTAGTCAGCATACTTCTCGGGTGTTTTTCGACGGCTAGGGTTCTGGCTATCGCTTGCCTAGCAGGTCTATGCGAGTTCAGCTCCTTAAATTTATTTTGTGCTAGCTTCGACGTAGGTCCTAGGCACGCGAAGATGAAACGCCGGACTATCTAACTCCTGTTGCGGCCTGACTCTTGGCCGGTGCACATCGTCATAGCCGTCTCCAGAAAGGCCGCGGCTTTCGTCGTGGCAACGCTGCGGTTACACCCTCTGCAAGGCCGGCTCTGCTGTTTTGAGAAAGGAGCTGGCTAAAGAAGTCATTAAGGGAATTTGTAAGGGAAAACTTTCCATTTCACTATCGTTAAATAAAATCAGACCTTCCCCCATTAGTTCACTTATTGGACAAGGTTAAGTTAGGAAGTGGATATTCTGTCAAATAAGGCATTGCATTTTCAATCTTCACTTTATTATAGTTTCTGTTTAAGCAATTACTGAACATAATGATAGAATTACGAGTTTTCTTTTGTTTGTTTTTACAGAGACTGTTTCATTTTTAATCTTGCTGTAATTATTTAAAAGAATGTGAGTGAACACAAAGATAATGCTGGAGAGAGTTTTGTAGTATTCAGAACCACAACTGCAACTTTTATGTAATACAGAGCATGCTACATCGGCTTCAATTGCCTTTTTATATAAATGAATTACATATGTTTAATTATTAGAGTTCAAGAACTGGGATTCATATTTGCAAGATATCAACGTCTCAACAATTCCAACAATATGCTTGCCTATAAGTAACATTAGATCTGATGGCACTGTTAGCCCACCTCTTTTAATTGACTGGAAATAGGTATACAAAAAATCACTGTTATTACAGAATAGATTGATACAAGCTTTGCACTTCAGCTTACAACTCAGTTTAAAAGAGGCATACCCACGTATGTAAAGAAAATCTGATTCGTCAAATGTAATGTTACTGTTATAATTCTCATATAATACTTTATAAAACGCCTCATTTATTTCACTTTCTTGGTTTACAGATTCAGTCCTCTGACTTATAATTTTACTGGAGACCTAATATTTCCACAGCTTGCAGATTTGAAGCCAAAAACACTTTTAACTCGTAATTTCTTTTCAGCTTCCATTGTTTGAGTCACAGTAGCATTATAGTTTCACCTGACATTTGTCTGTATTGGCCAAATCTGCTTTCAATATTGTCCGTTTGAAACTTCCCAATCAACACGTATTTGACTTTAATTATAGAAAGAGCATATACAACAATTTCTTTCAGCACGCAGGTGGTGTGAATGAGAGCGTTGTATGTGTCATTTACTAGACACTCACTACTGTGACTTTTACCAGCAAGTTCTTCTCACTTCTTCAACCAAGTAACAAAATTTTCAAAAAGGCGCAAGCCCCTATCTCTGATGCCTTCAATTGGCTCCAAAAAATTGATATTTTTAAACATATGGGTCATAGGGCTCTTTATATTTACAATGGATCACCAAGTCAAAATTATATCTAAAAACAAGCAGTACTTGCATATCCATTGTCTTTAATGCATCAATTGTCACTTCATTAAATATATTTACAACTAGGCTAAATTTCTGCCTTTCGATAATGTTAGGGTATAGAGGTTTCTGGTTAAGATTAGGGGCAGATTTAACTAATGAATTTATTAACTCTCGTAAATGGGAATCTGACTTCAACAACAGCATCACCTTCATTGTTGTGACTAGCCGAGTTATAAGGCCTTTCTAAATCGGTCCAGAAAGTGATGTTATTACGCACATTCTTGAAAATATGTACAGTATCAGAGAGGGCATATATTCTAACAGAGCTGCCTTCCATTATAAAGTAGTTCACTAAATAGCACTCTATTAACCCTGTTATTATCGGTTACAACAAAAATTGTTTTCAAACCTGAATCTATGATTTGTCTTATGACATCTTTTGTCACATCTCCAAGTTGCAAACCTTTAAGCTGTTTTACAGGAATTAGCCTCCCAGCTTCTTTTAAGCGAACCAAATGCAGAACTGATTAAAAAAAGTAACAATGGTTTCAGCTGACTGTTCTGCATTATTGACAGCAACTCCATATAGTTCACCATTCTTATAATCCTTGCTCTGTTTTACATGCACTTCATCAATTTGTAAGATTACTAACTTTTCTAAATCTGTAATTTTCTTCACTACATGCGTTAAGAAGTTAGTGTTCCCACTTTCTATTGTGAGAGATATGGCAATAGATTGAGATAGTCTTTATAAAAATCTGGGATGAGGTAACGACAAAAATCATTAAGCCTGGTAGTGTCGTAGCATATCGCAGATTGCATATAAATGACAAATGCATTTAAAATGGTTGACACAGTATACATTGGAGTTCTCATAAACAGAAGAGAAAACTGATCTTCCAAAATAGCCAACTTATTTACAACACTGTCTTCTGCGTCATCTTCAGCAAATGTTTTCAGTATGTTCAAGCCTTCCGAAATTTGGGATATAAGCGTGCTTTTGTCATTAGGTACATACCTATTTTCAGAGAATTCACAGAGAGAAAATAACTGCCATCACTGTGTGAGAGCACCGTTCCTTAAAACTAGGATATTATTATACAATATCATGCTGTTGGTAATAACACTCCCATATACTGAGTTTCAATCTGCATCTCTTTCTTTACTTTTACACTGCAGCTCATTTTAGGTACTGAGGCAAATTGAATTTGGTATATAACGACACAATCTTCACTTTTAAAAACGCGCCAGTCTTGGCTTTTCAACTTACTGCTCAATTTTTAACAAAGCACACTGAAATTATTTATGCTGTTCTCACCTTCAGTTCTAGCTTTCTCTTCTTCTTGCGATTTCTGTCTTTTGGCTAGCTTTTTTCGCTAGATTTTCTTTTTTTTGAGCATGTGTGTTTACTCAGATACGATGGTAAATTAAGCAAAAATTTCGGGACCGCATCTTCTAACAATACAGACTGATCTCGAGGATATTCTGCCAGTTAATTTCTTTGGCCTTGTATTTTCCCACAAAGCTTATATCACTCGTGAGAAAATGCTTAATGCATACCACTGACCTCGAATGGTGCCCAATCGGATCTTGGTATGGCGCGAATCCACTGATTTCGGTGGAATGGATATTTAGGAATTCGAGAACATCGAATATAACCTTTCACTTTGATGGAAACTTGCATAAACTTTTGCAACTCATCACAACACACTTTTCAGGCATCTCTACCTATTTGATTTATTCATTCAGTACAGAAACTAACACCTCCGCACACTTGTATCACTCTCTCTCATTTAAACACATGGATGGCACTTTCTCGGCATGACATGGCCTTGCCTGCTGCGATGCCACTTTTCCTTGGACACGGTCTTCCTGGAGACGGCTATGACATCGTGTGAGTTGCAGAGCGCTTGGTGTGTTACCACACCTCTTGCTTTGTTCGTTGCGTAATGAGCGCCGGCAGTGAAATGGAGAAACAGAAGGCAGTAGGTAAAAATACTGTAAAAGTTATTTTTAATAGGAGTATGAAACGACTCACGACTTTTGAAGTACACGAATGGATGCACAGCGCATTTGAACTCACTCCAGAGCAGGTACACACAATTCACTTGATGGGAAGAGAAAACTTTGTTTATATAAAGCTTCACCAGTGCAGTGTTTATGAAGAGACACTACGTAAAATGCTTTCCAGTTTGCTCTAATGTCCAGTGAGGTGACAGATGGACAAATTATGGCGGCGAATAGGGAATATTCTTTGATTAGCGTTTAAAATGTGCAACCGGAAATCAACAATACACGGTTGCTTATGGCAGAATACTGCACATCAATACTGACTGCTGGTCTGGTCGTCATAGATTTCTAGTTTACACTGGTATATGTTTGATACATATTCAACTTACCTAACAGATACCGTCGATGTTAAAGATTTTAGGTTTTGAGTACACATAACCCATAGCGGACAAGAACAGGTTACAAGGATAACGCACATCTGACAGTAGATTGTCTTCAGCGCTGGTTACTAGCAACTGTTCTTAGTCACGACTACGGCAACACCTTATGAGTGACTTGTTCAAACCGATGTCCGAAAAAGATGTGTACCAGATGATGCACTAGCTACAGTGAAAGGCGGTCACCGGACGTGACAGGGGTTGCTGCAGTACCCTCGGCGGTTACGATGTCGCAGTACCGACTTCGGCAAATTCAGAGACTTCCAATATTGACGAGGCAGTAAATTTAACCTCGTCCGACTGTGCTACCACGGACTCCTTGCAGCGCAGTCTTCAGAAGGCGAACCTGATTCCAAGTGGTTGAAAGGTAAGGCGGTAGCTTCTTGGGTTCTGAGAGTTGAGGCTGTAAATCAACAATTGTTACCAGAGAAACAGGCGCAGTCTCGAGATCCACGGCTTCTTAAAATGGAACCTCCACGACACGAAGGAGACACGGTTCCTCAACTGTGATCGGAGGATGTGGATCGCTCCTTGCTGATGGTGGCTAACAGAACGAGTTCTTTCGATTTGCTTATCAAGGCTGCAATGGTACCGTATGGTGATTATGAGAATACCGATAAGAAGAAAGACAAAGCTTCGAAAAAGCACAGAGTGCGTCCACATGCCTTACCAGTAGCACAGAGGAACAAACCGGGTGAGAATAGTGGTGGATCAGTTTAAACCCTTCCCTTATGTTGGTGTCCGGTCTCTTCGTACCGCTTCATTCCCTTGTTTCTTCTTATTATTTAGGAAGATCCTCTCTCTCGTGGTTTTTATATGCCCTCTTTTCACGTCTTTGTGTCTATTAATATTAATGACATCCGAAATCCAGCGAATCAGCATTTACTTTTCAAAATTGAAAAATTTTGTCAGGTAAACGCTTCATATGTCAGCAGATCTGTCCTCACTAATGCTGACGATTAATGTCTATATGTGTCCTTCAGGCAATGCATTCGTGAAAAAGAAACTTGAAATCTATAGTTTTTAACTCAATCAAATGAAAACTATAGATTTCAAGCTTCTTTTTCACGGATACATTGCCTGAAAGACGCATATAGACATTGATCGTCAGCATTAGTAAGGACAGATCTACTGAATTATGAAACGTTTATTTGCCGCATTTCTACAACTATATTATGTCGATGTTGGCTTTTTACACGAAGTAAATGTGCTTAATCTTGATTTTTTGTGTAATTATGTGAAGTTTATAAATCTTGGTCAGGACGACCAAGAAATCGCATTGATTTACAGAAAAGGGATTAACATTTCTAATGTCGATCTCAATTCCTCTGGACGATTCATCTCCGCCATGTAGACCAATATAGTTATAGTCAACCTATATGCACCTTCCAGCTTTCAACGTAGCTGTGAACGGAAATCCTTCAAAAGAACTCTTCTCACTGCCCTTTCTAAGGGTTCGAAATATCTCATTGGTGGGGATTTTAACTGCACTGTTGCCGCAAAAGATCAATATGGGATGCCCAATCTTAGTCCTACCCCAAGCAGGTCGCAACTAGTTTGACTTTATAGATGTCTGGGAGTCAAAATATGGTTCTCGCGTGGACTTTACCGTTGTCTGGAGTGTCAGATTCTAGAATTGACAGATTTTATTGTTCATGAAATTTTGTTCCTACTGTCCATGATGTTCAACCTCTTGCTTTCAGCGATCATCATGCAGTCGTCTGTCAGATCACTCGGGTTGCACATATTCTCTCTCCTGGGAGAGGTTACTGGAGGATTTATGTGTCTATTTTTGCGGAGGATTGTCGAGGAGAGTTCCGCTTACTGTGGGGAAAGTTACAACCTTCCTTCATCAACTCCCACAACAAACTCTCCTGGTGGCTTTATAAGGTTAAACCAGCAATTGTTTGCTTTTTGAAGGGGTAGTTTTACAGCGAGCCATAGAACGGCGAGAGCTACTGGATTTGTATTATGCTGCTTTAAGGACCTTGCTGAACTGCAAAGAGCCGGTCGCGATGTTTCCAAATATCTGCATGTTATCAAGGAACACGTATCATTAAAGCAATTGGAAATGCATCGCCTTCGCAATATCTTCCATCGTCGGCACATGGCTGCGGAAGGATTCTTTCTCTTCCATCTTGCAGGGAAATCGCAAGCAATGCACTCAGGGTTATATAGAAGAACTTTGTCACGTTGACGGATAATTTCTGGTTCACCTGCTATCATTAGATGTTTTTATGGATATTTCAGTGGTTTATTTCCCAAAGATGAGGATACAGTGGCGCCTCGTCCCCGCTGCAATATTAACTACCTTCGCAGATTGGCTCCTCTCTTTTGCGACCTATTACCACCGAGGTACTAGCTGCGGGTCTAAAGAGCGTAAAGCGGTACACACCTCCTGGGCCGGATGGTATTCTGTATGCTTTCTATTCCACGTTTTGGGATGTCATTGCTACAGTACTGAAAGCGGCATTTGAAGAAGTTAAACGTACCGCTGTGATTACAGAGGAGTTTGTTGAGGGCGCAATTCTTCTGCTCCCAAAGCACCGACGCTCTAAAACCGTTGCCGAGTATAGGCCGATTATCTTACTCAATTGCGACTACAAATTACTGGCAAAGGCATTAACTTCATGGATACATTTGTTTATGAATCAATGCTCTGCAACGTCAAGACTGCAGTACCGAGTGGCGAAACGTCACGTGGATTATTGCCTTGTTGAGGGACATATTTTGTCATGTTGAAATCGAGAAGATTCCAGTGGATTTGGTTAACCTTGAGTTTGAAAAGGTTTTCGACAAAGTTAGTCATTCTTACCTTTGGTCACTTATGTGGAATTTAGGGATCCCAGGAAGGGTTCTTTGTTTATTACAAAACTTTTATGATGCGCCCACATCCAGAATACTTTGTAACGGATATCCTTCCGATAATCCGAATAGACAGGCCACTCCGACAGGGTTGCCCCTGTCTATGGGTTTATTTGGTTTGAGCCTCGATCCCCTTTTGTGGCAGCTACAATCATCCTTGGACGGTGTGGAACTGCATGGTCAGCGATTCCAACTTACAGCATACGCGGATAATGTGACGGTATTCGTGGCAAATAATGCTGACATGGAAATATTGCATCACTGTCTTCGTGACTATAGCGCCGTTTCTGGAGGAAAACTAAATTTTACCAAATCGGAAGTTTTACAGTTTGGCCATTGTCAAAAGACACTTAACCTTCTAAGAAGGAGGATCTTGGGCGTTGTGTTTACGCGCTGCTTTCAGGAGACTGTAGCACATATTTGTACTGAAAAAAACTGACCAAGCTATGAGTTTTCTTGGTTGAGATGTGGATACGGACACTCAATCCTTTTCAACGTGTATGGTATGTGCACACTGACGCACTAATCAGTAGGATTTCGTACATTGCTCAAGTGCTGCTCATTACCAAGCAATTGTCTCAAAGAATTGAATGTCTTATTGGTTATTTTCTATCCGGAGCTACTTTTCGGGTGTCCAGAGAACAACTACTGCTTTCAATTGATAAAGGTGGTTGTGGGCTAATAGCAGTGGATGCGAAATATACGATACTGCTTGGAAAAACTATTTTACATATTCTGGATGATTAGGGCCTTCTGCTTCAGGAATCTCTTCGTCTTCAAGGTAAGAGACTACTTGAATTTCGGCGGTGATGGGAGACCTTTGCTAATCAAATAATCAAAGGTTGGCCTTTAAACGGTCTGGTTTATTTTATAAATATCTTATGATTACCGCCAGGGTTTTACCTCCTGTACAACGAAATTATTTGCTGCAAAAATGGAGCACCAATTTAGAACAAATTTAAGAATCCGAAGATCCCCACTGACGGAAGTCTACAGTATACTCTGCTGTCAATGAGGTTGTTTCGACAGCTGCAGTAGATGTCCTGCGGTGGAAACCTCCCGTCATAAGCTAGTCTGTAAGGGCGCACAAGTGCCTCCTTTGGAGGACTATCTGACCCTCGAATTCCATCAAGCTAAGAAGCTGACTGATACACGTACATGGATAATCATTGCCACATATTTTTGGCTAATACAAGTTGGAGACGTGGCACATCTAGGGCTTTATAGGTCTTTGTCCGGAAAGAACGCTGGGAGTTGGACAAGCGGCGGACTCCTCTGTCCTTGGATCTTTCGCATTTACGGAGACTCTAGGTGCTAAATTTAGATGGGCATGTGATAAAAAGAAAACAAGAAAACACAACAACCCCCCAAAACATAGCACTGTAAAGCACTGCAGTTATTTCCTGGCATTCTAAGTTGCCTATCATTTCCCTTCATATTCCGGTTGTAATGGTATATTCCTTATATTCTTATTACGCTCTGCTAGCATCTCGTAGTGTGTATTTAGCAATGACGCTACCGCTGCCATTTCCGTTAACTTTCTATTAACAGATGTTTGTGAAAGCGGGTATCTTACAGTTAACAAATTATTATTTGGTATATGCAGTGATGTAACCTACTTGACCTTCATCCTAAATCACAACACCGCACACCAAACGTGGATCCCATTCAACAATCAGGAAAGCTTAAAGACTTAAGAATAAATAAAAAATGACTAAGGCAGTACAAAGGAACAACACGAATTCAAGAAACTGAGCATAATATTCCTGGTCTGAGATTTACTAAAACTGTCTGTGCCACGATTTATAAATGCTAACAATGTTCAACTTACAATTTCTTCCGTAAAGTTCGTATATATCCATTCAAATAACAAACCCTCACATCAAGCGTAAAAAATATTCCCTTGCATTGCAATCTTTCTGTACATTTAATGTATAAGCACTTAACTCGTTACCTTTGAAAATTTAGTATGTACGCGAAAGTATTAAAATAGAAATCTACATGCAAATATAACGCTTTGCTCACATCTTCTTTTCCGAAAGAATTTATAATGAGTTAAGAAATATACGTGCGTAACCCAATGTTTGAAATTTAGAAAACTACTTGCCAAAATGAGGTCAAAGATAATTTTACCAAGACCAAAACTTTGGACTTACGCAACGTGCCCGCTGCTTACGAAACGGCTGCAGTTGTAACCCGTTGGTTGAATTCTCACTGACTCTCTTATAGGCCCTTCCTTTGGTTTCCAGCTAAACTCCCAGTGGCGGGGAGAGAAGATGTGAGCAGGGATAGCACTGCCTTTCCCGACGTGGCACTCCGACGAACCATTTCCTCTCCGGGTGGCGTGGCCACGAAACAAACAACTGACCGGTCTGGATGCCGCTTGAAGTTTCTAGATTTTTGTTCCTTCTTTCTAGTGATGACATAATCTAACCAAGTCACCGCTTCTCAATGGTTCTTGTAACTGTCGTGAGGAGATGCCAAAGTGGCACACGGTAAAAAATAAAAAAATAAAGCAATAATAAAAAAGTTGTATTCGGCAATATGCTTTCGTCATTCCTTAACTCCAAGAGATCTTATGAAACCACAAAAAAGGAAAAAGAAAGAAAGAAAGGAAGAAAACTGATGGTCTACATCCCTGAAAAAAATTACAATTCGAAGATTTGAAAAAAAACTCTCTTCTTCTGGAAATGTGGCTTAGATTAGTTATTAAAAAGATTAAAGCCTCTCTTGGAAGCATATTACCGCCTAATAGTGACACCCTTTAACCACTGTTCCAGCCACACGCAACCTATAACCCTCTCGATGTCAACCCTGAGCTACGTCCCAATCCTCATCTCCGGCAAAGGTGCTGGTTTGGGCTGTGATCTTTATGTCACAATATTACTTTTAGAATCCAATATAGTTTAGAAGGCAGTCATAAACATAAGTTCGATGGCTAACAAACCTTTTAGCAATACAATAGACAAGCTTTCTCTAAGACGTCACCGCGTCGCCGGTAGAAATCTTTTGTAAGTGCGGCAGGCATGCTCAATGGAACCTAGGATTATATGTGTAAATTTAAGGTTTTGGGGATACGTGCCTTAGTTTGTGATCGCATCAGTTCCCATGGGAACGTTTATGCTTCAGATTCGTATAAGAAAGCTAAGTGTGAGAGTTTCTGTAATATTTATCCACAGGTACGAAAAGTGCACTTACCACAAGGAAATTCGGTGAAATAATAGCATTAATAGAAGATGCCACGTGACTTGGTAGGAGAAACGCAAAAAGTATGTGGTAAGATATAAACGAGTAAGATAAGAAGGCGGACATGTGAATCGCTTACAAAATACAACTACGCGAAGACATGTAACACAACATGAAAGTTGTGAAGTCTGGCATTTAACTCTAAAGTGGAGATACGCGATGTTACGTAGTGGCAGCGAACGTGGAATGTTTTAAGTGACGGTAAAGGAAGTTTATGGGGAACAGCTCGCCAAGTGAGCCACTGCGCGATGATATAAATGTTTGTATGGTTAGGATCAAACCGCGGAAGTGGAGCTAAAAAGAATAATATAATGTGCGTGTGAATAAAGTTGTCTAGTCACAAACGGCATCTTTATTGACCATCAGAACACCTGAGATAAGAAATCCATCATTCGACCCACGCACCTCCTGTATCTCTCCCTCTCGTTTTCTCGACGAAAATTGCATACAAAGTTTGGTATTTAACGTTTTTATGTCTTTCACAGACTTATAAGCATACGGAAACACACACACACACACGCGAACCTTTTCCTAAAAATCTTTCTTGTTGGATTCAGAGTTTCTCAAAACGCTTATTTTCGTAAAATCTGGGTAAAGAATTTTTGGGTGGAATACAGTGCTTCCTTTACTTACTATAGGTGAGCAATAAAGAAAGTAAAACCTGAAATATCTTGCTCACAATTCCATTTTTAGCGAAATATTTTGTAGTAAATGCTTATATGCATTATGTTTATGGCAATCTTTGATAGTTAATTTAAATAGGATGAGTGTTTAAAAATTTATAAAAAAATTTGCTTTAGTATTATTCAAGGACACAAATGCTTACCAGGAAGAAACTGTGTAGTCCTATCGCATTGCAAGGAAGAGATAAAGGTTTGCCCACTGTTAAACCTTTTACGTACGTTTTAATATTTATTAACACTCCATAAAACGCAGTTTTATTACCGCCTCTTGACAGTAGCACGGCATATACATTGCACAGAGAGGGGGAGGGAGATTCACGGAAGGCAACAGAGCTGGGAGAGTATGAGAATGCAAAATATCATGGAAAGGGAGAAAGCAGGAGAAGGAGAGAGTGAGAGATATTAGAAGGAAAGGGACAGAAAGGCGGATAGAAGAATAGAGAGAGAGAGTAGAGACGCAGGGAGAAAGTAAGAGAGGGGGCGACACAGAGCCTGTAACGCGAAAAGAGTTGCGGGATCTGCTAGTAGTTTAATAATGTCCATATTATAACATTTGTATATTGAATACCAATCAATCAGTTTGCAAAGGAACAGCTATCTATTATAGGTACTTGAGACTACCTGATATGTAAGATTATTTATTGTAAGTTTGACTACAACAACGTTTAAAATAGTCTATAACAGCTATAAAACAATCTTTATCATTGAAAGTACATTAAAAACTGATGCATACACAATATTTGAAGCTGAATGCTGGCAATAATTTCCGGAAAATCATGAAAATATTAACAATTAATACCAGCCAATGTGGTTAGTTGCATGTGGGAGATTATTAATAAACATTATGTTTTGTTACGATGGAAAACAGCGACGTATAAACAAGGAAACATCGAAATCCACAGGGAATTTAATAATCGTATGTCAGTGTAAATATAGCTGTTTTTAACTTGGTGTGTAAACACTGCTGTGGGGCTGTCATGGTGTTTATTCAGACGATAATTTCACTAACCTCAACGCTTTATGTGCAGAGGTCCTGGCAATAATATCAGTTTGCTTTATATTAGGTCACCATTTCAATACTGCATTTATTGCTTCTATGTTGGGATATAGGTATAACTTAATATTATATTTCATCCGTATTAAACGAGAGCACTTTTGCATAAAAGCTTATATAAAAAGACGCTCCTACTTCCAGGAGATACTACTGCAGCGTTTTTCGTAAGTAAAGCCATGAGTTGCTTTAAATTTGTATAAAGCAAGTACTTGTATTTATTTAAGAATTTTCTATTTTATTACTGCTATCACTACTATTATCACTTACCACTACTACTACTACTATTACTACCAACATCACTACCAACAGAACGACTGCTACTAACACCATTATCACGCGACTACTACTACTACCACCGCCATCAACTCCACCGCTATCATCACTATGCCACTATCAGTACCACAACGGGTACTACAACCACCACTCTTACTGCGACTACGACTACTACCACTAATACTACCAACACCATTATCACTAGGACCACTATCAGTATCACCAGAACGACTACTACAACCACCACTATCACCGCCACTACTACTACCACTACTACTACTACCACCACTACCACTATCACCACTACGGCCATTTTCAGTACCACCACCACGGCTACTACAACCACCACAATCCCGCGACTACTACTACTACTACTACTGCTACTACTACTTCTACTACCACCACTACTATCAATACTACGGCCATTTTGAGTACCACCACCTCGACTACTACTGCAACCACCACAATCATCGCGACTACTACTACTTCTACTACTACCACCACCACCACCACCACTATCACCAATTCATACAAAATTGAATTTTTATTTATGGACGCCCTTTAACCATAGTTCTTAGCATTCCCTTCTATATTGGACGTGAAAGACGTAAATTTTGCTCCGAGAGTTCTTAATCAGGCTTGAGGGTGTTTTACGTGCGTTAAACGACGACATGGGACTACTGGTTTACTTCGCTTCCGAAGGAAGTCATGTTAAGGATGTTTACATCCGAAAAAATCCATCGCCATCAGCCGGGTTTGAACTCGCGACCTTGGAATCACCACGACTTCTACTACTACCCCTATTATCGCGAGTACTACTACTATCACCACTATGGCCATATTCCATACCACTAGCACGAGTACTACTACCACCGCCACTATCACCGCTATGGCCGCTAATCTGGCGTAAAAATCTTTAGCATGGCATTCTTAGGAAGGAGGTAAAGCCGACGGTCTCGTGTTGTAGATATACGGCACGTAAAAGAACCTCAAATAAAGAGGCCTCTAAGCAAAATTTTCGGTCTTTCACGCTCAATATAGAACGGGGGCTAAGAACCACAGCAGTTAAAGCGCGTCTATAAATACAACTAAATTTAATTTTCAATTTAAGGCTACTAAACAGTACCAACACTATCACCACAACTATTACCACCACCACTATCACCGCAACGGCCACTAGTCAGTACCACCACCACGACTATTCCTACTCCCACCACTATCAACACGACTACTACTACCACCATCACCACATCTACCACCGCTACGGCAACTATCGGTACCACCACCACATGTACTACTACTTCGACCACCACTATCACCATTAAGGACTCTATCAGCGCCGCCAACACGACTACTACCACCACCAATACATCACCATGACTATTACTACCACCACCACTATCACCGCTACGACCACTATCAGTGCCACCAACACGACTATCATCATCACCACATCACCATGACTACGACCACCACCACTACCATCACTATCACCACTAGGCCACTATCAGTACTACAACCACTACTATACTACTCACTACTACTCGCTACTCTCACTATTACTACTGGCACAATCACCACGAGTACTATTACTACCACCACTACTCCCACCCTATTATCATTGCTTCTACACTACTCCCAGCATCTCTAACACCCCTATCATCATGACTACTATACTACTCATTACTATCACTACTTCCACACCACTCCTACTCTTACTATCACCACTATCATCATGGCTACTATAGTACTCACTACTACTATCACCACCACTACTACACTACTCTCACTATTACTATCGCCAATATCATCATGCCTGCTATACTACTCTCTATCACCACTATCAGTACCACCACTACAACTACACTACTCCCACTATTACTATCACCACTAATATCATTGCTACTATACTACTCACTGCTACCACTGTCACTACCATCACTATTAGTACAGTACTCTCAGTATTATTACCACCAAAATCATCATGACTACTGTACTACTCAATACTAATACTATACTGTTACTATTACTCTCACCACTATCACCATTGATATTATAGTAGTCACTACTACCACCGCCACTGACACCACTACTACAATACGTTCACTATTACTATACCACTATCATCATGGCTATTATACTACTCACTATTAACACTATCACTACCAACACTACTACACTACTATCACTATTACTATCACCAATATCATCATGGCTACTATACTATTCACTACCAGCACTATCAGTACCGCCACTGCTACTACACTACAACCACTATTACTATCACCAATATCATCATGGCTACTATACTACTCGCAACTAACACTATCACTTCCAACATTAATATTACACTGCTCTCACTATTACTATCACCAATATCATCATGGCTACTATACTACTCGCTACTAACACTATCACTTCCAACATTAATATTACACTGCTCTCACTATTACTATCACCAATATCATCATGGCTAGTATACTACTCGCTACTAACACTAGCACTACCAACACTAATATTGCACTGCTCTCACTATTACTATCACCAATATCATTATGGCTACTATACTACTCACTATTAACACTATGACTTCCAACACTAATATTGCACTGCTCTCACTATTACTATCACCAATATCATCATGGCTACTATACTACTCGCTACTAACACTAGCACTACCAACACCAATATTACACTGCTCTCACTATTACTATCACCATTATCATTATGACTACTATACTACTCAATATTAACACTATCACTACCAACACTAATATTACACTGCTCTCACTATTACTATCACCAATATCATCATGGCTACTATACTACTCGCTACTAACACTATCACTACCAACACTAATATTATACTGCTCTCACTATTACTATCACCAATATCATTATGGCTACTATACTACTCAATATTAACACTATCACTACCAACACTAATATTACACTGCTGTCACTATTACTATCACCAATATCATCATGGCTACTATACTACTCACTATTAACACTATCACTTCCAACACTAATATTACACTGCTCTCACTATTACTATCACCAATATCATCATGGCTACTATAGTACTCGCTACTAACACTATCACTACCAACACTAATATTACACTGCTATCACTATTACTATCACCAATATCATTATGGCTACTATACTACTCACTATTAACACTATCCTTCCAACACTAATATTACACTGCTCTCACTATTAATATCACCAATATCATCATGGCTACTATACTACTCACTATTAACACTATCACTTCCAACCTAATATTACACTGCTCTCACTATTAATATCACCAATATCATCATGGCTACTATACTATTCGCTACTAACACTAGCACAACCAACAGTAATATTACACTGCTCTCACTATTACTATCACCAATATCATCATGTCTACTATACTAATCAATATTAACACTATCACTAGCAACACTTATATTACACTGCTGTCACTATTAATATCACCAATATCATTATGGCTACTATACTACTCAATATTAACACTATCACTACCAACACTAATATTACACTGCTCTCACTATTAATATCACCAATATCATTATGGCTAGTATACTACTCAATATTAACACTATCACTACCAACACTTATATTACACTGCTGTCACTATTACTATCACCAATATCATCATGGCTACTATACTACTCGCTACTAACACTATCACTACCAACACTAATATTACACTGCTCTCACTATTACTATCACCAATATCATTATGGCTACTATACTACTCGCTACTAACACTGCTCTCAATTGTCAATTGATAAGCGGAGAAGCCTTTAAGAGGGAGGATGAAGATTTAATCATAGTCACCAAAGGAAAAGATGATAGTGAAGGGAAGATAATGGAAAACATCTTGTATATAAATCCACAAATTCGAAAATCGCTAGAAGAAGTTAACCTAAGTGCAGGGAAAATGGTTACTAATATAATAACAAACGAGACTTTGGGTGATGACCTAGAAACCAGTATAAATAAGAGATATATTTACATTATAGGTACAGAAAATAGTGGAAACTCAAGTGTAGACAAAGTTAATTTGATGATTAATATAGAAAAGATTCTAAACATGGCTAGAAAAAAAGGAAGAATAAAAACCTCATGTATAACTACAGATCAAGAAACAGAAAGATGCATAAGAAAAGTCCTGGAGTATTTTGCTAGGAAAATGGATTGCCAAATACCAATGTATACCAATAAAGTAAAACAAAACAAGACATTGGAAGATGGAAGTGATGTAGGGAAAAGAAAACTTAAAAATCAAGACACGATAATATTGAAACCCATTGGAGAGATAACATATGCAGAGATTATAAAGAATATCAGACAAAATGTAGATACCAGTGGGGTAATTATAAATCAAAAAAACAAAAATAGTGATGGGAGTGTACAACTTAAAATAAAAGGGAAAAATACAAGTGATAGACAAGCTTTCAAGCAGCTGCTAACCACTAAACTGGAAAACGTAGCAGAGGTTAAACTGAAGACCGCAAATCAAACAGTCATGATCCTAGATATAGATGAGACTGTGCGGGAAGATGAAGTTAAGGCTGTTTTAAAACAAGAATTAAAAGAAAATGAAGAGATTTCACAGCTTAAATTGTCAGAAAAGGTGAATACACAAGGAGTAAGGTACGCGTTTGCAATCATTAGCACGGAAGCAGCAAATAGGATGATAAATAAAAGGAAAATAGGAAATGGATGGGATAGGTGGAGAGTGAAGGCTGTAAATGTTTTAAAACGTTGCTATAAATGCTACAAGGTGGGACATATAGCAAAAGATTGCTCCAATGAAAATGAACAAATAGTACAAATGTGCTATAGTTGTGGCGAAATAGGCCACAAATCAAAAGAATGCAAAAACCCTATTAAATGTTATCTTTGACAATCCAGTGAACATAAAGCAGAATCGATGAGATGTCCTGAATATAGAAGACTTGTGAAAGTGCATGAGAGGGAGAAAGTGAGTGTATTTATGAACCAAGCACGAAAATAATTCAAGTAAATCTTGATAGAAGCAAACGAGCAATGGATCTTCTTATACATAAATGTAATGTACATTGCATAGACTTAGCAGTAATAGCGAAACCAAATAAGAATATGATAAAATCTAACCCAAGGTGGATAAAGGATGAAAGAAATGATGCCGCTATTTATATTCCTGCTCATGGGCCTAGGTCACAGAAAGCTGGAAAAGGAAATGGATATGTATGGATGGAAACGGATGAGATGGTAATTTACTCTTGTTATATTTCACCCACAGCAAAAGAAGAAGAATTACAACAATTCCTATATGAAATGGGATATAGTATCGACCAACACGGAGAGAAACGTAAAAATATATTAATAGGTGGAGATTTTAATGCTAAAGCATATTGCTGGGGCTCACCAATTGAAGATAAAAAGGGTAGGACGTTGGCTGAATGGATAAATGGAAAAGATTATAATATACTAAATGATGGAAAAACACCAACATTCGAAAGAAATGATGGATCCTCATTCATAGATATCACAATTTGCTCACAAGAAATAGCTAAGTTAATAAATAAATGGTATGTGGATGACGAAGAGAACTTAAGCTACCATAAAAACATTTATATTGAATTATATAGTCAAACTCCTGTGGTGGTATCGAAAATAAATAGCCAAAGAAAAGGATGGATATATAAAGAAGAAAATAAAGAACTAATGCTTGGGAAGATACAGCAGGAAGTTAGATGTATAGAATATAAAAATCAACCAGTTCAATTAGATCAAATATTAGAAAGAGCATGCAATTATGCGTTTAAAAGAAAAGTATATGGTTTACGAAAACAGAAACCGGCATATTGGTGGAGTGAAACAATTGCCCAATTAAGGAAGCAATGTACTGCAGCACGCAGAAAAGTTACGAGGACAAACCGGAGAAGTAACATCTCAGAATGTGAAAAGATGGACACACAAAATCAATATCGAGAAAGCCGAAATGCTCTTAAAAGAGCTATAAAAACAGCAAAAAAAGATGCATGGGATAAGCTATGCAATGAGGTGGATGCTGATCCATGGGGTAAAGGGTATAAAATAGTGACGGGTAAGATAGGGATTAATACATCAATAAAACTTACTGATGAAGAGCAACTAGATATTGCTAAAACACTGTTTCCGGCACATAAAATAAATGAATGGCCAGAGATTAACATTAATAAAGAAGAAATACCTTTATGTCAGGAAGACGAAATAAAAGAGGCAGGTAAACGAATTAAATCAGGAAAAGCAGCGGGACCCGATGGTATCCCTCCAGAAGTTATAAAGGCTATTGCATCGCAAAATCCGGAAGTGTTTGTAAAAGTTATAAATACGCTGTTAGTCAAAGGAATTTTCCCTAGAAAATGGAAGGTAGCAAAGCTAATGTTAATTGAAAAGCCCAAAAAAGCTTGTGGCAGTGTATCATACCGACCTTTATGCCTATTAAATGTAATAGGAAAACTTTATGAACAAATTATAAATACAAGATTGATAAAAGAAATTGAAAGAAAAGGAGGACTTGCACAAATGCAATTCGGCTTTAGAAAAGGCAAATCAACCCTGGATGCAATAGAGACAGTTAAACAAATTGTACAGATGGACGCAAAGGAAAAACATATGTATGCTGTTATGGTTACTCTGGACGTCAGGAATGCCTTTAATTCAACAACTTGGAGAGGTATTATAAATGAACTCATAAGAAGGGAAGTAGCTCCATACTTAATTAAAGTTATTTGCAGTTACTTAAAAGACAGAAATATACTGATTGGTGATAATGCAAAAATGAGTATGAGCTGTGGTGTCCCGCAAGGTTCCGTTGTAGGTCCCACCCTATGGAATGTATACTATGATCCAGTGTTAAAGGAGGAATTACCAATTGGAGTAAAAACTATAGGATATGCTGACGATTTAGCGCTAATAGTATGTGGCAAAACAAAAGATGAAGTGGAAGAAAAAATTGTGTGGTCTATGAATAAAATAGAAATATGGATGACCAAAAAAGGATTATACTTGGCACCAGACAAAATGGAAATGATAATACTGGAAGGACGAAGATCTCTAAAGGAAATAAAGGTTAACTTCGGTGAACAAGAAATGAAATCCAGTAAGAACATAAAATATTTGGGTATGCAAATGGGACACAATCTGAGCATGTGGCCACACATTAAGTATGTAGCTGGCAAGGCAGAAAGAAGTATTGCTGCTGTAGGAAGATTAATGCCAAATGTGAGAGGACCCAAACCAGAAAAGAGGCGACTACTGAGCAGTGTAATAAACTCAATAATGTTGTACTGCGTACCTGCCTGGAAAACATGGGTGGAAATAGAGACCTTCCGGAGAATTATGGAAAGTGTACAACGGAAGATTGCGATTCGAATTGCTAGTGCGTATAGGACCGTATCTATACGGGCAATTCAAGTAATAGCCAGGACTATACCCATACATCTAGTGGCTCGGGAGCGTGTACACGCAACTGAAAAACATGGAAACGCACAAAAGGATAAGCTAAGAGAAAAAATGATACAGTCATGGCAAGAAGAATGGACACAGGAAACCAAGACGGCTCAATGGACCAAGAAATTGATACCAGATATAGAACCCTGGATAAACCGGAAACATGGACAAGTTGAGCACTATTTTACCCAATTTTTATCAGGGCATGGACGCTTTATTACCTATTTGTTTAAAATGGCTATTACTAATAGTGAAAACTGTCTGTATTGTCAGGAAAAGGATACATCTGAACATACTGTACTAAAATGTAAAAAATGGAATACAATAAGACAAGCAGGTATAAAACAAATTGGACAAGAAATAACTGTTGAAAATATTATAACATTAATGCTGGAAACTGAGAATAAATGGAAAACTATTCAAGACATGATAATTAAAATTATAAAGGCTAAAGAAATGGATGAAAACGAGAGATAAACATGATTGCTTCATTGTGAAGTAATGCTGAGAGGCAGTTTCCGCAATGTGAGCAAGTGAAAAAAGAGGGTTTTTTTTAGTCGGTATGAGTCCGGCACATCAGGGCAATCTCCCCTGATGCCCATGAGGGTTTTTCCCCCTCTTTCTAAAAAAAAACAAAACTATACTACTCACTATTATCACTATCACTACCAACACTAATATTACACTGCTCTCACTATTACTATCACCAATATCATCATGACTACTATACTAATCAATATTAAGACTATCACTAGCAACACTAATATTACACTGCTGTCACTATTAATATCACCAATATCATTATGGCTACTATACTACTCAATATTAACACTATCACTACCAACACTAATATTACACTGCTCTCACTATTAATATCACCAATATCATTATGGCTACTATACTATCCACCACTACCACTGTTACTACTTCCCCTACTACTACAGCGCTATCACTATTACTACCGCCACTATCATCATGACTACTGTACTACTCACTACTTCTATACTACTCTTACTATCACTGCTGTCATCATGGATACTATAGTACTCACTACTACCACTATCACCATCACTACTACACTACGTTCCTTATTACTATCGCCACTATCATCATGGCTACTATACTATTCACTACTAACACTATCACTATCAGCAGTACTACTACACTGTTCTCAATATTACTATCAGCTATATCATCATGGCTACTATACTACTCATTACTACCACTATCACCACCACTACTACACTACTCTCACTATTACTATCACCGCTATCCTTATGGATAGAATACTACTCACTACTACCACTATCACCACCACTACTACACTACTCTCACTATTACTATCACCGCTATCCTCATGGATAGTATACTACTCAGTACTACCACTATCACCACCACTACTATACTACTCTCACTATTACTATCCTCACTATCATCATGGCTACTATACTACTTACTACGTCACTGCCACTACTACCACCAACACCACTACTACTACAGTACTCTCACTATTACTACAATCACTATTATCATGACTACTGTCGTACTCACTACTACTACAAAAAGTAAAATCTGCAATATGCCATCCTGGTACCTTGTTTCCTACACCAGGACGTCAATTCCAAATTTATTATTTATTTAAATATTTCTATTTATACGTTATTATTGTACAGATTTTGCTTATATTCTAGTGAACAAAATTAGAAAATAAAAAAAGAAAATAGATACAATAAGTAAGCTAAAATTATAATTAAATCAAAACTGTAATCATTACAGTTAAATTTCAAATCAATATCATATATTCAACTACTGTTACTGGTAACCGGCAACATAAGATAACTGGTGTCCAGCTATTGCTAATTTCTAAACTAAACAAAATAAGGATGACAAATCTCTATTCTAAATTAAACTATATTCTAACCCTGGTATCCAGTGGTTAGAATATACCAAAGTACCTCAATATAGATATTAATTTTCAACTAATGATAAGAATTAGCAGTTTCTTTTAATATCATACCAAGTTCTAAGTATTATGTACACTATTATTTATTCTATTTATCCCTACTAATAGTTTTAACAAAATTCAAAATTCTATTTGCTATTTTTCTTTTTAAAAACTACTACTTTGAATACATTTTCCTCAAAATATATACTTTAACCTTTCAGTTTTCTTAATATATTTTAAATATTTACAGTACTTAATAATTTTGTTAAACTTATCACTCACCTTGAGTTAAACTAAACTTTCATTTTCACTTCGCTTAACACAATAATCACTATATTTATTAGTTTGCTATAAAATCATTATTTCACTTTCTTTTCACTTCACTTAACACTACATTCACTTGATCTCCAATTACTACCATTCACTCCACTTTCCCTCCACCATCTTCTTCTGCTTCTTCTTCTTCTTCTTCTTCTTCTTCTTCTCCCTTAAGACCATAACTGCTCCATTCACCACCTCCTGCTCCAAACTTCTATTCATATTTACTATTGGCTCTGCCCCCTCATCATTATCCTCGTCCATTTTCCTCTTCTCTACTAAAAACTCCATCTCCTCCTCCTTCCTCTTCCTCCTCGCTTCTTCTTTCTTCTTCCCCAATTCTCCTTCATTTCAACAATTTCGTCTTTACTCTCCTAATTTTCCCAAACTATTTCCTGTAGTCAGCTTAAATTATTTCATCTCTTTCATTACTTTATGCTTTATTTCTTAAATACATTTATGAATGTCAGAAATTGATATCGATCTCTATTCTGCACATAATACTCTACGATCTTCTTATTTCTTCATTAGTTACAGGTGCTAATATTATACTTTCATCATGTTCAATATCTTGTCCCCATGCTATTTTGCTAACTTTTTAGCTAATGTATCAAGTTGTGTATATAAATTTTTGTTTCTTAAAATATACGCTATCTGATACCCACTTAAAACTTGCTTTTCTTGTATTATCTCATTATAATAATGTATACATTCAAACAATACATGCTCTGGGGTTCCTTGCTGATTGCAATATTTACATATCTCGTTCTGCGTTTTATTAATTTTCTTCCTACATGTTTCATAGGGACCATGTCCGGTTAAATAGTGTATTAGTCCCATTGTTGGTTGGATGTGTTTTAATCTTAACCGTTCCGAAATGTTAAATAAATAAAAAGTTCTGCTTCCTCTATCACTGCTTTCACATTCTTGTTGCCAACTTAATTGTAATTTATATTTTATTTCTGTTATGGTTTTACATCTTTTCCCAATGATATCATTGACCTTATCTAATTCACCTTTCTTCAACCAAAAAATTGCACCCCTCAATTTTATCAATAAGTCTATCAGCCAAATTCCTGTGGAAACTAATAATGGCCATTGTGGGTGTGGTATTAACTGCCCCTGTGAACCTTAGTAGCATTTCTCGTTGTGTTGTTCTCAGTAAGATTTTAATTTGTACATCATTCATTCGAAATGTCCATACTCCTGCTCCATGCCTCATGATAGCTCCAAAATTATTATTATTATTATTATTATTATTATTATTATTATTATTATTATTATTATTATGATATGTAGTAATCGTGCTTAATGGAATTCCATAATTTGATTGGATAACTCTGGCTAATTTCATAATTATAGTTTCAGATTTATTTAGAATTTATTCCGTGTGTTTTCTGAAATTCAATTTTTCATCTAAATATATTCCCAAATATTTTACTTCGTTCTGTCTTCTAATATTATGATTATTAAATTTAATTGTTGGATCTCTCTTCAATTTTTCCTTTAAAACTATATAGCAAGACTTTGCGGGGGATATTTGTAATTTTGATGTGTTACATCAGGTGTTTAATTTGGTTGTTAATTTACTTGAACGTCTTTCCAATTCCCTTCTATTATCTTCTTCTATTCTAAATAACACATCATCCAGATAAGCTATGGTGTTTTTTATATCTTTGTCATTATTCAATTCATTTAATAAAGTATCCAATGCGATATCCCAGAACAACGGTCCTAAAATCGAGCCCTGAGGGCATTCTTTGGTGATTTCTTTATCAACAATGTCATTTATTCCGAATAATCAATGCAATAGTTTTTTTTAGTATGACATATTGTGGCATGTGCACAGATTATATATTGGTAATTCGCCCTCTGGTTACCCAAGTTGAAGGTTGGCAGTTTATCCGAGGAGGGGCGATTAAGGGGAAACAGTCTCATTGGAGGGGATATGGCGTTAGTGACGCCAAGCTTAGCGTTTTTTCATGTAGTCTGTTACTAGTCTTCGCGTCAGGTGAACGGATAGCTGCCCTACGATATGGCGTCCTCGCCCGGCAGACACATTGGGGTAAGGTAAGCATTCGTTATAATAAATCTATTTGTCATCCTTCCTTCCAACTTTTATTATGGTAGAATAGAATCCTTGCCTCTCCCTTCAGCCAGGAATTATGTTAGTGTAAGAATATTTTTGAGATAACTTTAGCTGCGCCCTCGTCGTTGCCTCTTAAATTAAAGTTTCCTTTGTTTGATTAACGATCCCTCTCACAAGCGAGTTGCCCTCCTCTGTAGTTAAATAATAATTAAATAAATGTGAGGTATTCGACAAATTGGTGTGAGGCGCCGAATAATTGGTTTGATTTGTTTTGAGATTTTAAGTGCAAAATTTTTTTTCCCCTCCAAATTTAACGGTTTGTTCTCCACGTGGTCGTGAAAAATGTAAAGTTCTTTCTGGCTAAAGGGTAAGGATTTTTATACTTTTATTTGTGATTCTCTTCTTCTAAATTTTGTTTCCATCCTTTCTGAAAGTCTGGTGTCGAAATTTCAATTTTGAGTTCATTTTTGCATTTTTTCCATTGTCTGCCGGCGTGACGCTAAAACTTCTACTCCATTTTCCCCTTGGTTTGGCTTCATTTCCTTTAAACTATATCACTGTGTTCCGTTCTTCGGGCTGGTTAATTTCAAAAAATGTTTCTGTGAAAGTTGAGTTGTGCAACGAACGAGATAGTTGTAGTTTCAAAATGTGCTCGTCACGTGTTGGCTATCCGTTTGCAAATCTTGTTTTCCGTGCTTATTAGCAGTGGTTTGGAAATGTATAACTTTATATTCCAGTGATTGTGATTTATAGCTATTTACTGCACTTTTCTGGGTTATTTTTCGTGTAACTTTTATGTACGCACGTGTGTTGTGTAATTCCCGCGTGGTCATGCATTTCAGCAATAATTTTTAGCTTGTGAAACCAGTATTCCTCAGCACGTGTTTTGGCGCGTTTATTTGCGTGTGCATATCAGATTATATACCTTTGATTTAAGAAAAAAAAGAGAGAAGTTTTGCGTGCTCGTATAAATTACAAGTTTGTATTCTGCTCCTTTTGAGAATCTTCGCGGTGGTCACAGTAAGTGTGACGTAGTTTTTTTAACTTCCAGTTCGAGGTTTCTCACTGAAGCTATCATTTTGTTTTCTTCCATGTGTTCATTCTGATTAAAAATCTTGGTATTGTGTCCAAGTGGCTTGTGTAGCCGTGTGTTAGTATAATTTTCTGATATTTCGCCGCGGGCGCTTAATTGTGTTCTTTCTGCTACTGTTTTATTTGGCTATGTTCTACTCTTGCTACTTACATTCATGTGATGCTATAAGTGTTTAGTTTGGTGTAATCTGTATTGCTTGGTCCTACTGTTTGTTTATTGGTTGCGTTATCTTTTGTGCTGCAATCATGCCTAAGCGACGTACTGCACAGAAATCTGATATAGTAATTGCTCCAGTGTTGGTACGCCTGTTGCAAAGAAATCAGCTGTCTGCCGCCCGGTCATTGACCCCTCTCACGTGAAGAATCCCAGTAGGATGTCGGCGTATGAGTTACTTTAGAATTTTGAAATGTAGGCTACTACTGCTATTGGCCGCTCTGAGAAAATCATAATGATGATAATTTTGCTTTACCGTTGCCAAGTTTGGTTTATTTAATTCCGCAATGCATATTTTAGGGGCAAATCTTTCGCAGTTACTCATGTAAGTAAAAGTTTCAGGAGCTACCAACCTTGCCAGTATCTACACCTAATTAGGTTTGATGTGCTTCTGATATGGACCAGTACGATGTGGATGTTGATGAACCAGCTGTACGTGTGTTACCAGATTTTGGACAATTTGCACGGGAATTTTGTGGTAAACGAGTAAGAGAAAAGAAAAACATCACCTGTAAGTATGTAATCATTGTGAGTGCTAAAGTTTGGATGAATGAAACAGTTTTACGACTCACACAGGTATGCTAAATTTATTGTTTCAGTGACTGATGCTTAATTAAGCTTTGTTTTTCAGGAATACTGTGCTATGAATGTCTCTGCTAAATTACGAGTATATTATTATTTTGGGTGTAATTTGAATTTTGAATTATGTTTTGGTAACTGCAAATCATTTGTTTTGCTGTTGTATTATGCTGCAGGAATGTGTTTCAGGTGTACTATGTGCTTAATTGAGCTTTCATTTTCAGGAATGTTATGTGACAATATTGTTTTGAGTAATGATGTGATGTTGTTTTGTTGCATTCGATTTGATTTGATATATGATTTGATTTTGACTCGATTTGATTTTGGGTTTTATAATGATGCTGTGATTTTTATTTGCAGAAAATTGTTGCATGAATAGTGTTTGTATGTATGTGTGTATTTGAGGTTATGTGATATAGGTGAGATTTGCCTCGGTGGGAGTGCCAAAGTGTAACCCCGATGGCGTAGTGTGAGGTTATGTGAGAAATAAGAGTTGAGATTTGCCTCGGTGGAAGTGCCAAAGAGTAACCCCGACGGTGTTGATGTGAGATGAGGAGAGATGAGACGAGATGATGTCAGCTTCGGTGGAAGTGCCACAGTGTAACCCCGACAGTTGTTGTATCATTTCAGAGATTTTGCTTATTGGTGTTGCTGTAACGTGCCCAGTATAGCGTGTGTGATGAATTCACACGAGAGATTATATAGATGGAAGTGAATGTAATGAAAATAATTTTTTTTTCTCTGTTTATGCAACAAGTTTATTACCATCTTAGATAGCAAATGTTAATACCACCTGTTTTCCAGCTTAAATTTTCATTTTGAGGATGTAGATGCAACATTATAATGTCATGTTATTTGTGTAATTCCTGAATTGTTAATGTGATTTCTTGAAGGTTATGCCTATGTCAAATGTTTTGAATTTACAGCATGTTAAATGAGACACGTAAGTGCAGATGTTTTGTTTTGGAGAGAAAATTGAAAGATGATGATGCTTGAAGTAATGATCGAGATTGCACTATTACTGCTGATGATGTTGATGATTATGATTGCGTTGATGCTAATACTGCGATGAGAAAGCTAATGATGTGGACAAGAAGTTGTATTGGTGACAAGAGTAGGACACTAGTAGTTGAAAGCATGTCACGTGGCGTAGTTTAGAAATGTATTGTGGATGTAGCTTGTAGTGATGTATACACTAGTTTGAGTAGATAGTTAAGTCAGTGTTGTGTGTAATTTGGGCCCATGGTCAGTGTGAATGAGTTCATTTCATCGTCATGTGTGACTGTCTTGTAAGTGCACTTACTTTCTTTTGTTAGTGATACCAGCTGGTTATTGAGATGTAATATTGGGATCCCAAAACAAGGTTATGTTTCATTTCTGTCATGTTCATGTATTTTGATTCTGTTTTACTGTTATTTGGATTGTAAAGCATTGTAAGTTACACTTTGGATGGCAACTCTGTAAAATTTCTTTCTTATGCCAATTTGTACTAATTTTTTTTCTCTCTTTCTTTGCCCCATGTCATAAGAATTTTTTTTAGTGTACATTTTTCAAACTTTAAAATCTTTAATTGTAAATGACATACCCTTCTTTTGTGTGTGATTCTTTGTGGGAGCATCCTGTTTATTGTGTGGTGGTTTTGTTTTAGTATTTTGCGGTGGCAGAGAGCGAGAAGGTGCATCAGCATCCCCAGGGCACACCAGAAGTCAAGAAACACCACAGGGAAGCTGTCGGGCAGCCACTACACTGCCGTGGCATAAGGAGCCACCATGTCGGGGGGCAGTCCAAGCCAGCGACTGCCCACCCTGTTGTCATCACCAGAGACCTGCGGTGCTAATTCTACACCAGGACAAATCGTCGTTGTGGGCACTGTCTAAACCCACCCACAAACAGTTACGGCAGTTCATCACCCTTTTGCGCAGTGTAGTGTGCCTGTGAACTAAGGCAGCGTGGTGTGTGCGTGTGCGGGATGCTAAAGCTAAGTGCATTAACAATACTAAGTCGACAGCACTTATGTTCCTCGCCTCTCGTCATCGCCCAGCAATATTGTGTCGTCGGCTGGGTGCTTACCACACATATATATTACTGTTATATTTTACGTCATCACACATTTGTATGTCATTTTTGGTATGTCTTTGTTTTGTTTTTTCCTGTTTATTGTATTCATTTTCTTTCTGTCGACGAGGACGTCGACTTCGGTGGCCAGGGGGAGATGTGGCATGTGCACAGATTATATATTGGTAATTCGCCCTCTGGTTACCCAAGTTGAAGGTTGGCAGTTTATCCGAGGAGGGGCGATTAAGGGGAAACAGTCTCATTGGAGGGGATATGGCGTTAGTGACGCCAAGCTTAGCGTTTTTTCATGTAGTCTGTTACTAGTCTTCGCGTCAGGTGAACGGATAGCTGCCCTACGATATGGCGTCCTCGCCCGGCAGACACATTGGGGTAAGGTAAGCATTCGTTATAATAAATCTATTTGTCATCCTTCCTTCCAACTTTTATTATGGTAGAATAGAATCTTTGCCTCTCCCTTCAGCCAGGAATTATGTTAGTGTAAGAATATTTTTGAGATAACTTTAGCTGCGCCCTCGTCGTTGCCTCTTAAATTAAAGTTTCCTTTGTTTGATTAACGATCCCTCTCACAAGCGAGTTGCCCTCCTCTGTAGTTAAATAATAATTAAATAAATGTGAGGTATTCGACAATATAAGCATTTAGGTTAATTCTTTAGTCTTAACTTCTCTGTCAAAGCACCAGAAATATCCACTACGATTCCAATAATAAATTTAGCTGTTGATGATTTGACTGTACTTATCAGTTGAGTTACGGCATCCTCTGTTGAAAAGCCCTTTCCAAAACCAAATTGTTTTTCATTTAAACCTAACATAATTCTATATTCTCTTATTCTCTTACATACTTTTCCCAAGGCATTTATCAAACATATTGGTCTGCATGATTTAGGTTCTTTAGGATTTTCTTCAGAATGGTAACTTTGGCCTCCTTCCAGCAGAGTGAGGAGCAACCTTGCCATATGCAGTCATTAAATAATTTAAATAAGAAAGGTGTAATTTTATCTTCTAGATGCATTAATACTCAATTGATAATGTCATTTGGACCAGCTGCCTTCTCCTTCTTTAAACTTCTTATGGCGAGTTTAATTTCAGTAATATCGAAAGGATAAATTTCTCTTGAATTGTTAAAAGGAATCATCATGTTAATTTTCTTTAAAGTATGTATTTCTTCATCTGTCGAGTAGTCATCGTCGGGAAGTAATTTATTTAATAAGAGATTTGCGGAATTTTTCCAGTTTATCGTCAATTCTCCATCCCTTTATTACGTTGTTAAAATTCCTGGTTTCTTTACCTTTTCCATAATTATTTTATAGGGTATCCCCCATATATTTGTGTCAAAATTTTTTTTACAAAATGTTGCCATGAATTTTTTCTAGTTTGTTCTAGGAGATTTTTAAATATCCTTTTTGATTCTCGATAATTATTAAAATTTATTTCCTTATCTTCTGCAGCTATAGTTTTTTGATATATTTGTCTACTTTTTCTCAATCGTTTTCTAGCCTTTTGTAAACTATCAATCCACACTTTATCAGAATATTTCTTTGTTTTCATTTTGGGTACTGTTCTGGATATTACAGTTTGAATTGCTCTTGTTAACTTGGAAGCTTCTTGATCCACTGAAGAACCAATTGAATATTATCAAATTGCTGTTTCATTTCTAGCCAATTTGCTTGTATATAATTGTAATTTTTTTATCGTCCCTTATTTCTTGTTTTTGACAATTTTCAAAGCAACAGTCAAAATAAATTAATCTATGGTCAGTGGAGGTCATATCTTGACTAACTTTCCAGTTCATAATTTTCTTTTCATATTTTAAATTACAAAGTGTTAAATCAACGTGAGATGTGCACCCTACTCGACTCTCAAATGTTGGATTATTTGGCTCATTCATAATAATTAAATTTAATTCTGCAATTACTTCTTCTAGCTCCTTACCTCTCTCGCTTTAATGCTATTGAACCACCATTTGGAATTAGCATTTGCATCACAAGTGTGAATAATTTCAGTATCAAACAAAAATTCAATTTATTTCTCGAATCTTATTTAAATACGGTTCAATTGGGTGGCTAAATTGAAAATAATGATTGGCCAAAATATATTTTCCGTGTTCATATGTAACTTCAATACAATTAATATGTGAGTCACTAAATTGTGTTATATTGGCTATTTGTAAATTTGGGTTTATTATTATTATTATTATTATTATTATTATTATTATTATTACTGCCATTGAATTTTTCCCTTCATTAACCACTCTAGCTTTTAGAGGTGCATGTACTACTTTCCCTCTTATTGTGTAGGGTTCTTGAATGCATAAAATGTCTAATTTTAACTCTTCAACGATCCTTTTTAATTCTGACATAACTAATGTGTTCCTTTGCGCGTTAATTTGTGGAATTGATTAAATTTTTATAATCTTCGTAATCAGCCATTTTGTTTTTTATACAGCATGATTCTTGAATGCGCATAGGACTGATGCTTGCTGCCAGTCCGAAGTTCCTGTTCTGTCAGCTCTTTAGACGTTTTATACACTCGAATTAACTGCGGATTGTTACTGTTTCGTGATTTTGTAGGTTTTTGTTTACGCATTTGTTTCCTTTCGTACATAGTATTGGTGCCTAGATATTTAATAAATGTGCCGATTATGTTTTCCTGTGTTTTGTGATTTTTTGTTATTTTTTGTGTGTTTGGTTTTGATATTTGTTTGTTCTTAAAGGGAATGTTTATAGTTCTGTGATTATTAAAGAGTTGAGTTGTTACTGATGATATAGTCCGTTTCGGACATGCACCATCATGTCGAATTAATACATAACAATTTAGCCAACTTTGATTTATATCAAATACTATTCTTGGATAGCATAAAACAAAATGTTCGTAAATTTCATGTATATAAGGACGTCATTTCTTCTATTAAAAACCGTTTCTAATAGTTTTAATAACTTTTCTGGTTCTGTAGTTATATTCTGGGTTTTTAGTTCTAGTCTATCAACAGCATCAGGCACAGGAAATATAATAATTTCACCATTTTGATGTACCTTGTGAACAAGATGCCTCAAGGCTGCAACCAGTCTGTCTCTGTTCTAACCTGCTGATTTGCAGTTTTAATTCAAACTCATAATATACATATTTGCTAAATGTTCGGTTCGACCGCCGACCTTGAGTCGTCCTGTTCATTAGCTATATCACTAGTTGTGCATAATTTTGTTTCATATTCTTCACCATGTTTCTCGAAGTATTCATTCTCTTTATCTTCTTTTTCCTGTCCTCTTCTTCTCCAATGCCCGTAATATCCGCAGAAAAAATATTTTCATCTTGTCTTATCTCTTCGAATAATTTTATATTACTTTTCGGTTGTTTTCTTCCTTTCCACAGTAAATTTAGAAAACCATTTGTATGAAATTTATGTTTTCTAACCATAATTTCATCCTCCTCTTCTCTTTCTTCCTCACTTTATTCTTCAGAAGTTATTTCTTCCGTTATAACAGCGTTATAATCAACCTCAACTTTTCTTTTATTTCCTCTTCCCATTTCGTGCCCTATTTTATTTATTCTTAATTTCGGCGGTAGTACTGGTTTAACTTCCAATTTCTGTTTTTCTTTATCCATGCCGTTTTTATTAGTTATTCATTATATTTTATTATTGTCCCTGTTGTTATTTAATATTTCCTCCTGTGTTTGTGTTCCTATATCCTTATAGTTTTTCATCTGTGCTAACCTTGATTTATGTAAAATTACTCTCTGTAGATTCCTCCTGATGCGACACGGAGTATTTCGTTTTTTTATGTTATTCCTTTGTTTTTCTTTTATAACCTTACTATCCATAATCAATACGTGAAACTATCCTTTCCCACATCATGCGATATGTTGGACAATCTGCTTTCCTCCGCACTTTTTATTGCGTTTATCGCATAATATACAAATCTGTGATTATTCTGTCTTGGAACAATCTGTCCTCTCGTGATCTTCTTCACCACAATGGTCACAAATTATTTTATCCTTATGACAAAATTTTGATACATGTCCGTAATCAAAAAATTTAAAATTTTGCTACGGAAATCAAATATTTGATTGTAACTGACTGAAAACCTATAAAGATCCTTCCAGTTTGTATTATTATTTTCCTCAACTTGACCGCAACTTCTGCAACATGGTGTACCATTGCACTTGTTCCTTGGTCCTGTTTTAAATATGAATCTGAAGTTCTCTGGTTATAATTCCTTTAAAATTTTGCTTAAAAATATCTTCCTTCATTTTTTCATCTCTAATTTCTGTTAATACGCCATACATAATGACAAGCGGATTTCTCGTTTTGGGTGGTTCAATTTTGAGGTCCTTATTCTTCAAATTTTGGCTATTAATTATTTAATTTATATCCTCTGCTGTTTCCGTTTCCATTATTAGATTGCTTTCTGCTGTTCTTAGGCTTCTTATTTTAATTTTCTTATCAGCTGGTTTCAGATTTTGTCACGATTTTCTGTACCTCCTTAATATCCGCATTTTTAGTCGATGTAATAAAAACAGCATGCTTTTTCATTTCCACTGTTTTTTCTAACTTCAGCATTTTCTCTGTTGGTGCTGGATTTGCTGCTACTTGGGCAAACGTTCTTATAGGTGCTTCTAAGTTTTTGTTATTATACATCTCCTTAAAAAAATTGGCCTAAGATTTAGCCTTCTCAGTTTCAATTTTAGCCTTCTCATGTACTGCTAATTTGGCTAGGAGTAAATAAGTTTTTTTCTTGTCGCCAATTATCTTTTCTTTTTCCACAATGGTATTCATTTCTGTTATAATTTCACCCAAGATCGCCCTCACTTCACAAGGTTCATTTATTTCTTCTTTCTTTTTAAATACACTTGCTTTTGTAACTGATCCTCTTCTTTATGACTCCTTATTTGCATCTGTTCTTACTCTTTCCATTCTCTCCCTCCTTCTATCAGGTGATCTATCTAAAGTATGTTGAGGCATAAAAATCTCCTTTTCATTCCATTTTAAATATACGAGTGGAATGGCACCTCGAAAACTATTTACTGGTCAAAATATAAATATTTACTTAAGACTATTGTGGTTTAAATTCATTTTGATGCAATAATTAATAATTATCAAAACTTTTACAGCGTCAGCAAAAATTAATAACCTCAGCCAAACAGTCGGGTGACAGGTGTGTGACATATCTACTTGCAACGACAGCATGGCCAACTTGTTGCTGTGTTACAAGCAGCCATTCTGTTGCATTTGATTACATTTTTCTTTACTTTCTTTCTGTATTTCCTCCACTATAGTTAATGTTAGAACTGTTCTATATAAACAGAATACTTTCTACTTGCAGCTTACTTCTTCTAATATATCACTAATAAAAAATATCTCACTTTTTACTTAAAAAATGTAACTTCCTTTACCGAGCTCATGCTGCAGGCATCTTTCCCGCTCGGTAACCAGAGCGAAAGTCATTGCATGTAATCCAGACAGAGCTATAGCATGCTAGACTCACTACTACTACAACACTACCCTTACTATTACTATCGCCACTATCATCACGACTTTTGTACTACTCACTACTACTACAACACTACTCTTACTATTACTATCGCCACTATCATCACGACTTTTGTACTACTCACTACTACTACAACACTACTCTTACTATTACTTTCGCCACTATCATCACGACTTTTGTACTACTCACTACTACTACAACACTACTCTTACTATTACTATCGCCACTATCATCACGACTTATGTACTACTCACTACTACTACAACACTACTCTTACTATTACTATCGCCACTATCATCACGACTTTTGTACTACTCACTACTACTACAACTCTACCCTTACTATTACTATCGCCACTATCATCATGACTTTTGTACTACTCACTACTACTACAACACTACTCTTACTATTACTATCGTCACTATCATCACGACTATTGTACTACTCACTACTACTACAACACTACTCTTACTATTACTATCGTCACTATCATCATGACTTTTGTACTACTCACTACTACTACAACACTACTCTTACTATTACTATCGCCACTATCATCACGACTATTGTACTACTCACTACTACTACAACACTACTCTTACTATTACTATCGCCACTATCATCACGACTTTTGTACTACTCACTACTACTACAACTCTACCCTTACTATTACTATCGCCACTATCATCATGACTTTTGTACTACTCACTACTACTACAACACTACTCTTACTATTACTATCGTCACTATCATCACGACTTTTGTACTACTACAACACTACTCTTACTATTACTATCGCCACTATCACTACGACTTTTGTTCTACTCCCTACTACTACAACACTACTCTTACTATTACTATCGTCACTATCATCACGACTTTTGTACTACTCACTACTACTACAACACTACTCTTACTATTACTATCATCACGACTTTGTACTACTCACTACTACTACAACACTACCCTTACTATTACTATCGCCACTATCATCATGACTGTTGTACTACTCACTACTACTACTACTACTACTACTACTACTACTACTACTACTACATGATACGGCAACTCTAGGCCGAGCCCGAGAACCGTAATTATAGATAATTTATTAATTAATTTTTATTGATGTTAAATCATACTATGTACATATCTTTTTCTTATACTGCTTGTATATTTTAAGAAGGGTGGTTTGACGTTATGTATGTATCTAGGTTACTAATATTAGAAGAGTTATAAATGGTTTAATGTAAATAATTTAAGCGCTATGTTAAAATAGTGTCCACGACGAAATGTTTTAGCTACAGGAATAGTGCCTTCGAAGGCAGAAAATCTAGTTTTATGACGTCTCTTTGGTAGCAGGGCCATTATTCCTACAGCGCGGGTGTAGCGCCTTTGTCGCTTTATTTGATAATTCGCCGTGACCAAGTGAGAGAGACAGATAGCTTAACGGTAAATGTAGGAAAAGCCGCGATTTATATTAAACTTGGACCAATGAGATCCCTGGAAGTTTATACGAAATAGTTAGACGCGTCGAGTGGCGCTAAAAATGGACCAATAGGAAAGGAAGCAGCCTCAGTAGCCTGCGACTATAAATGGATCTGTTTGGAGCAAATTCGGGGCAGTTTGTCATGGCAGTTTAGCATTGGCAGTTTGGTAGTTTTGTCAGTTGGGCATTGCAGTTTGGCATTTCATTTCAGTTTGGCATTTTGTCATGTGTGGTCAGGGAGAGATGCTGCAGGATGTGTGAGATATCGCGCCAAAAAAAGGAATAAAGATAGTTTTAGAAACACACCTAAGAACCGCTACTCGTAAAGAGATAATAAGCATACTTAAACTTCGTGTCATATCCGCGCCGCGTTTTAACAGCGGTGGACAGTATTTTAACAGCGGCAATACCAGTGTTGTATACTACGTGGGTTAGTAAAATAAAAAGAAACGGCAGTGTCATCTGTTCATAACCAAAGCACGTCTATGTCTTCCTATAACACCACCCGAGATCTACGCTTCCTTTACCGAGGATAAGTCCACGCTCCCATATAGTTTAAAGAAAACTACTGCAGCTAACCGAGGATAAAATTGCAGAGAACCAGCACACTGCCAACTTCTGGAACTAACATGGGAGATGCATCAAGATAAGCATACAGCAACGGACGGAGGAGGTGACTGCTGCAAACTGGCACCATAACGTGGGACACGAAGGGAATACCGACACGAAGGGAAGACCAGCACAAACGGAGGACTAGGAAACAACGAATAGAGGAAGAATCTTCAGAGGAAAGGGGCACAGCAGAACAAAATTACAACGCGAACTTCTAGTCTACCTACGTGGGACAACAAAACAGCTGAGAACATCGCTTCTAGTAATTCACCAGGATTCGAACCCGGGACGCATCAGTTAACATAGGAGAAAGTACAGGTTAGAACATTTATACAAAAACAAACAAAACGGCATGCAGAGTAGTGACTCAGTTTTGTGAACACATGTTGTTGAGAGGGGGTAAAGTCATTACTACGGAGGTAGAACTTGCTAACGGAACCATGAGTAGGTCAAGGGAAGATTTGGAAGAACTGAATGGGGAGGCCATTGTCAGCATAACACCAGATGGAGAAAATATGGGTGAAGCAGAGGTAGAAGTTAGACTGGAAAGGCAACCACCGATTGAGCAGGTCATTGACCCAGGTCAGAACCAGCTGATGATATTACTCCAACACTTGAGCACAAAGACAGACGAGCAGAGGAAGGACCTAAGTGAACAAAATAAGAATTTAGTGGGGAAATTAGGTGAGCAGAGTAAAAACTTAGAAAAATTAAGTGAACAAAATAAGAATTTAGAGGGGAAATTAGGTGAGCAGAGTAAAAACTTAGAAAAATTAAGTGAACAAAATAAGAATTTAGAAGGGAAATTAAATGAGCAGAGTAAGGAGTTAGAAAGAAATTTGAGTGAACAAAATAAAAATTTAGAAGGGAAATTAAATGAGCAGAGTATACAGATAGGCGAATATGTCAGAGAGGAAAACAGGAAGATGAAAGAGGAATTAGCTCAGGAGATGAGGGAATATTTAGGTGAACAGGTCGCCCGATTACAAAGTCAGTTGGACTCTAAATTCAGTAAGCAAGGGAAAGTAGTGCAAGAAATTCAGGCAGGACAACTAGGTCTAAGAAACGATGTAGAAAAACTAAGGAAGGATGTAGAAACAGAATTAAGTGTTACCAGCTTAGCCATAAAGGAGCAATTGGATGATGACTTAAGAGCTGTAAATGTTTCTTTAGAAAAAAAACAAAGTACCTTAGAATCTAACATTCAAAGGGAATTCAGAGAATTTAGAACAGTGGTAGAAAAGGATCAGGGAAAGATAAATGAACTTTCGTCAAAAATAACGGAACAGCTCTCAAATCATCATGAAATTGTGAAGACGGTTGAAGAGCATGAAAATTGTGTAAAGGAGTTAAAACGCTCTATTGGTAGACTTGGGATAAGTGTGAGACAGAGTGATGATAGCTCACCCAGTGAAACTAGCACCACTTTTAGGGAGGCAAATGGAGGCCAAAGTCCAGCTGCCGACCCATATAATTTCAATTCAGGGCACCAATGTACATCTAACCATGCAAGCAATGCAAACTACCATTTATTAAATGAGATCGGAGTACCTACTTTCGAGGAAAACTCGGCTGATAATCCGAAACAATACCTAAATGACCTTGAGGAGTATTTCCGTTTAAAGCAAATTCCGGACGAGCTAAAGATGTTAATCGTTCGTAAAGGTTTACGTCAAAGGGTTCTCCAATGGGTAAGATTGACTTTGGGGGAGAACAATAATTTTGAGTATTTCAGAAGGGCATTTTTGAATAAGTATTGGAGTACTAATACTCAGAACCAGGTGAGATCTATCCTAGGTAATGGTAAGTATGATGAACGCGGAAACCTAAGCATGGTAGATTATTTACTAACTAAAGCACAGAGTAGTAGACTAATCGAGCCACCCATAAGTGAGAGGGATTTCATCAACATGATTGTACCCCATTATCCAGAACGCATACACCATTACCTACTCATTGCGAAGCCAAATTCTATTCCCGAATTGATTGAGTTGGTATCATCATTCGAGACAAGTAGTAGGAACCACGGACAAAACTATACAGTTCGACCAATACAGGATAATGCAAGGAATGCGAACTGGAGAGGAAACGCGAGAGGGAACTATAACCCCAGAGAGAGATACTGGAACGACGTGCCTCAATCCGGGAACAGAAACTGTCCAAATAACCGTTTCAGGAGGGAAGGTGATAACCAATATCACATAAATGCTATACAAACCAGACCAAGATACAGGGGCCGTTTTAACTATAGGAGAGGCAGGAACAATGAAAACAGATCCAAGGAACATTATTTTTCTGACCGCGGGGAAAGCGATGTAGGAGAGAGGTATGACGAAAATTACCCAGAAAGAAACGAAAGGAGAGAGAGACCTTCCCGGGGACATTTTAGAGGAAGCAGAGCAAACTATAGGCAAACCCAGAGAGAGGGAAATGTGGAAGAGACTAGCGGAGCACCAAATAGTGTCGATAACCCGGAAAACTAAGACAGGATCCAATCAAGAGCTCGGAGCGGATTCTAAGCGCGCAAAATTATCAAATAAACAGTAAATGTGAAACAGGGCTCAAAAATGACTTTATACTAGGAGAACTGATAACTACTATTCAAAATCACTCGGAAAAGCACCTGACAGATTCCCCTAGCATAAGAGTAGTATTATTGGATGAAGAATATAACGCTTTAATAGACTCTGGAGCCAATGTGAGTGTATGCAGCCTGAGGTTATGTCAGAACCTGGTAAATAAAGGAATTAAGCTAATGACATTACCTATAAGGAACACGGTATGCCGGGTAGCAGTCAACAAAGAGGTTACCCGAATAAAAATTCAAGTAATGTTGAACGTGAAAATAGGAGAAGAAAATTTTGAGTTTATTTTTCTGGTAATTAACAACTTGATTTGTGATATTTTGATTGGGTGTGACGTTTTGTTTGAATTAAGAGCTAGGGTTGATTTTGCTAAAAAAGTTTTGAAAATAGAGAAGAACCGAAAACTATTAGAAATCCCTTTTGTAGAGGGTATGAAGCAAGATAATTATAACAAAACCCAAGGAGAAGAAGATATCGCCGAAGAAAGATTTTTCGTACAATTAGTACAAACAGCTAGGAGTGAGAAACTAATTGCTATAGTACAAGGGGAAGAAACCGATGAGATGTATGCGTTCGCTGACAGGGTTTACGACGGATATACGGAGCACAATGAGAAAGATGATGGTTACGCCGGAAATAAAGGACAAACTACTTTAGCGCCGACCGGCAGCCAGATAGAAGCAGTCGAGGAGAAAGTGACCCTTGCCGAGAACATCACAGACACACAAAGGCATCTATTAAGGCGAATGTTACAAGAAAACAAAACGGTATTTTCGGACGTCCCAGGCAAGTGCAAAGCATACAAACACAACTTTAAAGTACACATAAGTATCGGGATATTCCGATTGCATTAAGGGAGAGAGCCAAACAAGTGATCGATAAGATGTTGAGAGACCGAATAATACAAAAGTCAAATTCTCCATACAGCAGTCCATTATGTTGGGTGACGAAACGCAATGGCGAACTTAGGATGACGATAGATGGTCGAAAGATAAGTAAACATACTCAACCAGACAGATTTCAGAGCGAAAGTGTAGAAAAATTGCTGTCAAAAATAACCAAAGACAAGTATTTCTCCACTATTGATTTAACTGCGTCATACTGGCAGATTGAGCTTCACGAGAATGTTAGAAAGTATACTTCCTTTTTATTTTTTGGGAAACAGTTCGAATTTTTGAGAATGCCTTTTGGTATGCTTACGTCATGTAGTGGATTATTAAGAGCCATCGATAAAATATTTGGCGACTCAGCCGACGAATTTTTGATCCAATACATCGACGATTTTCTAATAGTTGATGAAAATTTTGATGAGCATATTAAACATGTGGATTATGTGCTTAGAAAGCTGAGAGAAAACGGTATGACGGTGAACATTAATAAATACAAATTTTGCATCCGTGAGGTGGAATTTCTAGGTTATGTAATTAATGATAGAGGAATAAAGCCAACCGAAGAAAGAGTAGCGGCTGTGAGAAGAATACCAGCGCCCAAGAGTGTTAAGCAGGTTAGGTCGTTTCTTGGAGTGCTAAATTATCAAAGCAAATTTATCATGAGGTACGCCGCAGAAATGACACCTTTGCGCGAATTACTTAAAAAGAAAGTGCGATGGAAATTGAACGAGGTACACCAGAAAGCTTTTGAAAAGATAAAAGAACTATTTGCGAAATCAATTCTCTTAGAGAGGCCCAAGGACAATCTACCATATGTAATTTACGTGGATGCTTCAGGACACGGATATGGGTGTGTCCTAGCCCAATCAGATGAGGAAAATCAACTACACGTGATAAGTACCGCGCTTCAAGAGGTTTAAGTCAAATAGAGAAAAATGCTTCGGTCACCGAATTAGAGATCTGTGCTGTGTATTACGCACTACAGAAATTTAGATCATATATATACAGAAGGTTACTATATACACAGATCATGTGAGTCTTTCATTTATGAAACGTTGTCGGCTTACGAGTACTAAATTATCTAGGTACATCCATGAGATTCTTTCGTATGATGTTGAGGTGAAACACATTCCAGGAAAAACAAATGTCTTTAGCGATTTGCTGTCTAGGTTACATAACAACAGTGAAATACCGGAGAGAATAGAACGCCCTAAAAATGAAGTAACCTTAATGAGTATTGAAATACCCTTGAGTAAAAGATTGATAAAAGAATTAAAAGGCATAGGGGACCAGCAGCGACAAGATGAGAAGTTAAATAAATTAATAAAAAAGGCCCCAGAAATAGCTGAAAATATTAAGGGAAACATAGGGGTAAAAGGGGGCGTGTTATATAAACTACATGGCAGCGAAATACAGAAGTGGAAGACGTATATACCTAACAACATGGAGAATGAACTCATCAGCACGTTCCATCAAGCTCTAGCACATTCTGGCTCAGAACGCACCGCTTTAATGATCCAAGAAAATCTGTATATTCCAAAATTACATCATAAAGTAAGGAGAATAATTTCGACATGCTTACAATGTCAAAAAGCAAAGCCATTGAATATACAATACGAATACGAGACAAACTCCATAATAAGAGAAAAACCAGCCATGTTAGTGACCTTGGACTGTCATGGTGAGATGCCTTGTAATAAATTTGGATTTAGGTATATAGTAGTGTTAATAGATGTATTTTCAAAATTCGTGAAAATTTACCCAGTCAGGAAGATTACAAGTGAAACATGCCTAAGGAAGATAATGAAGTCGTATGTGAAGCGGTATACTTGTAATATTATTTAATTTGTTGAGCCCCACGTTTGGGAGCCAATTTGCGACGGTATTACTTATAATGTTTGTGTATTTGTGTTTACTTCACGTGGTGAAGCCATTTTGTGACGTGATTCTTTATAATGTTTGTTAGCTCCATCTGGTGTTAGCAATTTGCGGCAGTATTAGTGTTTGTTTGAAAGAATGATACTGTTATTTTATTTAATTTTTTGTTCACTGTCCTCCGGCTAGCTATGATCTTTTTGGTCGAGCACTTCTCTTTATATTCATTCATTCATTGTCTGTTTACCCTCCTCTTATGTAGGACTTACACCCCCCAGGACTTACAAGCGGGTGCCTGGGGTCAGAGGCCCGTCGAGGAGCAGACACTCATGGATCAGATAGAACAACCAGGATGAGTGATCAGCCCGATGCCTGGTATGGGATGAAGGAAGTAGATGAAACGAAATGTTGGTGAAATGGATGAAAGGAAAGGTGATGATGGAGCAGTTGGTGGAATGAATGGCGGGGGAAACCGGAGAACCCGGAGAAAACCCGCCCAGACGCCGCTTCGTCCACCACAAATCCCACATGCAGGTCCCTGGGATTGAACCCGGATCGCCTCGGTGGGAGGCGAGCGGTCTAACCACTCGGCCACGGCGCCGCCACTTCTCTTTATACAGGTTGTGTAAACGGAAAGGAGTCTTTTATCCAAAGATAACACTGATGAAGGAATTTGTTTTACACTTTTATTGTCGAACACATTCACTATCACATTTACACATTGATCTTGACACTCGCCAAACTGAAACTGTTATAATAACTTCATTACTGATCATTCTTAATTCGAGTACTTCAACTTTCTGTGTAATTAACTTTACAACACTTGAGATTTTTCATAACTTTGCTGGACTGAAGGCGACGTGTAACGTACAAATATTTTCGGTGAACTGACGGACTGAATGCGACGTGTAGCATACAAATATTTTCGACGAACTGACGGGTCTATCTCTAACCTAGCCCTTTTTATACTCCTACACCCCGATATGCCTAAAGATTATAACTGAGCTGCAATTGGCTAATAAAACGCGCCAACATTAGCGTCTATTTTTATATCCAATGAAAATTATGAATACATATGCTCTAGGTATAATGTTCCAGCAAATTCTAAAGGAAAACGCGCCAACATTACGTAACTTCCTCGTCTCTAATAATGATAAACAGCTCACCCCCTCGCTGCATTATTGCACGCTATTATTGTCAGTTTCAGTAAGGCCGTATAAACTTACTTCTCAACAATAATTACAATCAATATACATCTCAAATCAATGTCACATAAAAATGCATATTCATATTACAATCATTCTTTACATTTAAGTAATTTGTGATACAAATTACTACATCATATGTTCCACAATTTGGAAAGATGAAGGCAATTTTATGTGATAATGCTTCAATATTTACCAGCAGAAAATTTGTAGACACCTTAAAAGAAAACGAAATCAGGTTGTATCATTGCTCAAAATACCACCCACAAAGCAATCCCTGCGAAAGAATAATACGGGACATTTCGGTTTATTTGAGAATTTTGGCCAATAAAAAACACAGTGATTGGGCAAATCACTACCAGCGTATCGAAAGTATTTTAAATGAAAGTGTGAGCCCTACTACCGGTTATAAGCCCATCGAGCTGATGAAGGGGAAATTAATGGCAACACTTGAAGGGGAATTACCACAACACTAGAAACTAAAGATCCGAAAACACTAACGGAAGAAGAGATGTTTAAGAAAGCTTTTGAAAGAATGGCAAAGAAGGCGCAAGAAAGAAAAGAAAAGTTTAAACAAAAGAAGCGAAAACACTGGTTGATCGAATTGGGAGACTAAATATTGGTACGGGACAAGAAAAAGTCTAGCATTCTGAACAAAAGGTATCATAGAATGGAAAATTTGTTTAAAGGTCCATACCGGGTGATTAACATTTTTGGCTCGGATACATTTGAGTTACAAGAAATAAAGAATTCCAAGATCGTAGGGAAATATCATAAACAGTTGCTCAAACCGTACAAATGTTTAGAGAATAAAAGGGTGAAGAATGTAATAAAAATAATCAGGTTAGTTTTACTCAAAATGAGGTAGCAACCCTATGAACAAGTAGTAAAGGTAATACACCCGATAAATAAGGATGTAAGGAAATAACTAAATACCTAATAATTATTATGTACCAGTATGTATGTAAATAGACTTAATTTTTAGAACTTAATTTGGGTATTAGCGTATTTGTCTGCACTACAAATTATTTGTGTGAGTGGAAGTGTATTGTGCGTCAGAATGCCTCTCGGAAAACCTGTTTTTAAAAGGAGAGGGGGATCAACCATAACAAAGTGTAAGGGTGAATGACCCAAGTGTAAACACCACTGGTTTGTCAGAACCCTTGTGAAGGAACAGGTATAGCGAAGGGTCTCTGTAAACGAAACAAACCAACAAAGATATATAATCAGAAGAACTACTCTGGAAAAGAAAATTGTATCAAGTGCTAAAAACAAATATTCTTTTCCAGAACAGGGCAATTTGAAACGGCAACTCTAGGCCGAGCCCGAGAACTGTAATTACAGATAATTTATTAATTAATTTTTATTGATGTTAAATCATACTATGTACATATCTTTTTCTTATACTGCTTGTATATTTTAAGAAGGGTGATTTAACGTTATGTATGTATCTAGGTTACTAATATTAGAAGAGTTATAAATGGTTTAATGTAAATAATTTAAGCGCTATGTTAAAATAATGTCCACGACGAAATGTTTTAGCTACAGGAATAGTGCCTTCGAAGGCAGAAAATCTAGTTTTATGACGTCTCTTTGGTAGCAGGGCCATTATTCCTACAGCGAGGGTGTAGCGCCTTTTTCCCTTTATTTGTTAATTCGCCGTGACCAAGTGAGAGAGACAGATAGCTTAACGGTAAATGTAGGAAAAGCCGCGATTTATATTAAACTTGGACCAATGAGATCCCTGGAAGTTTATACGAAATAGTTAGACGCGTCGAGTGGCGCTAAAAATGGACCAATAGGAAAGGAAGCAGCCTCAGTAGCCTGCGACTATAAATGGATCTGTTTGGAGCAAATTCGGGGCAGTTTGTCATGACAGTTTAGCATTGGCAGTTTGGTAGTTTTGTCAGTTGGGCATTGCAGTTTGGCATTTCATTTCAGTTTGGCATTTTGTCATGTGTGGTCAGGGAGAGATGCTGCAGGATGTGTGAAATATCGCGCCAAAAAAAGGAATAAAGATAGTTTTAGAAACACACCTAAGAACAGCTACTCGTAAAGAGATAATAAGCATATTTAAACTTCGTGTCATATCCGCGCCGCGTTTTAACAGCGGTGGACAGTATTTTAACAGCGGCAATACCAGTGTTGTATACTACGTGGGTTAGTAAAATAAAAAGAAACGGCAGTGTCATCTGTTCATAACCAAAGCACGTCTATGTCTTCCTATATCACCACCCGAGATCTACTCTTCCTTTACCGACGATAAGTCCATGCTCCCATAAAGTTTAAAGAAAACTACTGCAGCTAACCGAGGATAAAATTGCAGAGAACCAGCACAATGCCAACTTCTGGAATTAACATGGGAGGTGCATCAAGGTAAGCCTACAGCAACGGACGGAGGAGGTGACTGCTGCAAACACTACTCTTACTATTACTATCATCACGACTTTTGTACTACTCACTACTACTACTACTACAACAACACTACTCTTACTATTACTATCGCCACTATCATCATACTTTTGTACTACTCATTACTACTAAACTACTCTTACTACTATTATCGCCACTATCATCACGACTTTTGTACTACTCACTACTACTACAACACTACACTTAGTATTACCTACGCCACTATCATCACGACTTTTGTACTACTCACTACTAGTACAACACTACTCTTACTATTACTATCATCACGACTCTTTTAATACTCACTACTACTACAACCCTAGTCTTACTATTACTATCATCACGACTTTTGTACTACTCACTACTAGTACAACACTACTCTTACTATTACTATCATCACGACTTTTGTACTGCTCACTACTACTACAACACTACTCTTACTATTTCTATCGCCACTATCATCACGACATTTGTACTACTACTACTACTACTACTACTACTACTACTACTACTACTACTACTACTACTACAACACTACTCCTACAACACTACTCCTACTATTACTATCATCACGACTTTTTTAATACTCACTACTACTACATCACTACTCTTACTATTACTATCGCAACGACTTTTGCACTACTCACTACTAGTACAACACTACTCTTACTATTACTATCATCACGACTTTTGTACTACTCACTACTAGTACAACACTACTCTTACTATTACTATCATCACGACCTTTTTTAATACTCACTACTACTACAACACTACTCTTACTATTACTATCGCAACGACTTTTGTACTACTCACTTCTAGTACAACACTACTCTTACTATTACTATCATCACGACTTTTTTAATACTCACTACTACTACAACACTACTCTTACTGTTACTATCATCACGACTTTTGTACTACTCACTACTAGTACAACACTACTCTTACTATTACTATCATCACGACTTTTTAATACTCACTACTACTACAACACTACTCTTACTATTACTATCACTACGACTTTTGTACTACTCATTACTACTAAACTACTCCTACTATTACTATCGCCACTATTATCAGAACTACTATACTACTCACTACTATCACTATCAATGCCACCATTACTATTACATTACTCTCACTGTTATTATCACTACTACCACCACCATTGTCTCCGTTACTGCCACTCACGGTACCACCGCGGCTACTATTACCCCACTACTACTATACTACTCACTACTATCCCTATCTCCATCACTACTAATACTGTCACTATCACCACGACTACTATTACCACCACCACTTCTACCATTATCAGTATCATCTATATTACTGTATAATCACTAGCACTACTACTGCAACGACTACCACTATCACTACTACCGCCATCACCTCTAATACTATAACCGCTACTACTTCTACTACTATATAATTACCACCACTGCTACCATTATCACTGGCACCACTATTACTACAATTACTATTGTTACTACTACCATGATCACTACCACCACTACTACTATGCCACCCACTATTAGCTTCTTCACTACTATCACGTCTAGTACTACCACCATTACTACCTTTAGCACTATCAGTACGGCTACTACTACTACTACCACCACCACAACCACCAGTTTTATTACTGCTACTAGCACCAGTACTACCATTATCACTACCACCACTACTACTTCTCTAGCCACTATTGCCACTACCACCACTAACATATTCACTGCCACCACGATTAGTACTATCATCACTACTACTGCTACTACTACTATACTACTTACTGCTGCCAATACGACTACAACCACCACTACTACTAGTACTACTCCCACCACCACCACCACCACCACCACCGCCACCACCACTACTACTGGTTGATCCATAAGTTTCTCACCCCCAAATAATATAAATTACTAGTGTCCAAGAAGAATTATCAAAGCTTTAGAAAGATAGATTACTTGCAATCTATGATGATTGTCATGAGACAGTGCTTTTACGACTTCCAACGTTGCACTGATATTCCGAGTGCGTTTATGGAAGCTCAACCAAAAGTTACACTTGTGCTTCTTCCTTAACCATTTCAATGAGTTGTTAACGACATTAGAGTCTGGAGAATTTTCAGGCTAGTCAGCCCAAATGTCATTAAATGAAATATTCTCACATACTGAAATGATATTGGCGTGTTTTATGATGATTCTCGCCAACGTTAATTCATCAGAAATACACGAAAGCATCTATATTTTAAACTAATGGTGAATTTTATTCACTAAATTTCTATATGGGGCGAGCAACATATGGACTACTTTGTATTGTCATGATAATCATCATTATGATTCATGGACATTATAAAATAGTTTTATATTTTTGTGGGATAGTGTTTAAAAATAAGTTCCTTTTTCAAGAAAAAATAATCATATAAATCTAACTTAAAATGAATGTAGAAAGAAGCGACTTGGAATGTTATAAATGTTTTCAATTTCCGGGATTTATAATTAACCATTATTAAGGTTAATTTGCGTATTGTTGTTTCACAATATCCGTTTGCAGGCACCATAATGAAAAGTTGAATGAGACTTAAAAAATTCAATGCCACGGGCTGAACTCGAATAAGGGAAGTTATCTAGTTTGATTTAAGTTTCCAACTCGCATGCACACGGCTAGCGCCCAACAATAGTTGTCGGAGCACGAGTTGACGTAACATTTGAAACCAATAAGAGGAAATTTCTCTTAAAATGCTTATGCTACACAAATTGTGGCACAAACCCTATATTTTAATTAGTTCTGCATATTTTCTGCAGCTTGTTTTGCTGTACCTCTTATGGTTTCCGCTTACACAAAAGTCAACAAGCACTAAGAAGTCTTCACAAACTACTCACGGAGAACATAACATTTGTCATGTCTATATTTAAAAAAATTCTGATGTGTTAGACTCACATGACTTTCTCTACTCTTGTACAAACTATTTTTACAAACGCTTATTCTCCAGCTACTTCATGTTAATCGAGACAAACATTTGCAGACTCTATCTTATTGCTAATTTTCTTGTAGATGTAAGGGGAATATATATTTACAAGGGCAATATAGAAATGCAGTAGCCTTTAAGTATAGACATTACTCTTCTGGTTGCTATGTGCAGCACCATTCTCTTTGCCACAGATTAATACTCTTTGCATATCCAAGACAAAAAAATGAATAACGAATTCCCATTTGAGAAAATAAGTATTGAAAAATTTAAGGGAATAACAAGCAATATCTCGAAAATGGTTCACTCAACAAAAAAAATGTATATGACATAACTTATGTATTTTAACGCGATCTACATTTTGTGTGTAGTAAAATTTTATCTATCTCTTATGGTTTACCAGTTATGCAAAAATCGTTCACAATGAAGAATACTTTTGGAGACATTCCCAGAAAATTCGAGATATACATTTCATTTGCTATGAAAATATCTTAAACATATGATACTTTAATCAAAATCGTTAGAGCCATTTTTGAGAAAATTAAAATTTTCGAAAAATGTTCCATGTAAAGGGTAATCTGGGGTGGGGGGATTTTCTTGAAAACATTTGTGTCGCATCTCTGGAAGATACTGAACCTAAATACCAAGTTTGGTGTTTATCCGACTGTTAGTTTCTGAGTTATGCTGTTCACAGACACACACACACAGACACACACACCGACATGTTTCCAAAAATGCATTTTTTGGATTCAGGGGGTCTCAAAACATATGTTTCCGGTGAAATCCCGGTATCGAATTTTTGGGTGGAATACAATACTTCCCCTACTTACTATATGTAGTAGAGAAAGTAGTATGACATTTTAGTCAAAGTAGTTAGAGCCATTTTTTTATAAAATAAAAAGTAACCAAAGGCTTTGCATGTAAAGGATTGCTTGCCGGGGGGTGAGGGGGGTTTTTTAATTCTTGAAATATACTGGAATTTCCTCATACACACACGTACGCAGCGGAATTTTTAAACCTCACTTTTAGGGAGTTCAGGAGACACTCAAAACAGTATTTTCAGTGAAATCTCCACATCCAATTTTTACTTTCTCTACTACGTATAGTAAGTAGGGGAAGTATTGCATTCCACCCAAAAATTCGATACCGAGATTTCACCGGAAATACATGTTTTGAGACCTCCTGAATCCAAAAAAGCATTTTTGGAAACATGTCCGTGTGTGTGTCTGTGTGTCTGTGTGTGTGTGTGTGTGTGTGTCTGTGTGTGTGTCTGTGTGTGTGTGAACAGCATAACTCAAAAACGAACAGTCGGATAAACACCAAACTTGGTATTTAGGTTCAGTATCTTCCAGAGATGCGACACGAAGGTTTTCAAGAAAATCCCCCCACCCCAGACTACCCTTTACATGGAACATTTTTCGAAAATTTTAATTTTCTCAAAAATGACTCTAACGATTTTGTTTAAAATATCATATGTTTAAGATAATGCCATGAGAAATGAAATGTATATCTCGAATTTTCTGGGAATGTCTCCAAAAGTATTCTTCATTGTGAACGACTTTTGCATAACTGGTAAACCATAAGAGATAGACAAAATTTTACTACACAAAAAATGTTGATCTCGTTAAAATACACAACTTATGTTATATACATTTCTTTTGTTGAGTGAACCGTTTTCGAGATATTGCTTGTTATTCCCTTAAATTTTCCAATACTTATACTTTTTCTCAAATTCGTTATTCATTTTTTTATGTCCTGGACTTGCAAAGAGAATGGAATTCGACACATAGCAACCAGCGTTAAAATATTTGACCATCGCTTAAAAGCTACCATATTCCCCTTGCATCTACAAGAAAATTAGCAATAAGATTGACATCTCGATATCTCGATTAACATAAAGAATATGGAGAATAGGCGTTTGTAAAAATAGATTGTACAAGAGTAGAGAAAGTCATGTGAGTGTAACACATCAGATTTTTTAATTAAATACAATACTTCCTTTACCTACCACAGGTGAGCGGTGGAGAAAGTAGTAAGAGAAGTTGAAATGTTAGCGAACGAAAGAAGTGTTTAGAAATAAGTACTCTTCGGTATAGAAATGTTAACAATAATGCACATGCAGCCTCATTATCATCTTTAGAGGCATATGGATCTCACGTGTTCCTTATTGGCTAACTAAACAGTGGTAAGAAAAGAATAGTTCCTTGTTTTTCTGCTTGTCGTGCAGCTGCGGTCACAAGCTCCATCACTACTCCACTACAACGGACGGTGGACACTGCATTTAATTAATTCTTATTTTAAAAGTTTAAGCGGTTTTGATTTTGTCTGCATTAATTAACAATTGTTATGAATGGAATTCCCATTACGATGAAGTTTAGAGCCTGGAATTTGCTCGTCATGCTTTCGCTTTTTTATATCATAAGTGCATATCAGTTTGTAATTCGAGTAGTTATGACATATACATTTATTGTGTTTCATTTTAGGGGGGGAATCTATTGATGGTTATTGTAAACTTACTACAGAAAGATTGTGTGCGCAACAGAAAAGTGCCATTTATGTACATTTAGCCATTACATTTCACAAATAATTGCCTTCTGCAGAGAAAATGGCACTCAAAGTGCGAGGCATGAGAACAGGCTATGTTCGGCAGAATTGATGAGTGGAAAAACATCACTGTTGCTCACTATAACTTAGCCTATATTACAAATAAAGCAAATAGGTTGATCTAAACTCTAGCGTATTAATTTGCTACCGTTTAAAAATTGTTTTTCGCGCCTGCCGTCTTTTATGATTTGTGTCTTTTAAACCCCAGTCGGGCGTTTGGCGCGCTGCCCTGGCCGCGATATTTTTGCAAGAGGTTGTATGCTGGCCGCTTGGCGAACAGCTACTGGCTTTAGCGGCTTTTTTTAGAATGGTGTTGGTAACAAGAGTTGGAACCGAGTGCTTGGTGTTTTACTAGGATAAGCTCATCTGTTTGCTCCTTTGTATAATGTAGCTGTGGCGCAACTTAGTAGTTCTGGTCGCTGGTATTTCCGTGTGCCCGTTTCTTTAAAACCTAGCTTATACTTCGTGTTCAAGCTGGAAACATTTCATAGTAGCCTATATTCCCAAACTAAAGGACAATATAAAGCAGCTCCAATTGTACGGTTATAAGTTGTTAATTTTTGCATTCAAGATTTTGTAACTGCAATAGGCTTTTGTGGGTGCATGTATATGAACAACTGATTATTTCATTAACTATTACTACCAAGATGGAGATTACTAAAGCATGTTTGTGAAAACCTTTCAAGCCTTTTATGTGCTAATGTTATGACGCAACTGGTCAATTACATGTATCCGTTTGAAAGAAGTATTTCATAGTTAAAGCAGAAGTTTAAGAATTATAATTTATTCAATATATATTGGAATAAGATCCTCACTATTTCATTTCATTGTAACAACCACTTTGAAATGCATACACACATGTCCTTAAGGGATATAATTTTTGGGACATTTGGCCTTCCTGCAGTGCGTCTTGTTTTACGTACCTGTTAACGGCCCAGGTAGTGGTACTTTCATGTAATGTAATTCATAGCACAACGCATACCCTCATAGCACATGCTTAAAGTTCCTTGGTCACATATACTGAGCTATTCCTGTGTGGAGATGCCAATGGCAAAAGGCTTCTTCAGTAAGATCCCTACAAAACGATACAAACGTAAGTGGCTGAGATCTGTCATGTACATTATAAGTATATAACTCTACTCGCTGTTATTAGTAGTTTTGGAAACCGGCCATGATCGCTTATATACGTGATTCGCTTGACCTCGATATGTTCTACTGACTCACTAACGGTGAATGACGCACTCAAGGCTACGCTTTATTAGCCGTGAATGTCAGCTGTCAGTTGCTGCCTTCCGTTCGTGCTGTAAAGACTATAGTTTGTTCATTGTGCATCTCAAAACTGAAAGCTTATTCAAACATCTGTGTTGTGTGTGAATTAATTTAGAATGTTCTTATTATTTTTGCTGTTATTGTCGTCTCCATTGTCCACTGAAATGCCTAAGTCACTATCTAAGTCCACTGAAATGCCTACGGACAAATTCAGGGTCAAATAAAAAAAAAAGATTTTTTATTTATGGAAGCTCTTTAACTACTATGGTCCTTAGCGTACCATACTATATTGCGCTTAAAAGACCGGTAATTTTGCTCAGAGGCCTTTTAATCAGGCTTGAGGTTCGTTTACGTGCCGTAAATTTTCGACACGGGACCGCCGGCTTTACTTCCCTTCCGAAGGAAGCCATGCTAAAGATTTTTACGCCTGAAAAAAATCCATCGCCCTCCGCCGGGCTTGAACCCGTGACCTTGGGAACTAGAGGGTAGCATGGTGACCACTACACCACCGAGGTGACACAAATAAAAAATAAATAAAATAAGAAATAAATTTAAAAAATGTAATTACGATACATACTGTCACTTTGTCCAGTTTCCAATATCGCTTTACTAAGTTGTCACTGTCACTTCACTAATGCGATATAGTTCAATTTTCACCGTCACTTCACTTTTCTTCGCGACGTAGCGGCTAAATCAAACACGCGCGAAGCAGCATCTTATTCGTATGGTTCATCCCTGAGGACTCCAACGCAAGACGTCTTTAATCTCTCACAGTAGTGTTGCTCGTCACAACTGTCGTCACAAACGCACTCGTAGAACCGCCCTTGATATCGCATCAGAAACGCACTCACCAACTCATTTACTAACTGGCTCACTCGCGAGCACAGTGGCTTATATAACCACTGACATTTTCCACAAGGCATTCTAGAATGTTTTGGACGCAAGGGAGAAGAAAATTCCACAACAATCCGGTTATCTCTTAGATAGCGCCTTTGGTGTTTACACTGATCGAGAGCACTCATCACCCGGCCAGTTAGTTGTTCGCTCTCCACCTTCTACCGACAACTGTCTGGTTAATAAGTTAATAAAGGTGGTCAACGGATTGCTAAACGGTAAACCTAAGCAGCGAGAAACCTTATGTTATGAAATGTTCTAACGGAAGAAAAAATTTACGAAATTGGTGCGTAATTCAAACGTATCCAAAGAAGTCTCTAGGGTGTGTTGCACATCAAGTGGGTGTTCATACATCTGCCAAACGCTTAAAAGTTAGTCACTATAGAGTGACTATTGTCATGAATTACAACCTCGTGACGACGAATGCCAGGGATGTCTTAGTGCAGATGAACACCACTACATCACCACTTATAACAAGGTTAGGACTCATTATAGTGCAAGTTACTATTACCCATGTCAATGTAACGTGGAGATTTTAAAATGGAAAAACTCCCCAGTGTAGTAGAGAGCACGCGGAGCACACGTACACTCGATCCAGGCCGGGCCATTAAACGACCGTTCTGTATTAAACCTTCTGCCCCCTTTATCGGTATGTGATGACTAGACTTGTAATCTTGCAACATAACACAAGTTTTCTGCAACACGGCCTATTAACTGCAGGTTTGTTCTTGTGACAGCGCACGCAGTTGGCTGCCTCCAGCCTGTTATCCACACACACACACACACACACACACACACACACACACACACACTCACACTCAATATAGAGTTATTTAATCTGAATACACTTTATTTGATTCTATCGGTCCATTACAGGTCCATTACAACTCATTGAAAGGGCGTTTTATGATTTGTTTAGTGTTTAAAAGAATGAGGTTACTTTATCATTGTTAAAGCAAATGAAAACAAAATGAAAGGAACTTTTAGTGAGTGGGGACTCTAGACAATTGATATCTAAGACATTCCTACACAAGACCGTTGTAAAAGTGATATAGTCTACAAAAAGCCATAGTTTAAAAGAGAAGACCTCGCCGTGTATACGATTTCTAATTTCACGATCCGTAAGTGTGGTTCGCTACTTGTCCACAATCCATGGTTCAGAAACATACATATATACACAGAGAGCCAAAAAATTACGAACCGGCTGCGCGGTGTTTTTCCTGTCCGCGTCCTCGGCACTCGTTGCCGTCTGCCCTATCACAGAATGGCGCGGATGAAACCATACACCATTTTTAAAACTACTTTTAAAGGCTTTACTTACCAACTTTATGAAAGGAGATGCTGAAACTGGCCACCGACGTTGTCCAAACATTTCTGGCACCTCTTTAGGAAACTATCCATCACTCGCCGTAGTTCACGTTGAGAAATGCTGGCAATTTCCTGGCGAATATTTTGTTTTAATTCTTCCAGGGTGTGCGGGTTTGTCTTGTACACTCTTTTAAGTTACCCCAGAGATAGAAATCGCAGGGGGTTAGGTCCGGGGGACCGAGGGGGCCACAAATATATCCTAATAATTCTGTCCTCAAATGCACTTTCAATTGTTCTCATCGAAATATTGGCCGTATGAGCTGTTGCAGAGTCTTGTTGAAAAAAGTTAAAATCACGCTTCCTGTCTGTTAATTCTCTAAAAAAGGGGGCAAAATTATACGGGCGTCAACTGTTGACTCGAAAAAAATTGGCCATATAACTCTTTCTCCGCTCACGGCGCACCATACACCAATTGTTTCGCCATGAAGTGGTACTTCATGAACAATATTACCGGCTGCGCGGCGTTTTTCCATTGGGGTGTTGAAACATGAGAACGCACTGCTGCTATAAACAAGCTCACGATGTTGACGTGGGTTTGCTCTGCATTGTGAAGTGCAGTATTGAGTTGACGGCGATGTGATGTAGTTCAGTTATTACGAGTTATTTATTATTTTGTCCTGTGATTAATCACAAAGTATATTATGGCTCAATATATGCTTTCTACTCTACAGCGTGTGTTTATTTATGATTCGTATGTGTTAACTCAGTCAACTCGCCAAGTGAAAGTACGATTTGCAGAAAAAAGTTCCAGGCCGTACAACAATTCATGAACTTTACAATACATTTCAGGCCGCAGGGAGTGTTCAGGTTAAGAAATCTATAAGACGGCGAAAGAGTTACAGGGCCAATTTCTTTCGAATCAATAGTTGAAGCCCGTGCATACGTGAATGCAATTTTGCCCCCTGATTTTAGAGAACATACAGACAGGGATCGTGATTTTGACTTTTTTTTTTAACAAGAATCTGCAACAGCTCGTACGTTGTCCTCCGTGGTGTAGTGGTTACCATGCTAGGCTCTAGTTCCCGAGGTCGCGAGTTCGAACCCGGCGGAGGGCGATTTACGGCACGTAAAAGAACCTCAAATCTGATAAAGAGGCCTCTGAACAAAATTACCGATCTTTCACGCCCAATATAGAATGGGACGCTAAGGACCATAGTAGTTAAAGATCGTCCATAAATAAAACTCAGTTTAATTTAATTTAACAGCTCATAGGCCAATATTTCGTTGAGAACAATTGAAAGCGTGTTTGAGGACAGAATTATTAGTAAAGATTTTGTGGCCCCCTCGGTCCTCCGACCTGACTCCCTGCGATTTCTATCTCTGGATAACTTAAAGCATAAAATGTACAAGACAAACCCACACAACCTGGAAGAGTTAAAACAAAATATCCACCAGAAAACTGACAGCATTTCTCAACGTGAACTACGGCGAGTGATGGATAGTTTCCTGAGTTGCCAAAAATGTATGGACAACGACGGTGGCAAGTTTCAGCACCTCCTTTCATAAAGTTGGTAAGCAAAGCCTTTAAAAGTAGTTTTAAAAATGTATGGTTTCATCTGCGCCTTTCTATGATAGCGCCAGACGGCAACGTACACCGAGGACGCGGTCAGGAAACACACCGCGCAGGCGGTTCATAGTTTTTTGGCTCGCCCTGTATATATATATATATATATATATATATATATATTGTTATATTCCGGGGTGAGGCCAAAAGGGTTTGCAGCTAGATATTAAATTTTAGTTACCCCAGCATATACACTGGGAGGCATAGCATCAGAGGTAGCGAGAGGACCAGAAACTTTAACTACGCATTCCAGAGCAGGCGTGGGACAGTTATCACAAAATACACAGAATTTCACAATGATCACATTACCTGTGGTTTATTGAATATAACACGGTGCCCCTACATCACACACAAAGATTAAAAGGAAGAAATTGAAGGGAGATGCTACACACATGCGGTTACATTCACACAATCCACATAGGACCTTCCACACCAGACACTCGACCAGAAGTGACACTAACACACAAAGAAAGTAACGCTCACTTCCCCCCACTCTCCACCGCTGGCTAGGGATCGCCAGCAGCCAGTGGCGAGTCGTCACGCCAGACGAATTTCAAAACCACAGCCGAAAGAATTACCCCAACAATAATGTCGTCAACGACACAATAATGCATCTGGCGTGACAATACACACACATACACGCCACAATATATTTATGGATTAGACGTTTTACCTACTGCAGAAGTAAGAGGCCCTGGCATTGAAGAAACCAAGACAGTGCTACAAGGGCAATAAGGCACGCACAGAGGAATAAGGGGTGTCTGCCGCGATGTTAAAAACAATGTTATATGGGGTACTACTAGAAATTTTATTAGCTTATAATTTCGTTTACAACCTGACCTGTTCTAAAGAGCTAGTTGCTGATATATACCTGATATACTTCAACTACCTTAGGAACAAGATTCACCAGCTCTCTTAGCAAACGCAACATAATTCACTGTTATTTTAGAGGAGCGGTGTTTAAGCGTTATTACCTACCAGACCTCGCCGCGGTAAATCGCTCAGAACAGAGTAATATTTGTTTATTTTTATAATGTTTCTAACAAGAAAAAAATATTGCCGTTATCATTTCCAAATAGAAATATTAATTTATTTGTAACAGATTATTGTGTAGTTCTTTAGGGATAATGATAAACAGAAAACCTTGTGTAATTTAACCGGTAAAAATATGTGTTGCATTCACATGATTTTCTCTATCCACTATCGTTTATTTTATTATAGCTTCTGTGAGCTATTCCTATTTTCTATCTACTTCATATTAAATGAAATAAAGCCTTACAGAAATAGTTCCATTAGGTATTTCGTTATAGGTATTAGGGAGATACAGAAAACAGAATCGATAGTCAGATGTCACTATATGCTGACCTTTAAACTCCTTACTCTGTCCATGACATCGCAAGAAACAACTGAATGACAGCACTTTAAAGTGACAAAGAATTGAAAAATTCAAACTAATGACGAAAATCTCGAATACAGATTGCCACAGAAAATGTTTTTTAAAATGAACTGCGTGTGTTAGAGAGCTCTAAATTTATTGTGTAGTAAGTTTTTGTACGTATCTTATAGTTTATCCGCACCGAGCAAGATGATTCCGCGGTAATGTGCGAGGCTCCCATTCGGAGGTCCTGGGCTCGATTCCTGCATAAGTTTTTCATTCTAGCGAGAGTGCAAGGGTGAAAAATTGGTAACCCCCGCGTTTTAGTTTGGCATAAATCCCTCAAATTGGGCCATACTCAGTTATACTGTAAATTTTATTAAAATGAGTTTTATTTAGGTCGCTCTTTAACTACTGCGGTCCTTAGCGTTCCATTCTATATTGGACGTAAAAGACCGGTAACTTTGCACAGAGGCCTCTTTATTAGGTTTGAGGTTCTTTTACATGCCGTAAATCCATACACAGGACCACCGGCTTTACTTCTCTTCCGAAGGAAGCCATGCTAATAATTTTTACGCCCGAAAAACTCCATCGCCCTCCCTCCACCTTTCGCAATTTAGTTTTGATGAGTATACGCCATAATTATACGGATAGGAAAGCTTATTTTCTATATAAATTACGTATTTCTGGGTGAGTTATGGTATATTATGTTATGATATTATATACTTCAATCATAGAGTGATACAGACATTTGCGCCATTGAAAAACAGATACATCGATTTTCCTTATAAATAGATAGTGTCAGCCATGATGACAAATAGACAAAAATTTCCATTTAAAGTTGAACGTGTACCTATAGTGCAGCATAACGTGTATATTGATTATGGAAAATGTAGAGCGACAGGAAATTTTATAATAAAAAGTTATGTATTCTTTCTGCTTCAGAAAATCCGACTTGATAAATGATAATAAATTAGTAATATTAATATTTGGCTCACGAAAGAATGCAAATGGGGAGTAGTAACAACGGTACCGCGAAAACTTACACATTACTTCGTTCTTGCTCTAAACTGAATCATGTTCAAAACATAAGGATTCACAAAATAACCCTTTCATTTGTCAGACACTTTATACATTATTATTATTATTATTATTATTATTATTATTATTATTGAGAGCGGCTGCACTTGTATCAGCTTGTTCATAATCAGAGCATTAGATGCTATTTCACATTTTCAGGGCTGTCTGAACCTAACATTTTGTGAATGCCTGAAATGTATGCTCACGAGTCGTCACTGGTCACACTGGTTAACTTAACAACTTTACTTAACATTCCTTACTTCAGGTCATGGAAAATGGAGGGAAAACATATACCTACTCGTTTGGCACGAAAAACTACGGATTTCAACTCAGAGGATTACCAGGATTATTATGGAGAAATACAAAAGAGGAAGTTGTTTCGATTTTAACAATTTTAATAAAACAAGATGGCTTACCCTGAAAATAACATACTAAATCCTTTAAATGAATATCCTTAACCCAACAACCCCCTCGCCACGAGGCAGATGTGGAGCACCTTACATTTCTAGGTCTAAAGCTAAAGAGAGCGAACCAAGATAACTCACTTATTTTATAATTAATAATCCCCACCACCTCTTCCGGTCAATGTCATCCCAAGTTACTCGAATATTCTGAATCTTTCCAGCTCTTTCTAGAACAAGTACAATGCTGCCAGCGTTGAGTTGGTCCTTCCGGAAACAGGACTACCAACCCATTCTGTGAGGACTGACTCAAATCAGGCCTACAAAACTTAATTTACATGTGCTCGCCACAATATAAAAATATTTTATTACTTTTGTCAGGTTTTACATTTAATTGGTATTTAATTGCACTCAATTATACTATACTTTTCTTGCATTTATTCATATTTTACTTCAAATAGTTTCGTATTTCGCTACCTCTGAATCTGAGATATTATTTAGAATACGTGCTTACTTACCGAGCGGGATGTCTCAGGGTGCTAACATCTGCGGCCCGCATTCAGGAGGTCCCGGGTTCGATACCCGGCGACCGCCTACTCTTACACATGGGTTTATTTGGGGGTTTTCCCGGGTGGTGAGGCGAATGCTGCAGTGGTTTCTTTCAACCCCCGAATTTACTGTCCCTCAATTTTGTTCGATTAATTATTTCATTCATCCTTCATCTGTTTGGTCTATTTCAGGGTTGGAAGTGTCGGCGATTGGTGTAGCGTGGCAGGGGAAAAGGATTCTGTATGTGAATTTTCTCCGTCCCTCGGCCGTCGGCTGATTACCGGGGTATGGGGACCGTCCCTTGGCGGGCATTGGAACCTATGTGGGACGGGGTGTCCGGTCTGCCTGTCCGACTGCCGGGGTGTCTATATATGGAAACTGTAGAGACCGAGACATTGCTGTGCCGTTACTCCTGGTTCCGGCCGCCTGATGTCTCCCTTCACTTCATCACCTCCTCACGGGGGTGTTGCGTCGTGGGGCGCGGTATAATATCCTCATTCCTGGATCGGTGCCGCATACCCTCCGCTTCACAATTCAAGTCCTTATTTTATCATTTATAATCTCTACATGGAATTGTACGATATATGCTTGCTTTCTCTGCCGCTTACAGTTTTAAGTAGAGGAAGTATTGTATTTCCCCAAATATTTATTACCGAGGTTTCAGCGGAAATACATGTTTTGAGGCACACTGGATAAGATGATATTTAGAAAAAGGTCCGTGAATGTGTGTCTGTGTACAGCGAAACTTAAAAGTTAAATGTCGGATCCTTACCCAAGTTGGCATTTAAGTTCAATATCTAACAAGGATGCAACACAACAATTTCAAAAGAATTCTCCCATTCCAAACTACCGTTTCTGTTTTTCTCAACAATAGCTTTAACGATTTTAATTAAAATGCTTAAGATGCTTGCATGACACATAAAATGTATATATTGTATTTTCTGCGAATAGCCTGTGAATAAATGTTGCATACTTTGTTCAACTCGCAAACTGTAAGAAATAGATGAGAACCTACTACACAAGAAATAAAGATCTGTTTAAACACACGATTTATATCAAATATATTAGTTGTTATTGGTCTGAATTTTCAAATAATTTGTACTTTTTTAACTGAGATGTCGCATTCATTGTTTCTGATGCCTACCTCTCGTAACAATATGTGTAATGGGTCCATTTCTGTAAACATTTATCTCGATTAAACTGAAGTGGCAAGAAGAAATGAGGAAAGGATTAGAACACGGACATTGCGACAACATGGGAACAGAACAAACATTTAGACACAATAGGATGCATCGACATTGTAAAGCTGTACATAATAAAATAATAGAAAGAAGAATAAGCGGACTGCCTCTGTGGTAGAGTGATAAGTATTCTGTCTTCTTAACCCAGAGGTCCTGGGGCGGGGAATGTTTCTTTAGTAAGAATCATTTCCTATCATTTCTAGAGTCAGAAAGTTGAGCGTGGAAGTGGATGGCAGCGAATTTCATGATAAAAAGTACATTAGGAAACCTACAGTTCAGCGAATGAAAGCAACAGTCATCAGTTGTTTCTTACATAAGTAAAAGCCCCCGATGACCAAAGAAGTTAAAGGGAGCTATAGTAGTGAAAGGAATAAAACAGAACTTTTGTAAGACTAATTTGTACAAGAGTGGTTAGAGAATGTCATGTGAATGTAACCCATCCAATTCTCTTCTTATGTGCTTCTACTAGTACTACCGATATTGTTAATGTATACATCAAACGCATACCCACTAGAGTGAAATTAAAGTTGAGAAAAACTAGTAGGAGACAAAACCAATTAAAAAATTCTTTTTTTGCAAATGGATATTTTGTTTAGTTTGTCATCTGCACTCCATGATTATGGTAACTCTGAATGTATAGTAAGTAGTTTCGTACTAGGTGATATAAACAATGATATTCTTTATTTAAGGGAAACTTGTGAATCGGCAAATAAATAAATAAAAAACTAATAATAATTAGTTTTACAATGTTTACAACATCCTCTATCAGCCAAATTCAGATTAAATAGACACCTTTTCGTATTGCCAAAAATATTCTGTCCTATCGATCCATTGTCCTCTCAATTTTCGCTCTTTCATGGTTTCCTTAACTTCATTTTTCCATGTTCTTGGAGGTCACCCTCTTTTTCGTCTCCTTGATGGTATCCATTAAAAAAATCTTCGGTAACCTATCTTGCTCTATATACATCACAGGTCCATACCATATTATTTTGTTGAAATATCACATAATATGGTTTGATGTCCATTTCCTGTCTTATTTTCTCATTCCTAATTTTATCTCTTCTAGTTATTCGAGCTGACACCACCAATAATCTATTTCTGATGCCAACATTTTTGTTTGAAAATATTTTTGAATTGATATTTTCTGAACCGTATAAATTTGTACTTTTAACAATAGACACATCCACTATTACTGTATTGACGAAATGTTATGTGTTGACTAAAAGTCCTTAAGTGAAATGTTCCTCTTGATTAAAACAAATGTCGGGGAAAAGAATCTTGACGAAATATGCACCATACTATCGGTTGGCCAGAAAACGAATGTAGACAGATTGTCTATTGATGTACTGCTGTTGACGGAACGACCTGGAAACATCTGAGGACACGTTATTTGTGATTCTTCTATTATTTCTTTGCCTTACAAGAGTCCGTCCATTAAAACGACTAAGCATTTCAATGCTGCTTCTGCATATTTTGTGTAACTAAGTACTTGTTGCTTAATTTGAAATCATTCTTAGCCAAAAATATATCTGAATGACAAAACATGTACAAAATAATAACTTTTTAAATGCATACTATAACATATAACTCATACATGTAGATAGTGATAGTAGAGAGCAAGTCGTTTAACTTTTCCCATATTTGCATTGCAATGTTTAGGTTGACTCTACGAAACATTTGTAACCTATTATCGAGCCACCCTAGCCAAGCGGTCGTGCACGAAATACGTTCAAAAAAAGAGGAAGACCCTAACGCATGCCAAAGTGGTTGGAGTAAGCTCAAAACTATATATGTAAACTGAAAGATAAAGTAACAACTGGACCCCAGTCAACACTTTACCTCAGTACCCAAAAGAAGAAAAAAGAAATAAATTAGAAATTGAGTTTATTTTCTCCAAAGTTAACATGAGCGGGTGATAAAGACAAAACGAAAAGATTATTCACAAATAAATTAGAATAAATTACAAAATGACAGCTGTAAAGAAGAAGATTAGTAAACAAAATTACAAACCACAATATAAGATATTACTTTACAGGAAAAACATAATTTTACAGTAAAATAAATGCTGTTAAACAAAGCTTTCTTTTTTATAAAAAATTTCGCACAAATACAAACAAGTGAAGCTAAACAAATGAAAGGAAAGAATTGATGAAATAATACAAACCCCTAAAAACCAATAAGAATTACCCCAAGAAAAAGACAATAATTAACCAGACTGAATTAAAAACATGTTTAAGTGATGTAAAATAGAAACATATTAAATAGAGAAAATAGTAACATTCACAGTTTCAAGAGCTAAATAAAAAATAACTAAGTTGTATCAAGCTGCGCACACAACTCTCATTAATGTTAGAAGAATAAAAAACTAATACAACAAGCTTTTAAGAAAACATACCGAAAAAGGTATTGGTTTAATATTAAAGCAACACTCGTGGAAAACTAAAACTCAATAAGGGAAATTTAGATATTATAATAAAGCCTGAGGGACAAAGAGAAAGAGTTTAAAAAGAATTACAAAAAAAAACACAATTCCAAAAACTAACTTCATAACATATAACCACCCAAGCCGGAAGCAACCCACTCTTAACATTAAACAGAAAAGCCAAGAAGATAAAGCAAGGTACAAAGGGAAATAAAACAAAAAATCTGGTAAATTTGGCTTTACACATGCACCAAATTTAGTGTATCAAACCTTGATAAAACGGTTAAGTATATGTCAGAACTTCCATAGAAAGTAAACTATTTCCCCAATTAAATCTAACGTAGACCAAAATACAAAAGTACTATAGCTTTGAAGGAAAAGTTTTAGTAAACCTGCGGGAGAATGAAATTTTTAAAAGCACAAATTTGAATATATACCCAGAACAGTAATAATCTACTTGACATAGTGCTAGAGCATAGCTATTAATCATAAAAGCATTCACAAAAATAAGCAGTAATTTATTTTAAACACCGGAATTAATTCAAGGTTAATGCCAGTTTAAAACAAATACTTCAGACAGCACTCCAAATATAGCTGGCATCTAAACGCAAATCCATTAATGCAAATATGTCAAAATGTTTTAACAAGGACAAGATGCTTACTCAGTAACGTGAAGTTACCTAATTCCAGAACTAAGAAAACTCACACATTATAGTGTAATAGGAAACCAAACTAAAAGTGTATAAAATGCTGCTACAGTAAAATGGGGAAGCAAATGTCATATACGAAAATAACGATTATTAAGTTTTGAAATGTTAGGGGATCCTTGAATTATCCTTCTAACCGAGACACATGCTTTAAAACTTTGTTCTCTGACGAGCAAGGCCTAAAAAATTGCGAGCATGAAACCAGTCCAATTAGCAAACTGGGTAAACGTGTAAAATGAAGTAACCCTTTGTTCTTTAGCATTATCAACTTTTGTCTCAAATAATACCGTTATTAAAAATATATCTTCCTGGACTTAAATGAACAAGGCACATAGATATTCCCAGCGACACACTATGAAGTATCTCAGACATGAATTATAAATCTTACATACTTTCAGCCGCTTACGAACATTATCATTAAAGCATGATTTACAAATTTTGCTTAAAAAGCCCACTCACAAGTAAAGCAAGTCGAACAGCTTAAACTGCCACGACAATTTCCTTACCTTTAACTGGAATTCACAGTAAAAGGTCAATCATATTAACTTTCAACCAAGACAGCCGAAAAACATAAGATGCGAAGACGAGCTCACATAGGTAAAAGGCCAAATTGTTTCACAATTCTCCAGATCGTTCACATAGCCATAGAGAAAATGCCTCCTGACACACACCTTCAAGCCACAAACCACATGCCACGAGACAAGGGACAGCAGGCTGCAGGAAGGAGAGGCAAGCGGCCACGCTCACTATACACATCTCAAGTCCGAAGAGTTAGCAAAGAATAAACATAGTGATCGAAAAACCGTGAGTGGCTGAAAGTACCTGGGGAAAATATAATATCTTAAATATATTTTCAATCGACACAATGACCCCCAACCACGAGCTTGCCAGAAAATAACAGAAGTGAGAAAAGAGAGGGCACAATGAAGGTAAAGGGAATGTTATAGGACACTCACACAACTGTAGTACATAAGTCGTCTCCCTCCACACTTACACGCTTCACCCTTCAGATACTTAAAAGCACAGTTGAAGGGCAGCACTGGTAATGATGACAGCGAAGAAGGTGAAAGAGCACCAGCTGAACCCCCGAAAACAACCGGGCGACCAGATACAAAACAACCATCCCAGATAGCGTTAGTATACTTTGGCATATCCAGGAGACAGGTGAGAATCATAGATGATGGAACCAGGTCAGCTAAATGCACCAGATGTTTCGGAACACGCCGAAAGCGACTTAGCCAAGATTCAGGAATACCATAACTTGAGTTAGCCAGTTTACGATCGCACCGGGCCGCGATGCAAATAAGATGGAAGTTTGCGGAACTAGGGCACGGCACAGTCCACAGTAGCATACATAATCCATGGTAAGGAGAATCCCACGTAGGACCACCCGACTGCACAGTCGCATGAAGAATGCAGGCAGTAGAACTCAACCAGTACCACAGATATACGTTGATGAGGGGGTCGAGTAACATACCACGGTGATTGAAAACAGGAAGTTAGAAGGGAACACAATCCTCAAACAATTCAAAAGATCAGCCGAGGGCCAGAACAGAAACAATACATATGTAAACAATTAAGCCCTGGGTTACTTATAACCATAAAGGTGTGTATGTTCAATCAAAGAAAAATTTATTCCTGTGCAAAATTTTAGCCATTCATAATATCATATAAAAGCTCAATAATAAGCAATAACAAGAACCATATAGGGAATACATATTAAAATTACAGTAAAATAAGAAACACTTGCCTACCCCCACATCATAAACACTGGGATAGGCAAGCGGACAACGGGGAGCGAACAGAGGAGTGAGACAGGAGAAGCTGAATAAAACCTGGTAAATTTAGAGAAAGGACAGGGAAGTAGGAGACCTGAACCAACGGATGTCCACGAAGAAAACAAGAAAATCCGCCCCAAAATTTACAAATAAAGGAAAGAGAAAAAGGATATAAAGGGGATACTACAAACTAGTAATAGAAGCCTTATATAAATGTCCAAGGTCTAGGATTGCTGAAATGATTTGAGTTGGGATAAATGTGCCCTTTTGAGTAGAAACGAAGATAAGCCCTGTAAGGGAACCGAAACTCCTTTAAATATCTTAAGTAACTTAAATGTCCCTAAATAACGAGGCGGCAAAAGCAATTATTTTATAGAGGATTGGAGAAAATTACGACACATAACAAGATAACCAACAGTAAATGGTTGAGCTTGACAGCTAGCGTCATAACAACATTTCCTAAGAACATGCCCTCTACGTAAATTATTAAACGCGGCTTTCCAATTGGATCTAGTAATAACCTAGGAAAACCCAAAGGTAGCAAATCATTTAGAGCGCAAATGTTCGCCAAGGGTGAAGATGGTTTATATGTAAATAATTAATGAAAACGGCGTTATCTTGTGGACTTCATGCCTAGCTGAATTAAAGGAAAACTGGAGCTGTTTAAGATAAACATCCCAACGAGCATAATCCTGATGATAAAAAGCTATTAATGTAGATTTAAGGTTGGAGTTGACACGTTCCGCTAGCGAAGGGTTAGGTTAGTACGGGGTGGCGGTGATGGTTAGCACACCAGTCGAAACAGAAGGACCTAAATAAACGCGATTTGAATTGGGAGCCATTATCATAATAACTATTGTGGTGCGCCAAAAGATACCAAAGTAGCGCTCAGTTGACGAATCACTAAACCAGCCGTAGCAGCAACAAGAGGAGAAATCCATACAAACTTAGTAAAATCATCGGTAACCACCAAAGCAAAAGTATTGCCTCGTACAATGAGTGGAAAGGGCCTAATAAAATCAAAAAATAATTTCTCCATAGGATGGGAAGGAACATCTAATGCAAGCTTACCCCAATTCATAGTCTGGCTGGCTTCGACAAAGCACAAATGCGACAAGATTTAACATATTTTCTAATACTGCGATCCATACCACGCTACATAAATTGTTGACGAATATTGTCTTGTTTTGGCAATGCCTAAATGACCACCAGAAGGGGAATCATGGAAAATTTTCAGCATCATAGGAAAAACCTTAAAAAGGTGATTAGAACCCGCTCTAGCCACCAATACACCATATTTGATCTTATGGTGGAGAACTAAAACTCCCTGTTGAAGTTTTTTGGAATTATAGGAGCAAGATGTTGATCCAAAAGTTGGAGCTCCGAAATACTAGTGAACATATAGGAAAAGCCGAAAAAGGACATGTTTCCATGTGAATATCAGGATTAGAGGAATCAACATTATTCACGCTGGGGTAATCTTGGCTAGGTTCAGAAATTGCACATCGCCAACACATTTCCCTGTATCCTTAATAAATGAAAGAGTAAACTTAAATTCTCCAATACGCACTCCATCTGGCCAGACGCCCAGTCTTACGAGGGGCAGCCAAGGCCTACGACAAGGCTTGGTTGTAACACTCAAGAAAAAATAAACGTGTTCTAAATATGCCTTATATTTTTCTAAACGAAATAGAACAGTGAAAGTTTTCAATCCATAAGTTGAAAATTTCCGTTCACCAATGAAGGAGTACGAGAACTGTAATAAATAGGCCGTCTGCCTTCGGGAAATTCCTGTAATAGGACAGCGGCAATAGCATTTGCACTAGCATCAGCCTGCAAAATGAACGGAACCCCAAAATCGGTAAACAATAACACTGGGGGTTTGGAAGTCAACTTCTTTAATTGAAGAAAATCACTTTGTTGCTCCTCTCGCCACTGGAAACTAACGCATTTACTCTCTAGCATGTTAGGCGGTTCAGCACGAGCTGACAAATTTGGAATGAATTTAGAAAATAAGTTAAACATTCCCAGGAATCGAGCAACTTCACGCTTACTTCGAGGAGCTGGAAAATTTCTGAATGCCTTTGTATGGTCCGTATCTATAGTAATACATAATATCCAATATGACTTAAAATGATACTTGTGAAGTGGCGAAACTAACCTTAGAACGCTTAAAGATAACCCAAACCGCTGTAAACGAGAGAATATCTCTCGTAGACGCTCCATATGCGAATCAAAGTCATCCGAGTATATAACTAGGTTATCAAAATACTGGTACGAGTATTTAAACTAAAAATCAGAAAATACGTTATCGAGAAGACGAGTAAGAACTTGGGCACCAGTGCCAAGGCCAAAAGTGACGCGATTTACCTCATAAAGATGCCAGGGCGTAGGAAACGCAATAAGGTGTTTTGGCTTCTCTGATAACGGGATTTGATAGTGGGTAAGATTTAAATCTAGACTAGTAAGTACAAGTGCCTTGCCAAAGTGATGAGCAGCAGTATGAAGATCATGCAAAGGAGTACTCTCAATATGTATCCGTTTATTCAACAGGCGACAGTCGATAACATGTTTAAAATACGGGACTGCTGCAATTCGAGATGGACGACCTTATAACTCTGATAGATCATCTCCTGAATGTTTTCCTTCAATACAACCATTTTGGGCGGAGTAAGCCTAGGGGTATAAGTTTACAGGAGTCGAATCGGTTAACTTAATTTCATATTCAACGAAATTAGTAACTCCCAAGACATAAAGGATAAATAAAAAAGAGAAAGAAGATTTATTCTCGGTTACGAGATTAATGTCTGCCAACTGCGGAATAGCTTTACAAGGTTTAAAGTCTCTGCCAAACTTTTACTTAGTTTGTGGAGCAAAATTATATCCAAATTGTTTGCTGGTAAAATCAATAAACATACCGTTCTAGACATAAACTCTGTTCCTAAAGCACAAGTATATGTAAGCCCTGATGCCATAAAGAAACAATGTTTCCATGTAAAATTCGGAGTACGCATGGTACACTGTACACTTTTTGAAACTCTGAAGCCATATCCGTTCAACATCAAACACAATATCTCACAAGATTGAAGACCTGAAGTCATATGAGGTAGATTTTTATAAAACCGCCCCTGTTGAATTAAAGAAACTGACTATCTGAGCCTAACTATGCTAGGAGAGAAAGGTTCTCAACAATAACCCCAACCACAGGGTTGCCAGAAAAGGGTAAGCCCTGAATACGCCGAGAAACGTAAATCGTCCTGCGAAACTTCTGGCGTCATAATGGTGTAGAAGATCTTATCTTAAGAGTAAATCGGGAAAAATCTCTACCTGACAATCCTTTCGCAGTACAATCTCGACGATCATGACCCGTTTGGCCATATTGAAAACATGTTACTGAATTAGAAGCGAATGACTGCGGCATCAAGACAGATGATAAAGACGTTTGTAAATGAGAATTCTTAACTGCTGGTAATCCCGGATCTCCAGACAGCCTAGCAAAATCGGTTAACATGGTCTCATTCAACTTAGGAATGTGCTCTTCGAGCTGTAGAAAAGTGATAGTTCGAAGGAACAAACACCAATGCCGATCTTACAACGGGATTAAGCCCTGGCAAAATGACTTCGCAGATTTCACTGTCACTATCAGGCAACACTAGTACCAACGCAATATCTCTAGCTCGCATAACGTACTCCAAAAAAGGCTCAGTTAAACCCTGGGGATGGAAATATATTTCCTGCATAATAGTACTCCCTGTGCGGAATAAATGTCCAAAAGAGGCAAATGTAAACTAGTTACCGGTTCGGCAAAAAGGGTACAACGGATCAATAATTATTGGCCAATGCGGTCATCTTAACTACAAACAACTCTGACTTGATTGCAGGGCGCGACAAGACGCTTTGCCATTAAACAGATCCGCACCAAAAAATCGAGGATTGAAGGAGCTTCAACAGTATTAACCAAGTCTAAATTGAAAATTAAAGTAAGTTTTATTTATTGACGCTCTTTAACTATTATGGTCGTTAGTGCCCCATTCTATATTGGGCGTGAAAGGCCCGTAATTTTTCTCAGAGACCTCTTTATCAGGTTGAGATTCTTTTGCGTGCCGTAAATCTACGACACGGGACCACCGGATTTACTTCCCTTCTGAAGGAAGCCATGCTAACGACTTTTACGCCCGAAAAAAATTAATGCCCTCCGCCAGGTCTGAACCCACGTCAGCGGGAACTAGAAGCTAGCATGGTAAACACTACACCACGAAGGACGACACCAACTGCCTATTCTCTACTAATTGCTGCAGGGGATGAACAAACCTATGTGGGCGAAAAGCGGAATTAATTTCCTAAGGGTGATCGCATTACCGAACATTTTGAGACTTCAAAGGTAAAGCCCCATCATCAGCCCGACTCGCTGAAAAATGACTTACCTTAGACGCTAATGCAGAAGCCTGCGTTCGTAAGTTCTGCAATAACAGCCGGGAGATTAAATCAGGAAATAACGTAGTTCAAATAGAACAAATAATTCCTAAGGCGAACTTATAAATGCAGAAGTTGTCTTCTAGAAGGAACAGCATCACGTTCCAAGTCAATCAGACTATCTTGAATTTCACACAAATCAACTGGGCAATTTTCTTCACAGTTAGTAATTATAAGGTGATCAGCTGATAATTTTATCAACGGTCCCTTTTTGATCTGGCGAAAAATATCTAGCATCGTAGATACCTTAGTAAAAGCCTCACACTGGCACCTTCGAATACATATCTTAACCCTAAACACGCTCTTTCGCAACCTGTCACTATTCATTATTGGGACCGCATTCCAAATTTTATTCATTAAAGAACCCAGAAAAGAAATACCCAACTAAGGAAAAGACGTCAACGACTCCAAAACAGAAAAAAATTCCAAGCACCATAAATATAAGCACCTATAGCACGTAATGTAATGTTTTACAGGTCATAAAATAATCACCTGTAAACGTAATAAAACCGCGTACAGAATGTAATTTAACCACGCTCCACTGTCATCTACGCAATGTTTAGTGTAATTCTAGGAAACATTTGTAACCTATTATCGAACCACCCTAACCAAGTAGCCATGCACGAAATAGCTCAAACTTGGAGACCCGGCAAACGAATTGTCCTCCGTGGTGTAGTGGTTACCATGCTAGCCTCTAATTCGCGAATTCGCGGGTTCAAACCCGGCGGAGGGCGATGGACTTTTTGGGCGTAAAAATCCTTAGCATAGCTTCCTTCGGAAGGGCAGTAAAGCTCTTGTCGCAGATTTACGTTACGTAAAAGAACCCCAAGCCTGACAGAGGCCTCTGAGCAAAACTACCGATCTTTCACGCCCATGCCAAAGTGGATGGAGTAAATAAAACTATATAGGAAAACTGAAAGGTATAGTAATAACGGATAACTGGATCCGCGTCAACACTTTACCTCAGTATCCAAAAGAAGTAAAAAAAATGAATAAATTGGATATCGACTTTCGTTTCTTCAAAGTTAAAATAAGCGAGGGATAAAAAAACGGACAGATTATTTACAAGTAAATTGCAATATCTTAAAAATGACAGCTGAAAAGATTAGTAAACAAAATTACAAACCACAATATAATATATTATCTTACAGGAAAATATAAGAATAATGATTTTATAAATAAATAAATGCGATTAAACTAAGCTTTCTTTTTTTTTATAAAACTATGCCCCACAAATCAAACCAGTAAAAGTCCAAAAAATGTAAGAAAAGAATTGATTATATAATATAAACTCCTAAAAACAAAAGGTAATAATTAACCAGAATGAATTTTAAAAAAACTTTGAATGTTGTAATATAGAAGCATATTAATTAAAGAAAATTATAACATTCATAGTTTCAGGAACCAAAATAATAAAAAAAGAACTAAGTTGTGTCAGGCTGTTCACACAACTCATTAATCTTAAAGGAATCAAAAACTAATACAAGCTTCTAACAAAAACCATACCAACAAAGGCAGTGGTTTAATATTAAAGCAACACTCGTTAGGAAACTAAATCTCCATAAGTAAGGGAAATAAAGACATAATAAAGCCCGAGAAACAAAGAAAAAGAATTTTACAAACTTTGCAGAAACACAATCCTAAAAACTAACCTCATAACGTATAACCAGCCAAGCCTGAGACAACCCAACCTTAAAATTAAACAGTAAAAAAACCAAGAAGATAAATCAAGCTATAAAAGGAAATAAGTATAACAAAAGGAGTGTGTTACATTTGACTTTGCAAATGCACCAAAGTTAGTTTAATTTATCAAACTTCGACTAAAAGGATTAAGTACATGTCTGAACTTCCATAGAAAGGAAATTATTTTCCCAATTAAATCTAATGTAGACCAAAAGACAAAAGGTAATGTAGCCTTGAAAGAAAACTTTTAATAAGCCTGGGTAGAATGAAGACTTTAAAAGCATAAATTTGAATCTATCCCCAGAACAGTAACAATATCCTTGATACGAGGCGTGGCAATAAAGAAACCGGAGTGATTGTTGTGCGCATCTCCGGCTTCGTCGATGACAAAGAGAAGAATGAGGGATTGGCCTTGGGATTCTCCCTGACACGTGTGCAAAATTTCACGCCGCTGTGGTGGTTAGCCGGCTGTGAGCCTTCTTAAAAACGGTCGTGTATCTGAGCTCCGTCGGAATTATGCTACGCTCTAATGTAGAACAACGTGTTAACATCAAATCCCTCACAAAACTTGGAAAACCCGCCACAGAAACTTACCATTTGTTGAAACAAGTTTATGGCGATTAGTGTCTATCTCGTACGCAAGGTTTCGAGTGGGTTAAGAGGTTCAGGGACGGTAGGGAAGACGTAGACGATCCAAAATTGCTCCACTTCAAAAACTGAAGAGAACATGGGGATTGTTGGTAGAATTTTTCGAGAAGACCGCCGCTAAGTTTTCGAGTAATTTCAAAACTTGCCTATATCAATAAGGAAACCGTTAGACAGATTTTGCACGGCGATCTGGGCATGACAAAGGTTTGTGCTAAAGTGGTACTAGGAATCCTCACAAACGAGCAAAAGCAACACCGAGGAGACTGCTGTGTTGACACTCTATTTTTAATTTAGATTATCATCGTTTTGTAAATAGAATGCGCAATTCTTCTACAAGCAGATATACAGCACATAGGCATAATATCATTGAAAGAAATTAAGAGCGACTTGTTAGTGTAAATAAGCTATTTTATCAGAATATTACGAAATTCACTCTAGAAAAACGAGTACACACACTACACCAACACAACTCCTAACGCGGTCTCAGTGAACTTAAGCGCGATTAGAAGGATGTGTTCTTAGCTGGTACTGACTGAGCGGAATATCTTAGGCCGTAACGTCTGTAGCCCGCATTCGGGAGAGCATGGGTTTAATTCCTGTGGCCTATCTTCCTGACCTATAGGTTTTTTCGGGGGTTTCCCCGGGTCGCTAGGCGAATGCTGGGAAGATTCATTACATCCTCGAATTTCCTGTTCCTCCATTTCACATCCATTCTCATTTCAGTTCACCTTTGATCTTGGTTATTTTAGGTTTGCAAGTGTCGGTGGGAGTCTCGACGTTGCATGGCAGGAAAAGGGTATGCTCTATGTAATACTTCGTCCCCCGGAATGGGGGCCGTCTCCGATTTCCCCCCCCCCAGTGGGATGTGTAAGTCTGCAGGAGGAGGGGAACCGGTTGTACCAGCTGCCATCCGGGGAGTTTCAATCTGGAAAAGGTAGGGACCATGTCCTTTGTCGCCATGCCTTCTGGTCCTGCCGCCTTCTGGCTCTGTCTCCACTCACCTCACCCTTCCCTCCCGGGAGTACCCCATCAGGTCTTAGGCACAAAATATCTTCGTAGGTCGAGGATCTAAGTCCATCTTCGCTCCTAATGCTAGTCCTAGCTAGTACTGGGCTGTTTATTTATTTTTCCTGGTAGAAACAGATGTTCGAAAAACTATGTATACAACATTATCGTATTCTTACTGCTACACCCGTACCTTGGCTTGAGGTTTTGAACTGAGAATGAAACAACGGTGGCAGAGTCATCATTTTTAAATATATATGTCTCCGCTGAAAGCTCGATGTTCAGCAGAGCATTGCTACGAAAATATCATGCTTCAAATAATTTATTAACGAACAGGCTATTCAGCTAATTGATAGCGTTATCACTCTATTGCATATAAAAATCGCCAGGATTCCTTGGTCTATCCTGTATTTTGAATCAATTTCCATTAATGATGACTAATTTGAAAGCTCACGTTGTGGGCATTTACCTCTCAAGGGAATTCTACTCAAATTACAAAGCTTATGAATTAGTTGCGGCACAGTAGCGTTGATTGTCCACTCATAAACCGCTGGTGGAGAGAGAAATGTGAGTGTACTGATTTCCGCATGCTCGCATTTTCGATGACGGATAAACAAAGCAATGGCGCGACGATCGTATGGTTTGTTTCATGTGGTTATGCGCCTATAAACACTCTACACTTATTTATCTTCGTATTTTTAGCATGTGTTATATTAAAGTAAATACACCTGGATAAAAGGTTAAATCGAACAAATGAGGATCAAGTGAAATACATGCGTTTTTCGATGCAAAAGCCGAATATGTTGTCGTCTGGAAGACTGGCACGAACATTGTGTCTAAAATAGGTGTACAATAGTGATTCAAGTGGTAAGAAAGTCTTACTTGGACAATTTTCAGCTCCCCACCCCTTAAACAATAGTAACAATTTTTATTAAAATAACCTGGATTGGAAAAAAGATTCTATAAATAAAATATTCATGCTGTATTTTTATAAAGTATCTGCTATGCGCTTTTCATTTTGGCTGAAATTTATATAAACAGAAACTTAGTACGCAAAAAATTACATATCCGTTAACGTTTACGATATGTACACAAAACCTTTCCAAAAGACTCGCAGTTATACGATTAAGCTGTAGCTTTTAAAAGCCACTTAAAGCTTTACGGCGTTATAAATGTGATATTTGGGACAGAAAAAGAACCAAAGTCTAAGTTTGTTGCTTGAAGTTAATTGTATAAAACATGAAAATATATTCGAATTACCTTTATCCATAGCGTACCATTGTTTTTGTGATGGTAGCCTCAACTGTTTTAGCGTTTCCTTGAAATCTTCCCGTCTGCTTGCTGGAGGGAATGTGTATTTGTTTCATACTATCTAGAACTTCATGTTTTTTCGTCTCCAAACCAAGTCAAATTGAACTTTTCCGTTTAGTTCCTTTTGATGCTCTAACACCAACATATGAATACATTGGCCCTGCAATGAGCATATGAAGCATATGACTGCGTCCATGTCCAACATAATAACCAATATATAAAGTATTTCGACATAGTATGAACCAAAATATTGTACTACAGGAAAGTTTTTTTTTTCAGGACTCGTTTGGATATTCCGGCCTCAGCTTCGCCTCAACCGTAAACATCTTACTCGATCTGAAAAACAGTCGTCCTCCGTGGTGTAGTGGTTCCCATGCTAGCCTCTAGTTCCCGAGGTCGCGGGTTCAAACCCGGCGGAGGGCGATGGATATTTTTCGGGCGTAAAAATCCTTAGCATGGCTTCCTTCAGAATGGAAGTAAAGCCGGTGGTCCCGTGTCGTAGATTTACGGCACGTAAAAGAACCTTAAGCCTGGTAAAGAGGCATGTGAAAAAAATTACCGGTCTTTCACGCCCAATATAGAATGGGACTCTAAGGACCACAGCAGTTAAAGAGCGTCCATAAATAAACTCAATTTAGAATTTGGACCTGAAAAACATTTGCTTTACTATATAGTTACGTAAATAACTATTACTATCAGTTACTGAAAAGCCAGCAACACTGTTCTTAAATGAAATCAGCAACAAAAAGCCATGTGGATTGAGAGATATAGATTATGACGATCAAATTGACTGATGGAATTATTGCCATTTTCTTTAAAAGCCGAGTTTTACAAATAAAACATGAACGTTATTTTAAAGGCCTGAAGCTTTCTCCAAGAGTGACGCAGACTGATTTTGCTTTATAATTACACTTGACTAGGTGAATCCTATTATTTAATAACAGAACTATGTCAAGCATTTTAAACATTTCTTTTGCAATACTTAATAAATTATGTTTAAGTTAAAGTGATAATTGTATTTTAGGCAAACAAAATTGAAAAACTACACCCCTAAATAGTGCAACATAATGGGGTTTATGTGTTTGTCTTGGCTAGAATATTACTGTGACTATGAAATGGCCAATATTTTGACATTTTGAATCCATTCTGTTATTTTTCAAGATGTCATGGCGAACATGTAGTATGACTTAGTCTATAAATAGTTGAATGCTTTATGTTTCCTTCTGAATACAATAAAGTGTGTACTATCTATGAAAGCATTTTTATAGTTATGTAAAGCTATATGCAGCGGCGTAGCGATAGGGGAGGTAAGTTAGACAAGGTCTACTCTAAATTTGGACGCGCACTTTGTTTTAGCTGATTTTGGGTTTTGTAAAAGTAGCACAAGCATATTGATGGACAAGTTGGAGGCCTGCGGCATAAGGGGAGTAGCCCTCAATTGGGCCAAGTCCTACCTGACCAACAGAAGACAAGTTACAGTAGTAAAAAGTAACTCTGATGACACTTGCGTGAACTCTGACAATAAAATGGTTAGATGCGGCGCCCCCAGGGCTCTAATCTCGGCCCATTGTTTTTTGTTGTTGTATATAAATGTCCTACCTCTTAATATCCCTCATGCAGAAACCATATTATACGCTAACGATGCTAACCTTATACTGACCGGAAATACTACCGCCGAGTTGCAGCATTATGCTGATAACATAATGTTAAATATGAAGCAATGGTTACGCAACAATAAACTTCAACTCAATGCCAAAAAATCAAAATGTATGCATATCACGTTATCTAGATATAATGCCACATCTGCACCGAAAATAATCTATGATAATGGAACGATAAACTATATTACAGAAACTAAATTTCTTGGAATAACCATAGATAAACTACTTAGTTGGAAACCACATATTCAGAAGACTGTGATGAAGCTTAATAAGGCGTACTATGCAATATATGTATTAAAAAGTATAATGCAATCTGCAAACTCTAAAAATTGTGTACTTCTCATATGTACAATCCTCACTTACTTGCGGCATTCCTTTATGAAGCTCTACGACAGACTGTTCATACTACAAAAGACAATAATTCGGTGTATGCTAATTTTAAACAGAACTACATCATGCAGACCATATTTTAAAGAGCTTAGTATCCTCACTTTACCCCGCTTGTATATATTAGAAACAGTGTACTGCATAAATAGCAATATCCACTGTTTTAGCAGTAACATCGCTCTATACACAATTATACTACAAGGAACTGTAACAAAATATATTTAAATACTGCTAGAACTTCTAAGATGGTAAACTCCATCTTGCTCAAAGGTATAAATATGTATAATCTAATAATTAATAAAATAAATCCAAATAACAGGGTCAAATTTAAAAAAGATACCAAGAATCTTTTGATTGCTCAATGTTTTTATAACCTGAATGACTTTTATGACTATTTTAAACATGATATGTAATTAGTGTATATTATTGTTTATGGACTGTATATATATTCTTACATTTAGTATTCTTTGTTGACGAAGCCATTACATTGTGGCAGTAATTTGTATCACAATAATGTAAATGCCAGAGTGATTGTAGTGTAAATAAGCATTATTGTATGACATTGATTTGAGATGTTTCATAATTATATGCATTGTTAGGAAATAAATTTACACGACCTCACTGAAACTGACAATAAGAGTGGATAACAATGAGCGAGGGGGTGAGTTGAATATTAATTAGAAGAGACAAACAAATGACGTCAGATTGGCGCGCTTTTCTGAGAAATGGAGGGAATTTCTTCCCTAGAGCATATGTTTTCGTAATTTTGATTGGATATAAAATAGACGCTAATGTTGGCGCGTTTTATTAACCAATAGCAGCTCGGTTATAATCTTTAGGCTTATCGGGGTGTGGGAGTATAAACAGCTAAAGCCAGAGGCAAGTATTGCCCAGTTCAACAAAATCATCCACGCGTTACACGTCGCTGAGTCCAACAGAATCATTCAGAAGTTAAACGTCGCTTAGTTCATCAGAATCGTTCGCTAGTTACACGTCGCAATTCTACAGAATCTCTCGCGTCGTAAAGCTAGTTATAAATGTGAAATACGCGAATTAATAATGTGCAGCAAATAAGTGATTATAGTGATATTAGAAAATATAACAGTTTCAGTCTGGCGTGTATCACGAGTCAATATGTGAACTTAATTAATTGTGACGGTAATAAAAGTGTAAAAACAAATTCTTTTATCAGTGTTATCTTTGAGTAACAAATCCTTTCCGTTTACACACCTTGTTCAAGAGATGTGCTCGACCGAGAAACAACAGCTAGCCGGAGGACAATGAACCCAACATTCAAAGTAGTAATACAACAACGGGGGCCCAGCAAAAGATAACAGGAAGTGACCGCGACAAATTGGCTTCCATACGTGGTGCATATAAACATGAACTAATTACCAACTACCCAACAAATAATCCACTTCAAATTGGCGCCCAGAACGTGGGGCGAAATAACCAGGAAGGAGCGAAGTAGATATAGTCCCGACTTAGCCAATTGGATTAACGATAATCCTGCCGCTAGGGGCGCTAGTGTTGCTTTTAATCCGCTCGAGTGGCGGGAAATTTGAAGCGGCAGCATTGCGTTCGATCCAGATGTCTAAGCGGGACATTTTTTTTCTTTCTTTATTTTTTCTGATACATGTTTTTTATTATTTATGGATTAAATACAAACATAATATGATGAACAAAAATTAAATATATAAGAAATGTCCACGATGTGGCAAACTTAGGAGCTAAATGGGCATGGTGTGATGGTTTGACCTATGGAATAACACTGGTTGTCACACTTTACGAACTAAAATTGTGTTTACTTTTCACCATCGCGATGCTGGCGTAGCGGCGAACTTTGGAACTAGGCGGCAAAAAAAAAGCGCGGCGCTGGTGCTAAGTAGGTGAAAGTACTAAGGAGGGTACGTCTTGAGGAGGTGTCCGTACTCAGGAGGTGTAAGTATTGGAAAGTGTGCGGCGACGGAGGCGAAGGGATTGGAGGAGAAGGAGGGTATTTTCGGCGGCGTTTGGGTCGGCGGGCTCGCGCGTGTGTCGGTTGAGAGGATGAGTTGGACGTGGGGAGTGAAATAGGATGACTTGATAGGTAAGGGATGTTGAGTATTGGTGCAGGTGGATGAGGAAGGGTATATAAGGGAGGATATGAGGAAGGGGAGAGCAGGTTAGGTGTTTTTGAACGTGGGATGGTATTTTCTTGAGTGGATAGAGAGATACAGCTATATGACACGCGGTGGCGAAAATGGGAACTAAACAAGATGGAGGAGAGAAGAAGTCTAAGGACGAGGAGATTTCGAGGTTAGTGGTCAACATGGCGGACGCAAGATGTGGGGGCAAGAAGACGCGGTGGTGAAAATGAGAACTAAAACAAGATGTCGGAAGTACGAGCTTAGAAGAGCAGATTTTGAGGTTAAAAATAATGGGAACTAAAAATGGTGGAGGGTCGGCGACAAGGAGATGCGGTGGCCAACGTGAGAACTAAACAAGATGGCGGACGCAAGAGGAGAGTAAGGAGATTTGAGGTTAAGATTTTAGGTTAAAACAGGACGTAAGCATGGGAACGAAATCCAGGATGGCGAAGGCAATGGTGTGGACGAGGAGATGTGAGGCGCGGTGGCGAAAATGGGAAATAAACAAGATGGCGGAGACAAGAAGTCTAAGGACAAGGAGATTTCGAGGTTAGTGGTCAACATGGCGTACGCAAGAGGTGGCGGCAAGGAGATTTGAGGTTAAGATTGTTAGGTTAAACAGACGTAAGCATGGCGAAGGTAAGGGTGGGGACGAGGAGATGTGAGGCGCGGTGGTAAAATGGGAATTAAACAAGATGGCGGAGGCAGGAAGTGTAGGTTAAAAATATGAGGTAAACGTGGAGAACCAAAACCAAGATGGCGGAGGCGTAGTGGTGAAAATGGGAACTAAACAAGATGGCGGAGGCAAGAAGTCGAGGGACGAAGAGATTTGAGGTTAGGGTCAACATGCGAAAGATGCCGAACGCAACAGGTGGTGAAGAGGAGATTTGATGTTGTGAAAACTAAACAAGATGGCGGACGCGCGTGGTCAAGAAGATTTCACAAAAGAAAAAATAAATATCATACCTTGAACGAGAATGGAAGCAGTCAAGTAACTAACAGGAAACTTGAAAACACAAAAGAGCACAGAAATATAATGCTTGTGTAAAAAGGAAGGCAGGAAGTGACGTGGCATGTTATGATTGGAGAAAATAAGACGATTTGTGATTGGTGAAAATAAAACGTGATTGGATTGGACAAAGGAATAAATAAGGCGAAGTGAAGGTGATTGGCGGCGGTATTGATGATAGCCGTGATCGTTAACGCATCTGTTGGGATTGAAACCCAGTACCAAAACCCAACACTTAAAAAATTACCCTTTGAACCTTCGTTTTGAATGTGACATCACAACTTCGAATTAAACGTGAACTTTAACGGTATTTTAAATAGGAATGTTGGTGGAATGTGGACTTCGTTTTTACTTTGGGACTCAAACCCGGTACCAGAACACTGAACCATGTATTTCTACCGCAACGCTATTTTAAAATGTGGTGGAATGTGGAGTTTGTAGTTTGGGACTCAAACCCAGTACCAAAACACCAAAGTATATATTCCTACGCCAAGCACGCCCGAAAAATAATTATGCGTGTGGTACTTACCTCTTACTGGTGTTGATGCGTCACCAAAAGCGCAGCAGCTTCACGCGACGCGGAAAAATAAAAGCAAACTGTTTTTGAAAATGCTTAACCAGCTTTAAGATCAACCAACATCACTACGCACTGATATACCTAGGTTTTTTTAAAGCGGTACAGACGCCCTTTGCACAGACGTAATTTAACTATACCAAAAGCCTGGTACTGGACCATCGTAATGGTCGCTAGCGTACGTAGGACCAGGGTTCTTATTGCCGGTTGAAAGCGGTAAAAAAAGTGTACGACGCACGTGTTCACAGTAGCTACTGTCGAAGTCAACCGTCGAGGCGTGAATGAAAGAAATCTGTTCTTGCCGGCAATCTAGCTCGGAGATGTGAGGAGCGGTGGCAAAAATGGGAACTAAACAAGATGGCGGAGACAAGAAGTCAAGAACGAGGGGATTTGAGGTTAGTGATCAACATGGCAGACGCAAGAGGTGGGAGTGCAAGGTGATATGGGACGCGGCGGTGAAAATGGGATCTAAACAACATGGCGGAAGGAAGAACTGTGATGAGCAGATTTTGAAGCTAAAATAGGAGTTAAGCATGGAAACCAAAAAACCAACGGCGGAGGGTGGGCGACAAGGAGATGCGGTGGCCAACGTGAGAGTTAAACAAGCTGGCGGTCGCAAGAGGAGGGTAAGGAGATTTGAGGTTAATAGGTTTAGGATAAAATAGGACGTAAGCATGGGAACTAAATCCCAAATTGCGGACGCAAGGTTGGGGACGAGGAGATGTGAGGCGCGGTGGCAAAAATGGAAACTAAACAAGATGGCGGAGGCAAGAGCTGAGATGAGCAGATTTTGAGGTTAAAATAGGAGGTAAGCATGGAAACTAAAAACTAAGGTGGCGGTGGGTCGGCGTCAAGGAGATGCGATGGCGAACGTGAGAACGAAGCAAGTTGGCGGGACGCAAGAGGTGGGGTAAGGAGTTTTTAGGTTACGATTTTTAGGTTTAAACAGGACGTAAGCATGGGAACTAAATCAAAGATAACGGAGGCAAGGAGTGGGGACGAGGAATATGAGACGCGGTGGTGAAATGGGAAATAAACAAGATGGCAGACGCAGGAAATCTAGGTTTAAAATAGGAGGTAAATGTGGAGAACTAAAACCAAAATGGTGGAGGCGTGGTGGCGAAAATGGGAACTAAACAAGATGGCGGAGGCAAGAGGTCGTGGGACGAGGAGATTTCTTGTTAGGGGTCAACATATGAAAGATGCTGAAAGCAACAGGTGGGAACGAGGAGATTTGAGGTTATGAAAACTAAACAAGATGGCGGACGCGCGTGGGCAACGAAGATTTTACAAAAGAAAATTAAATATCATACCTTGAACGAGGATGGAAGCAGCCAAGTAACTAACACGAAAGCTGAAACACAAAAGAGCATAGAAATGTAATGCTGGTGTACAAAAGGAAGACAGAAAGTGACGTGGCATGTTGTGATTGGATTGGACAAAGGAATAAACAAGATGAAATGATGGTCATTTGCGGAGGTATTGATGATAGCTGTGATGGTTAACGCATCTGTCGGGATTGGAACCCAGTACCAAAGCCCTACACATTAAAAAAGTTACTCCTTGGACCTTCGTTTTGAATGTGACATCACAACACCGAATTAAACGTGAACTTTAACGGCATTTTAAATAGGAATGTTGGTGGAATGCAGAGTTCTGTTGATTTTGGGTCTGATACCCAGTACGAGAACACTGAACGATGTATTTCTACGCCAACGCTATTTTAAATAGGAATGCTGGTGGAATGTGGAGTTTGTAGTTTTGGACTCAAACCCAGTACCAAAACACTAAACGATATATTCCTAGGCCACGCAGGCCGAAAAATAATTATGCGTGTGCTACTTACCTCTTAGTGGTGTTGATGTGTCACGAAAAGCGCAGCAGTCATGTTATAGAGCTTGACGCGACGCGGAAAAATTAAAACAAACTGTATTGAAAATGCTTAACCAGTTTTAAGATCAACCAACATCACTACGCACTGATATACCTAGGTTTTTAAAGCGGTACAGACGCCCTTTGCACAGATGTAATTTAACTATACCAAAAACCTGGTACTGGACCATCGTAATGGTCGCTAGCGTACGTAGGAGCAGGGTTCGCATTGCCGGTCAAAAGCGGTCAAAAACAGTGTACGACGGACTCACAGACCTATTCACAGTAGCTACTGTCGAAGTCAACTGTCCAGGCGTGAATAAAAGAAATCTGTGTTTGCCGGCAATCCAGCAGAAGCGATAACAAACTTGGTGCTCGTTAGCAGGATGTTTGCAGCTGCTGATAATTCCAGCTTGCCAAGCCGGATGCGCCCCAGACTGCCGCCGGCATGACCTCGATGGGGCGAGCCAAACCGGATGCTGACTCGCGGTCACGCTGGCAACACAACTCTGCGGCTGCCGATAAGCTATATGAAAACTTGATTTCCACGTGAGTAGTTATAACACCCCCGCGGACGCACCAGTCCTAAGTAGGTGTAAGTACTAAGAGGAGTACGTCTTAAGTAGGTGTAAGTACTGAAAAGGTGTAAGTATTGGAAAAGTGTATCAGGTGAAGGTATTGGGGTTCGAGGTCACTGACGCAAGTCCTAAGTAGGTGTAAGTACCAAGAGGAGTACGTCTTGATGACGTGTAAGTATTGGTAAAGTATATCAGGTGAAGGTATTGGGTTCGAGGGGGAAGGAGAGCGTGTAATTTTTTGGGATCGGTGTTTTGGGCGGCGGGCGGCGCGCGTGCGTGTCGTTTTGAATGTAGATGTTTAATGATTTTTTTTAAAAATTTGCGAATGAGAAACTATTAGAAAATTGCCCGGAGTTCATAGGTTTATCCATAATGGATTCTAAACAGCCTTCTAAACCGTTTAATATAAGCGTTCGACGGTAGATGAAGGAAACCCCGAGTCCATATTAAAAAGAATAAAAAAGTGATGCAAAGTAACAATGTTTTTTGATGCAGGGGTAATTAGCGATATCTTGTGTGTGGACAAAGGAGATAGCACATTCGTGCTTTAAAATCTGCGATGATTGTAAAGGAATCAAAGGTGTAATTGAAATAAAGAATTACGATACTTTGTGCATGCCGAAGCTATTGCAGTGAATAAAGCACGAGCAGACCACGACGTCAATTACCAAACAATTACGCGTTCTGGGCATTTTCAAAAAGCAGAAGGGATAGCGTTGTGCGAGGGATAGGGAAGACCAGAGGTAGGTGTACTCTGGATGAACTAAAGAGATATGACAAATCTTTAATAGAGTATGCCATTACTGTGTTTGCCGATCATACAGGCAAGAATGTGCTGTATAAATCTGATCGCATAGCCGAAAAGCACATAGACCTGATGCTGCACGATGATCACTGTAATGACATAGTATATCTGCACAAATGCCTTAACTGCAAGTTCTACTGCAGACGGCGTAACTATCTCTAAAAACACAAACATAACATCACCGCTCTGACCAACTATGCACGAAATGCCACCAACCTTACGTTGTAATGCGTGTTATCGCGATTTTAAGGGGCAGTTCTGTTTTGAACAGCACTTGACAAAAGGGGCTTTTTATCCAAAAGGTTTGTCCATTTACGACGTGGTAAATCTATGCCCCTTGTGGAGTAAACTGGTGAACACGAGGTTCAGAAAGGCCTTCCACCAGTGCGTAGAAGTTATTCTTTAGTAACCCTAAGTTGCATGTGCTTCCCAATCACAAGTGGTACATAAGCCATACCATGCACCAAATAGACGATATCGATACATGTTTATAGATTTCGAATGCACGCAGGAAACGCTCTGTATCGACAAAGCGAGCACGTTTGTGCAGGTTACAAACCTGTGAGTGCTTTATCAAGTCTGTCCGTTGTGTATCGACGAAAGCCACAAAATGGCGCACTGTACGCAATGTGGATTTAAGGAATTGGTGTTTGTCGACCAACCGATAAAGCACTTATTCGAACACATTGCACAGCCTAAGTTTAAAGGCTGATACGTGAGCGTGGTCGCACATAACCTCATAAGCTACGACGGACAGTTATTATCATAAAGATGAAGACAGGTGCATGGCGGGAACCTGGGTGGTCGAAGAAATGAAGGTATCCTTGGAGGAGGAATATCGATTACTGCAGGTCTATGAGATGTAGGAGTACGAAGTGGTGCAATACGACACCAGCCACTGGAGAGAAGGGACTATTTCAGGACTATACGTGAATCAGTTCGTTAAGATTAAGACCGAATCCTCCGGTTGGCCCTCCGATGCCTGGGTACTGGGTTTCAGACCCAAAATCAACAGAACCCAGCATTCCACCAACATTCCTATTTAAAATACCGTTAAAGTTCACGTTTAATTCGGTGTTGTGATGTCACATTCAAAACGAAGGTCCAAGGAGTAAGTTTTTCTAATGTGTAGGGCTTTGGTACTGGGTTCCAACCACGACAGATGCGTTAACCATCACAGCTATCATCAATACCTCCGCAAATGACCATCACTTCATCTTGTTTATTCCTTTGTCCAATCCAATCACAACATGCCACGTCACTTTCTGTCTTCCTTTTGTACACCAGCATTACATTTCTATGCTCTTTTGTGTTTCAGCTTTCGTGTTAGTTACTTGGCTGCTTCCATCCTCGTTCAAGGTATGATATTTAATTTTCTTTTGTAAAATCTTCTTTGCCCACGCGCGTCCGCCATCTTGTTTAGTTTTCATAACCTCAAATCTCCTCGTTCCCACCTGTTACTTTCAGCATCTTTCATATGTTGACCCCTAACATGAAATCTCCTCGTCCCACGACCTCTTGCCTCCGCCATCTTGTTTAGTTCCCATTTTCGCCACCACGCCTCCACCATTTTGGTTTTAGTTCTCCACATTTACCTCCTATTTTAAACCTAGATTTCCTGCGTCTGCCATCTTGTTTATTTCCCATTTCACCACCGCGTCTCATATTCCTCGTCCCCACTCCTTGCCTCCGTTATCTTTGATTTAGTTCCCATGCTTACGTCCTGTTTTAACCTAAAAATCGTAACCTAAAATCTCCTTACCCCACCTCTTGCGTCCCGCCATCTTGTTTACGTTCTCACGTTCGCCATCGCATCTTCTTGTCGCCGACCCATCGCCACCTTAGTTTTTAGTTCCCATGCTTACCTCCTATTTTTAACCTCACAATCTGCTCATCTCAGTTCTTGCCTCCGCCATCTTGTTTAGTTCCCATTTTTGCCACCGCGCCTCACATCTCCTCGTCCCCAACCTTGCGTCCGCAATTTGGGATTTAGTTCCCATGCTTACGTCCTATTTTAACCTAAAACTCTTATCCTCAAATCTCCTTACCCTCCTCTTGCGTCCGCCAGCTTGTTTAACTCTCACGTTGGCCACCGCATCTCCTTGTCGCCCACCCTCCGCCGTTGGTTTTTTGGTTTCCATGCTTGCCTCCTATTTTAACTTCAAAATCTGCTCATCTCAGCTCTTCCTTCCGCCATGTTGTTTACATCCCATTTTCACCGCCGCGTCCCAAATCTCCTTGCACCCCCACCTCTTGCGTCTGCCATGTTTAGTTCCCATTTTTGCCACCGCTCCTCACATCTCCGAGCTAGATTGCCGGCAAGAACAGATTTCTTTCATTCACGCCTCGACGGTTGACTTCGACAGTAGCTACTGTGAACACGTGCGTCGTACACTTTTTGACCGCTTTCGACCGGCAATGAGAACCCTGGTCCTACGTACGCTAGCGACCATTACGATGGTCCAGTACCAGGTTTTTGGTATAGTTAAATTACGTCTGTGCAAAGGGAGGCTGTACCGTTTTAAAAATACCTAGGTATATCAGTGCGTAGTGATGTTGGTTGATCTTAAAGCTGGTTAAGCATTTTCAAAAACAGTTTGCTTTTATTTTTCCGCGTCGCGTGAAGCTGCTGCGCTTTTGGTGACGCATCAACACCAGTAAGAGGTAAGTACCACACGCATAATTATTTTTCGGGCGTTCTTGGCGTAGGAATATATACTTTGGTGTTTTGGTACTGGGTTTGAGTCCCAAACTACAAACTCCACATTCCACCACATTTTAAAATAGCGTTGCGGTAGAAATACATGGTTCAGTGTTCTGGTACCGGGTTTGAGTCCCAAAGTAAAAAAGAAGTCCACATTCCACCAACATTCCTATTTAAAATACTGTTAAAGTTCACGTTTAATTCGAAGTTGTGATGTCACATTCAAAACGAAGGTTCAAAGAGTAATTTTTTAATGTGTTGGGTTTTGGTACTGGGTTTCAATCCCAACAGATGCGTTAACGATCGCGGCTATCATCAATACCGCCGCCAATCACCTTCACTTCGCCTTATTTATTCCTTTGTCCAATCCAATCACGTTTTATTTTCACCAATCACAAATCGTCTTATTTTCTCCAATCATAACATGCCACGTCACTTCCTGCCTTCCTTTTTACACAAGCATTATATTTCTGTGCTCTTTTGTGTTTTCAAGTTTCCTGTTAGTTACTTGACTGCTTCCATTCTCGTTCAAGGTATGATATTTATTTTTTCTTTTGTGAAATCTTCTTGACCACGCGCGTCCGCCATCTTGTTTAGTTTTCACAACATCAAATCTCCTCTTCACCACCTGTTGCGTTCGGCATCTTTCGCATGTTGACCCTAACCTCAAATCTCTTCGTCCCTCGACTTCTTGCCTCCGCCATCTTGTTTAGTTCCCATTTTCACCACTACGCCTCCGCCATCTTGGTTTTGGTTCTCCACATTTACCTCATATTTTTAACCTACACTTCCTGCCTCCGCCATCTTGTTTAATTCCCATTTTTACCACTGCGCCTCACATCTCCTCGTCCCCACCCTTACCTTCGCCATGCTTACGTCTGTTTAACCTAACAATCTTAACCTCAAATCTCCTTGCCGCCACCTCTTGCGTACGCCATGTTGACCACTAACCTCGAAATCTCCTTGTCCTTAGACTTCTTGTCTCCGCCATCTTGTTTATTTCCCATTTTCGCCACCGCGCCTCACATCTCCTCGTCCACACCATTGCCTTCGCCATCCTGGATTTCGTTCCCATGCTTACGTCCTGTTTTAACCTAAAATCTTAACCTCAAATCTCCTTACCCTCCTCTTGCGTCCGCCATCTTGTTTAGTTCTCACGTTGGCCACCGCATCTCCTTGTCGCCGACCCTCCACCATTTTTAGTTCCCATTATTTTTAACCTCAAAATCTGCTCTTCTAAGCTCGTACTTCCGACATCTTGTTTTAGTTCTCATTTTCACCACCGCGTCTTCTTGCCCCCACATCTTGCGTCCGCCATGTTGACCACTAACCTCGAAATCTCCTCGTCCTTAGACTTCTTGTCTCCTCCATCTTGTTTAGTTCCCATTTTCGCCACCGCGTGTCATATCGCTGCATCTCTCTATCCACTCAAGAAAATACCATCCCACGTTCAAAAACACCTAACCTGCTGTCCCCTTCCTCATATCCTCCCTTATATACCCTTCCTCATCCAAGTGCACCAATACTCAACATCCCTTACCTATCAAGTCATCCTATTTCACTCCCCACGTCTAACTCATCCTCTCAACCGACACACGCGCGAGCCCGCCACCCAAACGCCGCCGAAAATACCCTCCTTCTCCTCCAATCCCTTCGTCTCCGTCGCCGCAAACGTTCCAATACTTACACCTCCTCAAGACGTACCCTCCTTAGTACTTACACCTACTTAGCACCAGCGCCGCGCTTCTTTTTGCCGCCTAGTTCCAAAGTTCGCCGCTACGCCAGCATCGCGATGGTGAAAAGTAAACACAATTTTAGTTCGTAAAGTGTGATAACCAGTGTTATTCCATAGGTCAAACCATCACACCATGCCCATTTAGCTCCTAAGTTTGCCACATCGTGGACATTTCTTATATATTTAATTTTTATCCATCATATTATGTTTGTATTTAATCCATAAATAATAAAAAAAACATGTATCAGAAAAAATAAAGAAAGAAAAAAAAATGTCCCGCTTAGACATCTGGATCGAACGCAATCCTGCCGCTTCAAATTTCCCGCCACTCGAGCGGATTAAAAGCGACATTAGCGACACTAGCGCCCCTAGCGGCAGGATTATCGTTAATCCAATTGGCTAAGTCGGGACTATAACTACTGAGCGAAATAACCAGGAAGGGGCGAATTAACCAGGACGTGGAGTGAATGGAGCAGTGCAATTAACTACAAGACGCAGATCCCAGAAACAACCTCCAGAACGACCGACGACCCGGATGAGTGGACATCGTAACTAAGAGATTAAAAGGCAACAGGGGAATTCAACTACAGGACGCAAAACAGCGAGACGGCGCAGATTCATCGTAGTACGACGCAGAGGCGACATATATATCTAGGAGAGAGGGGCATGAATCTGGACATCAAAGCAACATCATCAGATGGCACCAGAAAGGTTAGAAAATTGTAAAACTTTTTTTTGTATTCTAAAAGAAAGAAAAAAGGTTGTGAGAAATTAAATGTTGTTGAGGAGTGGTAGGATTAAGAAAACAATGTCTACTAATAATACTGAAGAAACAATTATGGAAGGGGATAATGTAACAATTAGCTGAAATTCAATACAAGTTACAGAAAATAGCTCAAACAATGTAGAATTTGAGGGAGGAAATGTTAGTGAAGAAAGTCAGAATAGAATAGCAGGAAATGTTAATTTTGATGCTGGTATGATGATGGAAATGATGAAAAATTTTGATGAAATATTAAATAAGGGTTCAGAACAAAACAGGGAAGATATTGGTAAGAATAATGAGAAATTAGAAAAACTAACTCAGAAGATTGATAAATTAGAGCAAAAATCAGATCAATTAAAGGAAGATATTGATAGGAGTTGAGAACAAAAACTAACTCAAAATATGGAAAATAATAATAAGGAATTAAGGGAAGATATTGGTAAGAGCTTTGAACAAAACAGGGAAGAAATTGAAAAGAAATTTATGGAGCTAGATAGCAATATGATAAGAATGAGAAATGAAAATCAGGAAATGATAGCAAATGAGATAGGGAAGGTTTCAAAGAAAATGTCAGACATGAGCAGGGAAATATCTAACCAAAAAGTGAGGTCAATAATAAAATTGAACATGTTGATGTAAAATGTACAGAGTTAGGTAGCCGAATGAATAGCATTTCAAGTGAACTTAGATGATGGAGGCTACGAATGCAGATTTAATTCAGGTGCAAGTTAATTTCAGAGGTGAGATATCTGAAATTCAGAAGGAGTCGGAAACACAAAGAAATAAGTTGTCTGAAGAAGTTAAAGTTTTGTCTATAAACAATCAAAAACTAACTTCTGAAATTAACAAGTACCAAGCTGTTCAAAATGAAAACTCCAATCCAGTACACTTTATTACAGATTTGTCAGAGTACTCTCAAATTAAAAAGATACCGGAAGAATTGAAAATGATAGTTGTTAAAAGATGTGTTGTTCAGAAAATTTTAGATTGGCTACAAATTGTATCAGGGGGTGAAATTTCATATGAATCCTTTAAGAGGCTATTCATGAACAGATTTTGGAAGGTTACGATATAGCTACGAGCAATGCTTAGCCATAGACAATTTGATCCAGGAAAGGGAATAGCAATTACCGCTAAAATAAAGCTAGTAAATCCAGAAGAGTTAAAGCTGAACTGCAGAACAAAGTATTGGAATGTAAGAGGTTTAACTATGTATGTATATTATAAGAAAGGAGAAATAAATTCTGGACAAAAATAAATGTTTAAAGGGGAAAAAGAACATTTTCTTAGTAAACTGTAACAGCATTTGAAATGAAGTATGTAATAATGAAAACTTAATGTCATATTGAAGTAAAAGTACGTAGATATAATTCAAATAGTATTTTCAATATAAAGACAAAACAATAAAAAAGGGGTAAACATAATTAAAACAAAACACTTATGTAGCACACAGATAATGTGAAATTATGAATAGAATTAAGAGATGTAAACATATTTATGTAGAGGATGAATATTTTGGTAAATATGTTTAATAATTACAAAATGAACCAGGTTAAAAATTTTGAGTGTATAAATTCCTATGTCAATCTAAGAAAGAATAAATATTTTCTAACTAAATAATTCAGGGTACTGTATTTGCTATAAAAAAATTTGTAATGTCAGATGTATGTATATAAACACATTAAACCAGAGCCAGTAAATAGTGGCGAGATAAAGGCAAAATATATGTCGTGTGTTAAATGCGCGTGCAGTGTTAAGTGCAAGTGATAAATACCGTGTATTCCAAGATTCAGGAGACTAAAAACCCAATTATATAATTTCCAAACAAGTTGTAAATATTTATAATTATGTTTCTAGTGGGGCATATGTGGCAGTAATTTATATCACAATAATGTAAATGCCAGAGTGATTGTAGTGTAAATAAGCATTATTGTATGACATTGATTTGAGATGTTTCATAATTATATGCATTGTTAGGAAATAAATTTACACGACCTCACTGAAACTGACAATAAGAGTGGATAACAATGAGCGAGGGGGTGAGTTGAATATTAATTAGAAGAGACAAACAAATGACGTCAGATTGGCGCGCTTTTCTGAGAAATGGAGGGAATTTCTTCCCTAGAGCATATGTTTTCGTAATTTTGATTGGATATAAAAATAGACGCTAATGTTGGCGCGTTTTATTAACCAATAGCAGCTCGGTTATAATCTTTAGTCATATCGGGGTGTGGGAGTATAAACAGCTAAAGCCAGAGGCAAGTATTGCCCAGTTCAACAAAATCATCCACGCGTTACACGTCGCTGAGTCCAACAGAATCATTCAGAAGTTAAACGTCGCTTAGTTCATCAGAATCGTTCGCTAGTTACACGACGCAATTCTACAGAATCTCTCGCTTCGTAAAGCTAGTTATAAATGTGAAATACGCGAATTAATACTGTGCAGCAAATAAGTGATTATAGTGATATTAGAAAATATAACAGTTTCAGTCTGGCGTGTATCACGAGCCAATATGTGAACTTAATTAATTGTGACGGTAATAAAAGTGTAAAAACAAATTCTTTTATCAGTGTTATCTTTGAGTAACGAATCCTTTCCGTTTACACACCTTGTTCAAGAGATGTGCTCGACCGAGAAACATTAGCTAGCCGGAGGACAATGAACCCAACATTCAAAGTAGTAATACAATAACAGGCGCCCAGTAAAAGATAACACGAAGTGACCGCGACAAATTGGCTTCCATGCGTTGTGCAGATAAATTTGAAGTATCCTCAAACTACTTAAAAATATCATACTTCAACATTGTAATATTTTTCTTATGGTGAATAAACATACATACATACATACCTACATACATGAAAACAACCAGCTTATATGTCTAAAGTGTCTGAGGTGACTTCATACCTGTGAGTTGAATGCTGTCAGTGGAGTGATTTCTGCGTAGCGCTCAAACATTCGCAGCATGCCTGCTGCGAAGCCTCAGCATTTATTCATTCAAGGCAACAAATCTCAAGTGCTCCTTTAAATGAGTACTTTATTGAGTGGATATCGGTTTTGTTTATTTCGGAGTGAACTAACGCCTTAAAGAGTCTAAAACCCCTTCTCCTTGGATCCTCCTACATACATTTTAATTTAAATTGAACTTATTGCTAGAGAAATACTACATAAAATATTAACATTGACAAGGTTGGCCGAGGTTGGTGAACATCAGGTTCGCAGTTCAAATCCCACCAGGATTGCCCTCACTGACAGAGGGGTTTTCTAATTTTCCTCAGTCCTTATAACAGATAAATGTCGGGGAGGTTCCTTAAAATTACTTCTGGAACGTTGCTTCCCAAATTTCCTTTTTCAGTCAACATTTCATTTCACCACCATCTGTGGTTCACAAGGTAGTAAGAAACGACCGTTAAATACCACTCAAAATAAAATAACTTATAACTAATATGGCTAGTTTATAGTACCACCCCCGGATGAGAAAATCTCTTGTTCAGAAGGAGGGAGCGTTCCCCACATATAGACGTGGCCTCGGATAGTTACTGGGCAGTAAGGTGGGTGACCTAATTGTGCCGGGGCTTTGCGTTCTCGATAGAGAGCATTACTGTGCAGCTGCAACACGTAGCTTGCTGGCGGACACATGCTGGAGCTTGGAAACTCGTGTTCCGTTGCAATAACTGATAAGTCTTCACTCGTGATATCATGGAGCGGTCACCATCTAGAAACAACGAAATAGTTGATATAGTGTTTGGAGGATGTCAACGTAATGACAAACAAGAGTACGTTATAGTCAAAGGTTTCCAGATAGACACCTAACTCATAGCGTTTCTCCACCAACTACAACAACTGCGGAACCATGGTCATGGAACCTATTGGCAATGATCACCTTTTAGAACCATTACGCACAGATGGGTGTGTGTTTGGGAGTGATGGCAGCAGCACAGCATTAACGAACACCACTGTACCGAAGAAAACCCTTATTGCAGTAAAGCAGTGCACGTCCAGGATTGTTTCACCGTGAGTGCTTGATGGGCATAGTTAACAACCAAATCATTGGCACCTAGGTATATATTCGAGGAGAAAATATCTGCTGCGAGATATTCTGCCATTGTTGAAGAATATTTGGGTACTTTATTACAAGATGTGCTACTTACATTTGTCGGGACATGCCAGATATCCATCCCGCACACGGGGTATATTGCATAAGAAATATCACGGTCGATGGATTGGGCTGCATAGCCCGTTGCAAGAGTGGCCCCCACTCTGGGGCTACATGAGAGATAGTGTTTACCAAGCGTTACCTCCTGACATAAATCGCCTCATAAACAGAATTCGTGCAAATATAACCATAAAACCTGCAATTTTGTGCAGATTGTGGCAAGGGCTTAAAGAGGAGGGTCTTGTTTTGAACATCATCTTGAGATTTCAGTACATCACAACAGAAGCTCCTGCAGCGTACGGGGAGAGGTCACCTGAACTACTGCTCGGAATCTATCCGAGACACCCCGTACATATGTAGCAATCAAATAAATAGAAAAGATAATATTATTAATAACATTGAACTAAATTAGTATTTGTGAGCAATAATACAATAACAATAAAGTTAGTTTTAAGCTATGAAAGCTAGTTTTTATGATACAAACTCTTTAGCTATTAACACTCAACTTTAAAAGGAAAAAAAGAGAAAAAAAGAGTATTGTGCTAAGTTTAACTTATAATTACCGAGCGGGATGGCTCAGGCGGTAGGACCGGGTTCAAGTCCCGTGGGCCGACCAATCTGCCTGAGGTTTTTTCGTGGTTTTCCTCAGTCGCCAAGGTAAATACCGTCTCGGATATTTAATACCACGATCCAAAGTTCCATCTTAAGCCTAAAACAATGGTAAAATGAAAAATAAGTGGTAATAGCTATGTCATCTATCTACAAACAATGTAAGCAGTTAAACTGGACGGTACCCTAATGCCATCTGCACGGCATGAAGCAGGGGTTACAGGGATGAGACCTTGAAGGCTAACTGTCCGCCTTTCTGTGTGAGGGCGGCGGTTAGACTGGACGGCACTCTAATGTCATCTGCACAGCATGAAGCAGGGGTTACAGGGATGAGACCTAGAAGGCTAACTGTCCATCACATATCGTTCTAACAGATAGATCCGTCGCGATATGACCAAGGAGTTAAAGCGACGTAAAATAAAATAGAAAAAAGAAGTTATAATAATATAAAACAAATGACGCTAATAAAATTAATTTAAAGAAAAAACCCTAGAAATGATTTCCGGATAATAATTTTAATTGTATTTTTAAAGCTAAAATACTGCAGTGTTATAAATCTGGATTTCTTTATCTTATATTGTTTAACTTGGGCATAACATTAGCTTTAAGTTATAAAATCCAATTTTATGATACAAGCTGTTTAGTAATCGATACTGGAGTTTTGAAAGGAAGAAGGAACAATGTGCTGAAGTTAACTTATAATAAAAACAAATAACGCCAATGCAGTTAATTTAAAGCATAAAAACTAATTTTCTTTATGAAAATGCTTTCCTAATAATGGTTTCAATTGTGTTTGTAAACTTAAAAATGTTGCAGTGCTGAACATCTGGAACTATTATCGTTATATTAACGCATACCGTGATTGTTACTGCGTTGAAGGCTGGAATTGTTAAACGTTTCGATTCAGACAAACACACAGGATAAGTAGTTTTTATGTTTATGGTAACGGAAAAAAGTCCGAACTTTATTTTTTATTTATTGCGTATTTAATTTAGTAAAACTTGACTTTAACTACTATGGTTCTTAGCATCCCATTCTATATTGGGAGTGAAAGACCGGAAAAGTTTGCTCAGAGGCCTTTTTATGGGGCTTGAGGTTCTTTTACGTGACGTAAATCTACGACACAGGACCACCGGTTTTACTTCTCTTCCGAAGGAAGCCATGCTGAGGATTTAATTTAATTTAAGATATAATTTAGTGGAACATTATATTCAATTTGATGAATTTGCAATATGGTGAATTCAGAGAACTGAGATTGTGTGGAATAATTATTTTTTTCAAATATTAATCTTCTTGTAATGGCATTAATGTCATAATGTAGTGGTAGGGGATGTTCCTCATCCTATAATGCTGCATTGAAGAACGATTAAACCAAAGATAATTACGACAAATATCATTAGGCAGGGATGTCCACAATATGATAAAAAAGTGGATTATTTGACGAAGTCTGTTACAGACATATTTTATGTGTTTATCCCATAGTAAGTGCTGGCTTATTATGATTCATAAATTTTTTGTTTAAGATAATTAGTTTATAACAGGAAATGATAAAGAGAAGGGGATGAATATTGATTAACGAGAGACTATTTGAGCGTTTTCTTTGTATGACCGCATTCATATGGAGGACAATATTCCACTGTTGCAGTAAGCTGAAGGTGGCCGTCTGAACGTGACAGTTTAATCTCCGGCTTGGACGTTCCCAACGCCACCTTTCTTTCTTGATATAATTGTACAAGTTGCAAAACAAGCAAGTGTCTTCTCTCTGCTACGTGCCCCGAAGCTGATTTACTGAGCCAATTAAAGCTCGTGGTTTCGTGGTTTTTGAGGTGCATGTCTCTCTCTATTCCGGCTTTACATTATCTGCTGTGCTTAAATTGCGAATTGTGCTGTTTGGAAGTAACCACGCGACGTTAACTTAAATGTCATCCCACTACTCGGACACAATAAACAAAACTAATTGATCGCAAGGACGAGTTTGTGACACTTGAGTGGAGGATTGTAAGTAATGATTCTGGGAAATGTTGATACTGTATCTCATTTCCCCTCTTTCCCCTTAATCACTAATTGTGATAAAAAAGTAATGTAAAAACTTTCAAAGGTCACTTTTAATCATTATGAATGTTATAATATTTGGGTTAGAAGGAACAAAGATATCACTTTGATGGCCAAACAACAGTTTAGTTTAATAAAACAATGAGAATATTTGGAAATTACTTTCAGATTGAGAGGATGAAATGTTTACAAAATACTTAATATTCATGAGGCATTCTAAAATCAATAGCAACAACGACTATTTTTGGCGCTACTGTCAAACAGTGCAAGCTGATAAAATATTAAAGAGCTGCTTTTGATCGCTTATCTGTGACCTAGAAGGTGATGGTAGAGTTTATTTATAGACTACGAGATAAAAAAGTTAATCAATTATCTATAAATGAATGATAGTCGTGGATTCGATGAACTTATGAACTCTATTTACTTTAAATGCCTTGGTCACCGATATGTTTCCACTCAGTTGTAAGTTTGCTTTTCTTCTAGAATTTTTCTATAATACATAGTAGAATAACTATTGAAGCAGTAACGATGATCGGCACCTTTGAAGCCGTTTAGTTTACCTCCTTCGTTGTTGATTCTGCTGCCGTGATCTCGTAGCTCGTTCTGTTGTCTCGTCCGCCATCTGCTCCAGTACTAAGCTATGAGATCATTCTCTCAGGGTATGCTTGGGCGTATTGTTAAAGGATAACACCAGTTTAAACTGAATGAGAAATTATAATCTAATACTTGTGCTTTTGAAGTGACTTGCCGACCGTTTGACGAAAAAGAGTGAAACTGATTATGAATCGTAGCACTCGAAACTATAACAACTAACTTATTATACCTGCTAACTTCTGTAGTATAAATTTTACGGATGAAATAACTATTTCCGCAAAAAGAAACTTGAAGCGTAACTTGCCGTGAGTCGATAAAATGTTGCTCGGAAAGATCCCGCGCGATAGCCGCGAAATCTTACTCACACAAACGTGTCACTAAGCGCTTAAAATATCAGAGCAGTAAGTTATAAGTTGAAGTGAGTCGTTACATATTAATTCACATCACAATGGCGCTTGGTGTTAACTGAGAAGCGCCATTGTGATGTGAATTAATAAGTAACGACTCACTTCAACTTATAATATGATAACATCACAATTAACAATACTTCTGCCCATTATAATCAGAGCAGTAAGTACCGAAGACGGTACCAGAGTAACGAATGTATGCACAACTGTGTGCACGAAGCTGTGCACGAGCGAATGTCGATCAGTACCCGCGACGGTACCAGAGTATTTCTCTGATTACTTTTGGTTCCACCTACTTCATTATTCCCCACCAACGTTATTTTTCACGCGCAGCCAATACTTAAAATCCTACATGTGCCTCACTTACTTTGTTACTAGGGACCTAGCTTAATTCTCAGAATTTACATGTTTTTCTCATTTCCAGAATTCTGCCTACGTGGAGTGAGCGTTGTCTTCCGTGGTGTAGTGGTTACCACGTTAGCCTCTAGTTCCCGAGGTCGCGGGTTCAAACCCGGCGGAGGGCGATGAATCTTTTCGGGCGTAAAAATCCTTAGCATGGCTTCCTTCGGAAGGGAAGTAAAGCCGGTGGTCCCGTGCCGTAAATTTACGGCACGTAAAACACAGCAGTTAAGGAGTGGACATATAAAAACTCAAACCCAAACTACGAGCTTACAACCTAACTGAATTCCAAGAATCTTTAAGCTAATAGGTTTTATCCTCGGCTGATACTTATAACTTTCACTAACCTGATTCCTAATTACCTTCTTTTTTCCGGACAAATCTTTCAACTCAAGCTTATTACATTATAATTGACTTAAGTATTACGGAAATAATTTATTGCAATTATTTGTCTATCTTACTATTATTTATATTTGCCGGACAATAATTACGGTAACTTTATAACCACTTCATGTATTCTGTGTAACACTCTACATTACCAAGGTGCGTAGAATACTATTAGGCATGACCATTTGCGTTGATCGAAAAATCATGCGCGAAAAAGGGCTTCGTTCATGGCAGACATTGCACTGGGCTAGTTTAGCTTCACACCTAAAGTTATAATGTTTATTTTATTTCTTGAATGTCAAATTAATACAGAATGTTTTTATGTTAATTAGTGTTGCTACATTTTCCGAAGTGGACAATTCATTTTATTAGTTACGTCAATACAAGAGCAATGCACGAAAGAAAAATCCTTGTCCTAAAGCTTTTAAAATGCGTTATTATATATGTAATACAGTAATATAATTAACAAGTATCAAAGCTGGTATTGTTATAAAATATGAATTTGTTATTCAAGCTATTCATGCTGTTAAATAAATAACCATTTGAGCAGAACCTTCACATAATGTAGTTAACTTTCCTATGTAATCATAAGCTGAAGAAAAGGAACCCATAATGTTATAAACTCTAACGTCCGTCATTTGTAAGCTATTGAGTATTGCACATGTTTTACTCAACTGAATAATTACATTTAAAAGGTAGCTTGAACGAAAAGAGCAGTCTAAATGACAATATAATTCTACTACTGATTTTTGTGTCTCACTCTGTGTAACTGGATGAACGCGTAACTTCTTAGCTCACAACGATTAATTTGTATACATAAATCCGCTGCTACTAAGTTCAGGATTTTTGGGAAACCTACTTGTTTTGCACTACAGTTTTCAAATAAAGTTACGGTGCAGTTTGACATTTTATCTGTTGCTGAAACTCAGATCTCAGAATTATTGCACAGATATCAGTTTCCATAACCTGTGTTAATACAGAATACTCTTAATGAAAGTAAGATAACAGCTCATGTGCATCTGACTTTGGTGACAAGCACACAAAATTCGTATCCAGGTAGTTGTACCTGTAAAATTTGATGTTGGTATTGCATTTTTGTTTTTAATAAACATATAAATTTGTTCACATAGCCTATTTGAGGTACAACAGTTTAAGGTATCCATCATTGAAGAAGTAGTTAAAATCGGACGCTTAGCTTTGTAAATGCCTTTGAATAAACGTTGTTATTACCTTTCTTCTTTATATGCAGTATAGATAAGTGGCTGCTCTCCTTTTAATGTAAAGCACATTTTCAACTTATAATTTGATAAAGCTCGCGAACTTAATTACTATTTTAAATCTCCTTAATACTCATATTATCTACGAAGCTTTTACTATGCGAATTTATACGCAATGTATTACGCAAAAATACACGACTCTTCCCTGTCCGCTTTCCTCTAAAACAAGGGTGGCGAAAACGACTTCCTTCCGCGAGTCACCAAATATGCAACACGCACTGCGTCACTCTGCAGCATGTGAAAATCAAACGGACGGTTGCAGAGAGGGAACGTGCGCTTGCGAGTCAAAATGCCTCGCGAGTCACGTTTTCGCCACCTCTGCTCTAAAGTATGTCTAGATCGAATTCTCCCCCGGTGCTAGGTATGTTTCGCTTACTGAAATGACTGACACTGCATTCCTAACTTGAAACAAAAATAAAAACAAGTTATATTGCACAATATACGAGTTACTTATTTACAATTTTGACGGACATTATTCCATATCAGGGTAGAAGGTATTAAATTTTACAAAACTTACGGAATTGGTGTTTTTACTTTCTCTACTACGTAAAGTAGAGGAAGTATTGCATTCCTCCCAAAAATTCGGTACCGAGATTTCACCAGAAATATATGTTTTAAGGCCCCGTGAATCCAAAAAAAAAACATTTTTGGAAACATGTCCGTGTGTGTCTGTGTGGGGGGTGTCTGTCTGTGAACAGCATAACTCAGAAACGAACAGTCGGATAAACACCAAACTTGGTATTTAGGTCCAGTATGCTCCAGAGATGCGACATGGAACATTTTTCGAAAATTTTAATTTTTTCAAAAATGGCGCTAACGATTTCGATTAAAATATCATATATTATATAAGATACTTTCATGACAAATAAAATGTATATCTTGAATTTTCTGGGAATGTCTCCAAAAGTATTCTTCATTGTGAACGACTTTTGCATAACTGATAAACCATAAGAGATAGACAAAGTTTTACCACACAAAAAATGTAGATTGCGTTAAAATACACAATTTATGTCATATACATTTTTGTTGTTGAGTGAACCATTTTCGAGATATTGCTTGTTATTCCCTTAAATTTTATTATGTTATGTAAATGTATTTCTTAGTTTAATAATGTAGGAGTTGTGAGAATAGAAGCAAGCTGCTTTTAGTAGCAACCAGTCACCAAGTAAAAGCCGAAGGTTGCTAACAATAAGGTAATCTTGAGACAACAATAAATTAGAAAGTTAAAACAGGCTACCAACAGCCCATGGAACAATACCAATGTAATGTTCCAAACTGTGTAAATGGTCACGTGGGTGCAGAAAGCAAGCAAAAGTAAAACTAAACGTATTCTATTGGAGTAGGCTTAGCCAATCAGAAACTAGAAATATAAAAATGTACAAATTTAAACCGTAGACGCTAGGAAGTAGCATGCCCAAGCAGTTCGGTTCGGTGGTTGTATGTGAGAGTGTGTAGTCACGAGAATTCAGTGCAGTGCGGATAATATATAAATGTTGACATTTTAAAAGTGTAATTAGGAATAATATCTCACAGCTCCATATTAAGACATGTCAGTAAAGTGTTATTCAACTGCCATGAAGGATTAATAAAGAAGTAAAAACTTACATTGATAATTTGTGTAACGTGTGTAAACATTATTCTGCAGCCGTACCAGCCCTATTTAGAGATACTTGCTCTACCAGATATTACTGACGCAGCCGAAGCATAAATAATAAATAAATAAACATTAAAACAATTATTACACATAAACTTTATTAATACACGACAACGCCGCAAAAGTTTGTTCCTAAACGTGGGGCAAAGACCATTGCAAAGTTTGTACCCATACGTGGTTTAGACCGCTGCAAATTTGGCGCCCAACGTGGGGCGACCGATGCAAACTTGACTGCTGCAAATTTGGTGTCCAACGTGTGTGGGGCGAGAATAGGTGAAAAGAAGAAAAAGAACAAGAAAACATCGCAGAACAAGAGAATCAACGAACGTTGTAGAGCTACCAGACATCGACGAAACTACAACTACTACAAGTCTTCACTACGAGAATTCTAAAAGGCTTCAGAGAATTACAAGATCATCGTACAACAACGTCACTCAAGGACAACAAAGACAATTCTTCCAGCATTACGAGGCACGCAGTCAACAATTCAACTAGAATCTACGAGGGAACACCAGATTAAAAAGGTTTACTAACACAGCCAGAGAAACGGCCAGAAAATTCCAATACTTTACGTTTATATAATTTTCAAGGTAGTTATATTGTTATTACAATAATTAATTGTTGTTAAGGAGTGGAAAGTTAAAATCCCGAAATTCCAAATTAAATGTAACAGTTGAGAATATTCAAAGTAGAATGGAAAGAGAAAACAATAGAGATATGTAAGTAGGAGAGGATAGGTCAGCCATTATTGATTTTAGTGTAAATTTACAGCTAGAGCTAGAGGAAACCACACATAGGTTAGATATAGAACAGGTATCTGCAAATTCACAGTTAGGCTTAAAAAGAGAAGCAATAGTATGCAAGGTCAATCACCCTTACATATGTTATTGCAGGGAACAACAATGGAAAGAAACCCTATCCCTCACATCTAGCCAACAGGAGCAGGAAAACTCCATACAACAAAATCTAATGTGCATTCTAAAAGCAATATCCGAAATGAGAATAGAGTTTAATAATAAGCTGAATAAAACTAGCACAGATTTAAACAAACTACAAGAACTAGTCAGGAAACGAATAATAAACTATTTAGTATAAAAATTATATAGCTAAGCAGATAGAAAATTGCATGAAAGAAAACAAAGCTAAAAGTAGAAGGTTAGAAATTAAAACAGAACAATCTTCTAAAGCCCTTCAGACTGATATAGGTTTGAATAGTGTACGAGGTGTGATCAAAAAGTTTCCGGAATGGCTTCACAACAATGTTGACGCTGAGATTTCTTTAATTCTTACCGAAACTGTACATGCAGCGTTCCTTCCGGATAAAAATGAGATGTCACGTGACTTCCTGTGGCCATGCAATAACGAGGTAGACGATCTGGAGTGAACACGTTTTTTGCACGTGCTGCGATTTTTCCGCGTAGCAAAAATGTCAGCTTACGAAGAACTAAGAACGAACATCAAATTTTGCTTTAAACTCGGTAAGACTGCAACAGAAAGCCTATGAAATATTAAGAACAGCTTATGGGGAGGAAGTTATGGGCAAAACTCAAGCATTTGAGTGGTTTTCGAAATTTAAAAGTGGTGTGACATCAGTTAAAAATGCAGATCGTTCGGGGCAACCCTGTTCCAGCAAAACTGAGGAAAATATCAATCAGGTAAGGGAAATGACCTTAAATGATAGGCGCATTACAATAAGAGAACTTTCTGACTCATTAGGACTCTCCTTTGGAAGTGTTTAAAGCATTTTGAAAGACTGGCGACTGGTTCCTGCATCGTGACAATGCGCCCGCGCACAAAGCCCTTTCTGTTCGCCAATTTTTGGATAAAAATAGGATGAATACTGTTCCTCATCCCGCCTATTCTCCAGATTTGGCACCAGCGGACTTTTTTATTTTTACGCGACTTAAAATGCGGCTCCGAGGCCACCGTTTTGAGGACATTGATGTCATCCATCGCGAATCGCAGAAGGCTCTGAACATGTTGAAAGAGAGGACTTCCAGGGGTGCTTCCAGCAGTGGCAGGTGCGCTGGGACAAGTGTATCAACTCCCAAGGAGGCTACCTCGAGGGTGACTTAGCAGATTAGACAAAGCAAACTGTTGTGTGGTATTTATGACGTCATTTTGGAAACTTTTTGATCACACCTCGTATTATGCAACGAGACTATCGCTCGATTAATAATTATCATACGAGCGTTTTAATCACCATTATAGTCAAGTTTCATACGACTGCTTATGCTCTACCATGTAACTAGATTAAATGTTTCATAAGTATTCGTTTCTGGTTTGAGTGATGTGTTACAATCGTTATTCCTTTATCTATGGTTACAATGCAATAACCTTCTAGCACCTGACATTTTCTGAGAACGAATTTATACCTTTCGATATTCTCCATTCCATGAATTGTGAATAGAATTTCTCGAACATCTTTCTTGACTTTCGTGGCAACAAGTTATTGGTAAGATTGAGTGCTCATAATTTCTGGGGGTGTATGTTGAATGTCATTGTTACTAGGGTCAGACATTTTGACTTTTTTCTAAACTTGTGCTAGTACTGTTGTCGATCAAAACGAGAATAATCGATACTTGCGCTTTCACAATGTTACGTGGCCACTTTTTATTGGTCGAATATCAATACTTTAATGAACAGGTGTACTTTAATGAAGCCCATTAAAGTACTGCTACCAGTCGTATAAATACTACCTTTTGGCATGGTCGAGCATAAAGTAAATAAAGGTTGCAAGCAGCTAGAACAGAAACTGTCAAGTCATATTGATAAAAATCTAACTGAAATGGAGCTGAAAGTTAATAATACTAAACAGGGTATTTGTAACAAATTAAATAAGCAGGGTGATAAATTAAAAACAATGGTGGAAAACACAAATGCAGATGTTGTGCAAGTTTAAATAGATCTAACAGGGGAAATAAGTAAGATGCATGAAATGGCTAAAACAATGCAGATGCAATAAAGAAGCACACACAGGGCAAGGACAAGTAATGTCAATGATAGACAAAATTAATAATAAAGTACAAGAGAGTAGCAAAGAAATAGATAAACTTAGATATAATTTTGTAACTTTGAGTACCAGTATACCAAGGGTAAATGAAAATTTCACTAGTTCTGTAAGTGCTAATCAAATGCATGATAATATAAGTGCTGAAAGAAGTGTATCACCTTTATTGACTACTAATACAAGAGACGCTACTGCTTTCTCCATAACATCAGCCTCTCAAACACAAAACAATAGTGATGACACACATGTGCATGTAACAAATCAAGTGTCAAACCATCATTCTGTGCTCAATGAATTACCTTTACCGTATTTTAACGCTTCCTCAAGTCTGGTACAATTTATTCATGATCTAGTAGAATATTTTAGGTTGAAGAATGTGCCTGAAGCATTAAAAATGATCCTTGCTAGAAAATGCTTGGACAATAAAACCTTAGAATGATTAAATATGCTAGCATATAGTGAAATGAATTTTGAGACGTTTAGAGTTTTATTTATGAATAAGTTTTGGAATACCATTGTGCAACATAAGATTAGGGCAAGCCGAGTTATTCACAATATGGTAGAGATGACAACTTGTCAATGACAGATTACCTTATAAAGTACACAGGATATGTCAGATACTTAACTCCAGCCATGCATGAGGAAGATTTTATTAGTTTAATTACCAGACACTACCCTCTCCATATGCAAAACTACATCCTAATTGCAAGACCTAAGACTATCTATGAGATGACAGAGCTAATGTCATCGTTAGAACAGCAAGAAAATGATAATAGTAACAGAATTTGTTGTCCACACAGACGAGACAGACAGATTAGACGCGATAGGCGTAATGAAATGCCACGCTATCACCATGAAAGTAGGAGAAATAATGAATTTAAGGGATAAAACAGATCCAATTACACTATCCAAAATATCAGAGATTCAAGACAAGGGAGACAGGAACACATAAATTATGTAAGAATGGAAAGGATAAATCGACAGAATTCTACTTCACCAAGAAGTAATAATCGATTTCAACATAGAGGAAATATGCAAAATGGGCAAAATACCACACCTATAATCACACAAACACAAATACAGAAGCATATACACGCGGAAGACATAGCATCTATAATGGGAGAACACGAGCTAGGGGGTGTGGCTCATACACAAATGTTAATGATAGTGAGATAAGAGTAACTGCTGTACACAATGGCAATCCTGTACTTACTGAAAACACTCAGTACGTGTTGCCTGACGTAGATTGTGGTAATGCAGTACCTTCTGCTTTAAGTGGCAAGAATGAAATATCTACACACGTTAATTATTACCGTCTTAAAACAGATACTGGGAATTATGAAAACCAATAAAATCACCGTATATTCAAGGTTTTATTGCAGGAAGGGAAGTAAATGTTGCAATACATTCGGGATTATCAAGCTCTAGCTGTTCAAAGAAATTTTGTGATCAGCTGTTAAATGAAGGCATAAAACTAATGTCCGCATCAGTAAGTAACCTTGTATGTAGGGTAGCCATAGGTACAATGACCCAAACTATTAAATCTCAAGCATTGATACCTATTCAAGTAGCAGATATTACATTAGAAGTCATGTTTTAATAGTTACAAATTTAATATGCAAAGTTGCAGTTGGATGTGATGTATTAATAGAGTTCTCTGCTATTGTTGATTTTTAGAAGGACAGACTTATATTATATAAAGAAAAAAATAATATTTACGTGCCTTTTATAAAAGATAAAGTATAAATTAAATTGAGTTTTATTTATGGACGCTCTTTAACTACTATGGTCCTTAGCGTCCCATTCTATATTGGGCGTGAAAGACCGGAAATGTTTGCTCAGAGGCCTCTCATGAGGCTTGAGGTTCTTTTACGTGCCGTAAATCTACGACACGGGACCACCAGCTTTACTTCCCTTCAGAAGGAAGCCATGTAAAGGATTTTACGCCCGAAAAACCCATCACCTTCCGCAGGTTTGAACCCGCGACCTTGGGAACTAGAGGCTAGCACGGTACCACTAGTCCGCAGAAGACGACAAGGTAAAGTATGTAGGGTGCAAAGAATGGAACAAGAAATCGCAGTATACGAAGAAGAATGCTTCATACAAATTGTAAATGTCCAAGCAAGCGGGAAAAATAATGAAAGGTTAATTGACTCTTAACATCGATGAATGGAAAACTGACCTTACCAAAGGGAATCCTAATACAGAGAAACCGCTGGTAGAAGAAAATATGTTGGAGTAGGTAGAAAACAACTATGCAACAGAGATAGAGGACTGGAAAATACACACAGTTTCACTGATGACAAATACAATGAAGATAACAATAAAGAAGGCACTGAAGGACAATAAGCATGTATTCAACGAAATTTCAGGACGGCGTAATCATATATACACACTTTCACAGTAAAAAATGTACCAACATTTAAAAGAAAATATAATAACCTCTGAGTAAACCTAATAAACGAAGCTAAACGATTAATAGCCAGTATGCTGGAAAATAACATCATAGAGCTTAGCAACTCGCAATATATAAATAGTGTTTCTTGGACGGTAAAGAAAGATAATAGTTTAAGAATCACTATAGATGGAAGATATTTAAATAAGTTCATGTTACCAGATCACATTAAAAATGAAAAAGTAGAACAAACAATTGCAAAGTTATCACGTGGCAAATATATTTCTTCTATAGACCTTACAGCTTCATTTTGGCAAGTCGAGCTGGACCCAAAGGTACATAATTAGACAGCCTTTCAAGTTTTTGGATTATAGTATAGGTATGGTATAAACCCGTACGGATTAAAAATAGTGATAGTGGATTCTTGAGAGCCATACATAGTATTTTTTGCGACATCAGATGATTTCTTAATCAGATACACTGATGACTTTTTAATAATAAGTCCAACCTTTGAGGAATATTTCGAGAATGTAAACTATGTATTAAATAAATTACAAGAACATGGCATGGCCGTAAATATAAAAAAGTAAAAATTCTGTGTGCCTAAAATCAAATCCTGGGATATGTAATTAATAAAGTAGGTATTCGACCAGATGAAGAAAGAATAGAAGCCATATTAAAAATCCCACCACCTAAAAATATTCGACAGCTACGACGCTTGTTTGGAATTTGGAATTATGAAAGTAAATTTCTACCAAGATATGCTATAGAAGTAGAAACTTTAAGACAGCTATTAAAGAAAACAAATAAATGGAAGTAGAGAGCAGAGCTACACAAACGTTTTGAAGATGTAAGAAAATTGTTCGCAAATGCAATACTGCTGGAACGTCGAAAGGATGAATTAGATTACGAGTTGTATGTGGATGCATCTTGTCAAGGATATGCAGGAATACTAGGGAAAAGAGAGATGACAACACATTTCATATAATAAGTACTGCTTCACGTGGCCTAACCAATGTTGAAAGAAATGCCTCAGTAACAATGCTAGAAATTTTACTGTATTATTCATTGCTTAAATTTAAGACATATATATTTCAGAAGAAACTGAAAATATACACAGATAATATTAGCTTAGATTTCATTCAGAAATGTAGGTTATATAGCGGCAAGTTAACTAGAATGATTCTTGCCTTAATGAAATTTGATGTAGACATTATACATATTCCAGGCAAACAAAATTCATTCAGTGATTTAATATCAAGAATCAACAACAAACAATTTCCTGAAACCTGTTTTAGACAACAATATGAGTTTAAAGTGCTTACGATAGATGTTCCAATGGAAGAGAGAATTGATCAATCAATTTAAAAATATTAAAGAAGAACAAGATAAAGACATTAAACTAGCAGGTTTGAAAGAAAAATCTCCGAATATAGAAGAGGCAAAGAATAATGCAATGCTGTTAAAAATGGTATCTTATATAAGAAGCATGGAAAGGAGATAAAGAGGTGGAAAACATATATTCCAACAAGTATGGAATTAGAAGTGATAGAAGAATGTCATCTAGGATTAATACATGCAGGTACAGAGAAGACAACCCTAACTATTTTGGAGAATTTATATATTTCTAAGCTAGGACAAAGTAAGGAAATACGTACATATCGACCTTTGTCAAAAGGCAAAACAAATGAATGTGGCTTACGAATATACAACGAACTCAGTGCTTAGAAATAAACCAAGATGTTTGTTAAGTTTAGATTTGCATGGTCCAATGCCTGTAAGTACATTTGGGTACAAATTTCTATTTATTAGCTATGATGTATTCAGTAAATATGTGCGAATATATGCACTCAAGAATGCAACCAGCGCAGCATGTTTAAACAGATTAACAAAAGCATATTTCTCAGAGGAAGATATCGCGCAGGCCGTACTTTGAGATAATGCATCAGTGTTTACCAGTTCTAAGTTTATGAATGGAATCAAAGATTTGGAAATCAAACAGTACTTCTCATCAAGATATCGACCTAATGCTAATCCAGAAAAGGGAGAAACGAAAGAAATTTCAAATTATCTACGTGTAGCGTGTCACAACAAGCAGAGCAGTTGGTACTCGTATATAAATATTATTCAAAATCTACTTAATCAATCCGTAAATACAGTAACAGGATTTAAACCAATAGAACTTCACCATGGAAAATTATACAATACTTTGAGCCATAATGTCCCAGAAGTCATTGAAGACCAATCAGCTAAATTGCCAGAAAAAGAGGAAATTTTTAAGCTAGCATTTTCCAAAATCCAAGCAAAGGCTCTAAAAAGAAAACAAAAACATGAAGAAAGAAAAAGAATTTGGAAAGTAAAGATAGGAGATCAAGTGCTAGTGAAAAACAAGAGGTTGTCAAAGAAATTCCGTAAGGAATATTGGAGATTGTTTCTTAGTTATCATGGTCCTTACGAAATACTCAATATATATGGAAGAGATACATATTAACTAAGGAACAACAAAACGAATAAAGTAATTGGAAGATTCCACAAACAAATGCGGAAACCATACAAATGTAAACAGTCTGTGGCACAAGAAGAAACAGAAAAGGAAGATAAATAGAAATAAAGGAATAAAGTATCCGGAACATAAAAAGGGATAGCACTGGACCTCTAAAAATTGTAATAAATGTAGCCTTACAAAGCATAAAGAAATAAGCATTCAATAACTACAGTATAATATATGCAAAATCACTTAAATAATGCAAGGTACTATTTCTAATATATCTTTACTAGATGTAACCGATTGGTCAATAAAACAAAAGGGATTATAGATGAATATGATGCAATAGAAGAAAATTCACTGTTATTGAGAAAAACACCAGAAATCTGAATAGCAACTACATTTATAATGTTTAACTTATAAATTGTTAGAAATATAGATATGTTTAAGAAATAAGTTGTGAAAAAAGGGTAACAAATGTTATTATGCCTAACTAAATATTGAATGTGTAGCAAATAGAATTCTTAATAGTGTAATATTGGCTGTGTTAGTAAATAAACAAACTTTACTCGGATCATTGAACACCAGATAGTTGACCTTAAAATGTGGAAAGTAAGAGTGGCAAAAGCATAGCAGACCAGGTATAAACTACTATGCTACGCGAGTATTGTGAAAACCAGTGCATGTAACCTAAAGGTGCCAGTGAGAAATAGTATAGTAAAAAGCTTATTTTTCTTTCTTTCCGGAGACTTTCACAAAATATTTAAAAATTTAAAGGACAAAAACCAAAACAACAAAATGTTTAAATATTTCCAAAAGAGGGTGGTTTGAGGCAGTATTTTTTATCGCTTAAATGATATCAGTCTTATTATATAGTATAAAAATAATAGCACGCCTAAGAACAATACGCGTATATTATAATATATAAAGTGTATATTGCAGTCATTGTATTATGTTTATTTTATTATGTATATGTATAAAATGTTATGTGAATGTATTTCTTAGTTTAATAATGTAGGAGTTGTGAGAATAGAAGCAAACTGCTTTTAGTAGCAAACAGAGTCACAAAGTAAAAGCCGAAGGTTGCTAACAATAAATTAGAAAGTTAAAAAAGGCTACCGACAGTCCATGGAACAATATGTGGCAGTATTTTATATCACAACAATGTAAATGCCAGAGTGATTGTAGTGTAAATAAACATTATTGTATGGCAATGATTTGAGATGTTTGTTAATTATAAGCATTGTTAGGAAATAAGTTTACACGGCCTCACTGAAACTGATAATAAGAGCGGGTAACAATGAGCGAGGGGGTGAGTTGTTTATCAATTGGAAGAGACAAACAAATGACGTCAGATTAGCGCGCTTTTCTGTAGAAATGGCGGGAATATTTTCCCTATAGCATATGTGTTCGTAATTTTGATTGGATATAAATATAGACGCTAATGATGGCGCGTTTTATTAACCAATAAGCTCTGTTATAATGTTTAGGCATATCGGGGTGAGGGAGTATAAATTCCGTGCCAGAGACGGGTAACGCGTAGTTTGACAGAATAATTCACAAGGCAAACGTCGTTCAGTCCAACAGAAGGATTCGCGGGTAATACGTCATTCAGTCCAACAGAATCATACAAAGGTTATACGTCCCACAGTTTTAAGAGAATCTTCACGCGTTATACGTCGCGCAATTCTACAGAATCTCTCGCGTTGTAAAGTTAGTTATAAATGTGAAATACGCGAATTAATAATGTGCAGCAAATAAGTGGTTATAGTGATATTAGAAAATATAACAGTTTCAGTCTGGCGTGTATCAAGAGTCAATATGTGAAATTAATTAATTGTGACGGTAATAAAGGTGTAAAAACAAATTCTTTTATAAGTGTTATCTTTCAGTAACAAATCCTTTCCGTTTACACACCCTGTTTAAGAGATATGCTTGACTGAGTAGTAATAATAGCTAGCCGGCGGACAAAGAACCCAACATTCAAAGTAGTAAAACAATAACAGGCGCTCCGCAAATAGATAACACGAAGTTACTGCGACAAATTGGATCCCATACGTGGTGCAGATAAACATGAAGCATCTTCCAACTACCAACAAATATTCTACTTCAAATACCAATGTAATATTCCAAACAGTTTGTAAATGGTCATGTGAGTGCAGAAATTCAAGCAAAAGTAAAAAAATAAAGGCATTCTATTGGAGTAGGCTTAGCCAATTAGAAACTAGAAATATAAAAATGTACAAATTTAAACCGTAGGCGCTAGGAAGTAGCGTGCCCAAGCAGTTCGGTTCGGTGGTTGTATGTGAGAGTGTGTAGACATGAGAATTCAGTGCAGTGCGGATAATATATAAATGTTGACCTTTTAAAAGTGTAATTAGGAATAATATCTTACAGCTCCATATTAAGATATGTCAGTAAAGTGTTATTCAACTGCCGTGAAGGATTAATAAAGAAGTAACAACTTACATTTATAATTTGTGTATCGTGTGTAAACATTATTCTGCAGCCGTACCAGCCCTATTTAGAGGATATTTGCTCTACCAGATATTACTGACGCAGCCGAGGCATAAATAATAAATAAATAAACATTAAAACAATTATTACACATAAACTTTATTAACACACGACACCGCTGCAAAAGTTGGTTCCTACCCATACGTGGTTTCAACCGCTGTAAGGAGTGCCTTACTAGCCTCTGGTTCCCGAGGTTGTGGGTTCAAACCCGGCGGAGGGCAATGGACTTTTTCAGGAGTAAAAATCCTTAACATGACTTCCTTCAGAAGGGAAGTAAAGCCGGTGGTCCCGTGTCGTAGATTTACGGCACGTAAAAGAACCTCAAGCATAAAGAGGCCTCTAAGCAAAATTACCAGCCTTTCACGCGCAATATAGAGAAGGACGCTAAGAACCATAGCAGTTGAGGAGCGTCCATTAATAAAAGTCAATTTATTTAGCTAACCAGAGAGTGATTCCCATCACGTCATTATTCTGCCATCTCACATCAGATTTTCCGTTGTCATGTGTTGACCCGCTAACTACCTTTCTGTGTAATATCGCGGGCCAGTAATCATCAGTGTGCCTATAAAAATTGTAGCAAAACAAATTGGGGTGGTAAATGGTGTCTTTTTGGCAGTACTCCCGTATCTGTCAATGGTTCGGAAGCGCTATACCCATATAACACACGCATATTCATAACTGTTTTATTCCATAACACAAATATACAGCAAGAATCAGAATAGCATCAAATAATTTTAAGACATGATTCAGGGGTTCTATTTGAGTAAGTATTTTCTTTCAGGGAAGATATGCCCGCAAACGTCTTGTCATCGCGCTAGAGGGCATTAACGTTTTTGAAACACCGCGTCTGCTTGCATGAAATTCCGCCGAACAGGTCCTACGCATCTTTTGCTACAAGGCATGGGGAGAGTTTTAAATAAGAGTAACCCCTATCTTTAATTTTAAACGCAAAACTATCTTAAATTGATTTAGCAACTTGTGAATCTTTGATATTTGATGATTACCATCGAGCGCTCTGTGATGTGAATTAAAATATAACGACTCAACTTCAAATATCATATGATAACATCACAATTAAAAATACTTCTATTTATCATAATTGTGAATCTTTATTTAATTATATGGCACTAAATTTATGTACCATAGTAGGTGTCTTGAAGTAGGTCAGAATTTGTTTAACCATTCTGCGGCTGCGAATACAGGTTGTTGTCAATAACTTATGCTAATATACTATTGTTGGTAAAATTTTCTACACCATTATAAAAATTACTTGTTAAATGATGCAAACATACCTTTTTAAAAGGCTTCGAACATAGTTAAACTAAAAAAACAAACAAACAAGAATTGAGTATTTAAAATAGGAAAAAGCAAATGCAAAGCATTTATAAAATGTGTTCAAAATGCGGACCTTTGACTTCGGAGTATGGTTGATAGTGTCATTGTAATGACTGCCGAGTTTTTAAAAACATATCTGGCATATCACGAATAGCATAAAATGCTACAAAGATCCTGGCCATCAGGTCCTCTTCACTATAAGCCGTGAATCGTACACAAAAGTCTGAACATGTCCCCAAAGAAAAAAATCCAAAGAGGATATATCTAGTGTATGTTCTGGCCATGGTTTCGGTGCTCCTCTACTGATCCAGCGATCAGGACATGTTAAAATTAGGAAATTCCTGTGTCATCGGGATAATGCGGAGGTGCCCATCGACTTTTTTTGTCTCTTAAAGTTCCCTTGTTTTACCAAGTTTATGATACTGTGTTTTTACTGTTTTCGTTACTATTTATTATCGCAATTACATGTCAGACGCAACGCAACCTTCTCCTAGAAGACTTCGACAGCGCCACTGAAGATGTCTACCGTAGTTGTAGACGAAACGTCTGGAGCATCTATCTCCAGCAGACCACGGCAAAACAGCCCGGAAATAACTTCCAGTTATACTGACTCCGGCCGTGAAAGCCTACGTTCTCTCAGTACATATTTTGTTACCAAGAGCTTAAGAGGGGTGTGAAGGATGCCGCTTAAGCAGTTATGTTTTCCTATGCTAATTTTTTCATTGCATAAAGCTTCCTTTGTCTTTATTAGCGATACAGTTATGGTTTACGTATATTCCCTAGGTTTTTATAATAGTGATATAGAGCAAATAGACAAAAGGGTATCTGAAATAGTTGCCAACGTTTTCAGTGTTCTATGCGTGAAAGTTTTGAAGAGATGGTTCCTAGAAAATACCTCTTTTTATTAATATTTAAATGTTTTGGAAAATTATCGTTTACTATTTACACCAATGCTAAACAGAATATGTACCATATACTGTCAAATATTCACTGAAATATGACGCAATTCTTTGAAATATCCATGTTCATAATAAAAGTAGTAACCGGATAAGCCATGTCCATCCAAGTCCGTTAGTTGATACAACACAACAGTATACTCCACGCTGAATTTGTTTTTTTTCTGAATAGGTTATAAGCAAAGTAAATCCAGTTGTACTGTGACAATGAATGTACCCATGTCATAAGAAAATTAATTTTACTTGTTTTATTTTAATTCACTTTTATAATCATCACTTTTTAATATGTAGTTATTCTCTGAATAAGTAAAATAGACACTATGCGCGCTACATATTCACTCAAGATAAACTATGATGCTACCGTCAGGGTATTATAGATAACATGAAAGCTTTCGGGGAAATGTTATAAATTGCCTTCTTATATGTTATAAATTGCTTATATATCAACACATTTTCATCGAGTATCAGAAACTTCTATAATAACTACTTCATAAACAGCATACATTTCAGTAGTCTATTTGCATTTACTGAGAAAATGGTTCACAAAGTTTCACCTTCTAATCGGATGAGATGGTCTACTTTTAGCTTCACTAATTACTCCAGCAGCCTTTTGGATGTCTATATTCCGAAACTATCCATGTTAGTGTAGTCTTGCCTGCCAGAATAGCTTTTGGTTACGTTAATAAGTATGTGATTTTCTCTTAGAACAATCCCATCGTATTCCCATAGTTTGAACCTAACGCTGTAGCTTTACCCTCAGAAGCATGCCAGGTCACCATCGGAGAACAATCCAGGAGCAAAGTGCTAATGTTGGTATATTGGTACGTACCTACAACAAAGGTTTCACTCCTGCAAAGCTTTCTTTCTATTGCAACACTCCTGTGAGTTTGATTAAATTTTCCAATTATGTAGGGTTGTATCGCGTCGCTTGCTCTGTAAATATTTAGCTCTGGCGTTGTTTTTCCCTGGCTCTCTATACAACGGTAACATTTACTGTGAACTGTTATGCGGATTCCTAACTATACGTTCTGCAGTGTTTTGTGACAAACATTTTGCCAAACAGGAAGCCATTGAGTGCTAACAGTTAGCCTTATGCTTTGTATAGTTCTGGAGACTGCCAAAGTTTGTGTAAAAGCTACTATAGAATCAAATTCTACCTGGATCAAATTTTACAAAAAATTTCTTTTATTCTATATTTTTGTGTTAACATAGTGCTTTTTAAGAGCACAATGCTGCATCCAACTATAGTATGTATAGGAAATGTATTCCATCCAGAATTTCAATATAGAGTTTTCACCTAAAATACATGATTTTACGTCCACGGAACAAATTTTCACTTTTTGAATAAGATTTCAGTGTGTCTATCTTCCTCCCCTCTGTGAGTGAGTGGGTATCTGTGTGTGAACATCATAATTCAAAAACAAAAAAACTGGATGAAATTAAATTTCATACTTGAGTCAGATACGGCTTAAGCATAGCAAGCGAAAACTTTAAGAAAACTTCCTAACCAAGCTACTCTTTACATGGAGGAGCATTTAGTTATTTTTCATATTCTGAAAAATGGATATAATGACTTTGATTAAAATACCATGATGTTTTTAAGATGTTTACATGATTAATGAAATGTATATCTTGATTTTCTGTGAGTATCCTGGAAGTTCTTTTCATTCTGAATGAATTTTGTGTATTTTTGTAAAACTGGTAAAACATAAAAGTTAGACAAACATTTACTTCAGGGAAAGCGTAGAGGTTTATTTAAGCATAAGATTTTTGTGAAATAATTTAGCCTTCTCGAAATAGTTTCTGCCGTATGTTTCAAATGTAAGCGTGTCGTCCGAAGGAAGATACTTCAATGTTTCCGGTTCTTATTTTCCTTTGGAAGAATAATTGAGTTTTAATTATGGACGCTCTTTAACTGCAGTGGTCCTTAGCGTCCCATTCTATATTGGGCGTGAACGACCGGTAATTTCGCTCAGAGGCTTCTCTATCAGGCTTGAGGTTCCTTTACGTGATGTAAATCTACGACACGGGACTACCGGCTTTACTTCCCTTCCAAGGAAGCTATGCTAAGGATGTTTACGCCAGAAAAACTCCATCGCCCTCCGCCGGGTTTGAACCCGCGATCCCGGGAATCAGAAGCTAGCATGGTACCCCTAGACCACGGAGTAGGACTCCTTTGGAAGAGGTCGTTACTGACTCCCGAATTATTTCCATCCTCTATTGCGATAATCATTTGACTGCTGTTTCTACATATTGCATATAAATAATTGGCAGTGTACGGATGCATTCTGCGTGTAAGGGCTTGAAAATAAGGATGGGTGGTTTTTGAAAGATGTGAGTAGCCAACCATTTTCAAGTTTTTTCTATTTCACCCGTTAATTCATATCAAATTACAACTTTTACACAGGATTTAACGGAAAAGAAACACTAAATACTTTTGTTATACAAAAGATTAGTAATTGAAAATACTGCTTAGAATGAAGAATAATAAATATGCAAGAAAATAGAAATGTACACCATTCGTTGATGGTAGAGTGGATTAAATACATCACATGCAGCGAAAGAATAAAAATAAATCAAAATCCAGAGGTCCCGGGTTTGATTCCTGGAGGGTGGTAATTTTTCTTTAGCCAGGATTATTCTCCATTTTTCCTAGAGTCTGAAAGTATGAATGAGAGTGTGAATGTATGTGTGTGAATTTAATGTAATAATTAAAAGCAATATCAGCCCAAACATTAACACCACTAAGCGAGTGAACATCATTGCTGACGAGCAATTGTTCCAAAACTAAAAAGTCGCGGATTTGACCTTAGATGTTAAAGGCAACATATAAATGAAACATTAAGAAAATCAAAAAATCAATATAATTTATCACATATACCTTGTAGAAATAGGCAGATTCTCGATTACAGAAGAGCTTGGCATGTTCTGCTTTCAGATGGAGTCACATAATCACAATGATACCACATATAACACACTTTATTGGTTAATAACTACACACTAAACGTGTGTCAGGAAGTCGGCGTTGAAAATAAGTCTCTGGTCGAAGAAGAAGTTGGTGCTACACCGCTTATAGGGATACATTCGCGGGGTCTCTTAATGGGAAGCACAAAAGGGCATACATGTAACCTATGCTCCTCTCCGTCGCACTTCAAGTACTTACTAGATAAACTTTATGCAGCCGACTACGATAGGCAAGGATATCATGCACCGCTTGGAACCATAAGCACTGGAAGATGTTTCAAGGAAATGTTACGAAATAAATCAGAATAACGAGTGTCCTGAGCCAAAACCTTCGTTATTCTCATCTCAGGATCGTTACAGGGAAGTATGAGCTTTTCATCGGTTGTCTAAGGTGTCCAACATTGTTCCAGAGGAAGATGACTTTGTCCATTGACATAAAGGCGCATGCAGTTTAACGTTGTAGGTATCCTTCTAACGTCTAGTGGGTTGTCTAATCCTACAGCATCAAACCATTGTTGTAGCCAGTTACTGAAGAATACACAATCACTATACTGTAAATTGTAATTGCCACTGAGTAAAAGCGCTTTACATTTTATCTCTATGCTCCAGATACCAAAACCATCTTCTAGGGGTTTAAGATACAGGCTTATCACACACCATAGGGGATATGTGTTCCTCTGGCAAATACACCAAACAACAGCTGCAGTAATTTGTCGATGTTGTTGTTTCGTAGTGGGAAGTATTTGTGATAAATAGCAGAGCTTGTAAAGCTCATAAGTATTTATGGTCCACATTATTTCATGCAAACAAAGTTCTCCATTATGCATGTCTTTACAGCTAAATTTAATGTTTAGGACGATAGGAGCCCAATCACAGACTAGATTTCATTTATGTATGAGGTATAGATTACATCCAAAGTGTTAAGGTTAGCCACAGTTTTCAATGGTTGCATTTCGGGTGGCACTCTCCAAGGACCTATTGATAATATGCAGCATTTATTCTCATTGATGATTAATGCAGACGGGTTGCCATATTCGTCAAGAATGGATGCCATATTTGAAACATCCGAATCAGTGGATAAAAGAACATTGGCATCATCAGCATGGCCTGAAACTGCAAATTTTAACCTCTGAAAATTATAACGTATTTGTCATGTAGTTGATATAATAGAGGATTTATGGCTAAACCAAATTGTTGAAGCTGGACAACTTTGCCGAATTTAACGTTTAGTTGGCATATATCCTGTCAGAAAAGTATTAATTTGTAAGGTTGAGATTATGTATATATGTATATATAATTAATATATAATAATGTATATAATTAATAATTTATTACCATGGTTTAATGTCGTAATGGATCTGTAACAGTGGCTTAAAACACTCGTATATAAAGCGTAAGTGTCCAAACTTTTGTCCAAATTGGCGAAAAGATGAAAATTTATACACAAGTGTTAAAAATATGAGAAAATATATTTTGAATTTGTGAGGTATCACATCATTTATGCCAAGTATTATAGCTCAAGAGCAAAAATGTGTGCCCTGATTCACCAAGCAGCATAGCTATGTCTATAAGATTGAAAATAATGACTAAGGATGGTTTTTAAAAATGTCGAGGTACTATATGGGTTTGAAAGCTTTTGGAAGTTGCAAGGTAACGTATTATTTTTGTCAGGTCATGTAGTATAATTGTACAATGTTTAAGTACAGATTTCTAATTAAGGAGTTAAAAACATGTTAGGGATGGTTTCGGAGAGCTGTAAGTTAGCCTACAATTTTTTAAGGGTGCTACAGTGTGTGTACAGAGTTTGTCTAGATAGGCCAAAGAGCGTTGTTTTGTATCTTAAAGGTTGAAAATAGGGATTGCAAATAAGGGTAGCGGAGGATTCTGAAATGCGTAGGGTAGGTTATAATTTTTTGCCAGATTCTAACACACAAGTGTACTGAATTTTGTCTAAACTCATACCAAATACTCCTTGATAACACGGTTCAACGAGAAAAATTTGGTGATATGAACACGATATGCAACTCCCAATAATTCGCTTTTTAATGTTTTTATCCTGCCTATCTACTCTTTAAGCTGGAAGTCATTAAAATGAAACATGTTTTCAATAAAGTACCAAGAATATATCCTCTGATATTCATATTACACGAAAATAAGGGATTAGAATTGGGTGACATGAAAAAAAAATCCTCATAAATACCATTAAAATTTTTTTAAAAGTATTTTATAACCTATGCCCGTTCTGAGGAATTGTGTTTTTCAATTGTGAAAGAACTGTCATAATGACTGAGTGGTCTATGAGATTACCCTACAAAAGAAAGAAAAAATAAGCGCACACATTGACGCAGTATTTTATATCACAACACTGTGAATGCCAGAGTGATTGTAGTGTAAATTAGCATTATTGTATGACAATGATTTGATATGTTTGTTAATTATAAGCATTGTTAGGAAATAAGTTTACACGGCCTCACTGAAACTGACAATAGGAGCGGGTAACAATGAAATGATGGGGTGAGCTGTTTATCAATTAGAAGAGACAAACAAATGACGTCAGAGTACCGCACTTTTCTTTAGAAATGGAGGGAATATCTTCCCTAGAGCATATGTGTTTGTAATTTTGATTGGATATAAAAATAGACGCTAATGTTGGCGCGCTTTATTATCCAATAGCAGCTCTGTTATAATGTTTAGGCATATCGGGGTGAGGGAGTATAAAAAGCTAAAGCCAGAGACGGGTAACGCTCAGTCCAACAGAATCATTCGCGGGTTATACGTCGCGCAGTTCTATAGAATAATTCACAAGGCAAACGTCGCGCAGTTCTACAGAAACATTCACAAGTTACACGTCGCCCAGTTCATCAGAATCATTAACGCGTTACACGTCGCGCAGATCTACAGAATCTCTCGCGTCGTAAAGCTAGTTACAAAAATTGTGAAATACTCGAATTAATAATGTGCGGCAAATAAGTGATAATAGTTACATTCGAAAATACAACAGTTTCAGTCGGGCGTGTATCTGGAGTAATATATATGAAATTAATAAACTGTGACGGTAATAAAAGTGTAAAAACAAATTCTTTTATCAGTGTTATCTTTTAGTAACAACTCCTTTCCGTTTACACACCCTGTTTAAGAGATTTGCTCGAATGGGTAATAATAGCTAGCCGGAGACAAAGAACTCAAAATTCAAAATAATGAAACAATAACAGGCGCTCAGCAATAAGATAACACGAACGATTCCGCGACAAATTGGCTCCCAGAACGTGGGGCGAATTAACCAGGAAGGGACATAATAACCAGAACGTGGATTGAATGGAGCAGTGCAATTAACTACAAGACGCTGATCCCAGAAACAACCACCAGAACGACCGACGACGCGGATGAGTGGTCATCGTAACTACGAGAATAGAAGCTAACAGGGGCATTCGACTACAGGACACCAAGACAGTGAGACGACGCAGATCCATCGTAGTACGACGCAGAAGCGACATATACATCTAGGAGAGAGGGGCAGGAAGCTGGACATCAAAGCAACATCATCAGATAGCATCATAAAGGTTAGAACATTGTAAATTTTTTGTGTATCCTAAAAAAATTGAAATATTAAATGTTGTTGAGAAGTGGTAGGTTTAATAAAACAATGTCTACTAATAATACTGAAGAAACAATTATGGAAGGGGATAATGTAACAGTTAGCTGTAATTCAATACAGGTTACAGAAAATAGCTCAAACAATGTAGGATTTGAGGGAGGAAATATTAGTGAAGAAAGTGAGAATAGAATAGCAGGAAATGTTAATTTTGATGTTGGTATGATAATGGAAATGCTGAGAAATATTGGTGAAACATTAAATAAGAGTAATGAGAAATTAAAAAAAATAGATCAAAACAGGGAAGATATGGAAAAGAATAAGATGGAATTGAGGGAAGATATTGGTAAGAGTATTGAGAAATTAGAAAAACTAACTCAGAATATGGAAAAGAGTCATAGGGAATTAAGGGAAGATATTAGTAGGAGCATAGAACAAAAACTAACTCAGAGTAATGAGAAATTGGAGCAAACATTAGATCAAAACAGGGAAGAAATTGAAAAGAAATTTATGGAGCCAGATAGTAGTATGACAAGAATAAGAAATGAAAATCAGGAAATAATAACAAATGAGATAGGAAAAGTTTCAAAGAAAAAGTCAGACATCACCAGGGAAATATCTAACAAAAAAAGTGAGGTTAATAATAAAATTGAACATGTTGATGTAAAAAGTACAGAGTTAGGTAGCCGAATGAATAGCATTTCAAGTGAGCTAAGAGAGATGAAGGAGGCTACGAATGCAGATTTAATTCAGGTGCAAGTTAATTTCAGAGGGGAGATATCTGAAATTCAGAAGGAATCGGAAACACAAAGAAATAAGTTGTCTGAAGAAGTTAAAGTTTTGTCGATAAATAATCAAAAACTAACTTCTGAAATTAACAAGTACCAAGCTGTTCAGAATGAAAACTCCAATCCAGTACAGTTTATTGCTGACTTGTCAGAGTACTCTCAAATTAAAAAGATACCGAAAGAATTGAAAATGATATTTGTTAAAAGATGTGTTGTTCAGAAAGCTTTAGATTGGTTTCAAATGGTATCTGGGGGTGAAATTTCATATGAATCCTTTAGGAAGCTATTCATGAAAAGATTTTGGAAGGTTACGATACAGCTACGAGTAATACTTAGCCATAGACAATTTGATCCAGGAAAGGGAATAGCTATGACCGCTAAAAAAAAGAGATGAAAAGCAAATTCAGGATAAGTAAAGCTGAACTGCAGAACAAAGTATTGGAATGTAAGAGGGATAACTATGTATATATGTCATAAGAAAGGAGAAATAAATTCAGGACAAAAATAAATGTTTAACGGGGGAAAGATAATTAAAGCAAAACACTTATGTAGCACACAGATAATGTGAAATTATGTCTAGAATTAAGAGATGTAAATATATTTGTGTAGAGGATGAATATTTTGGTAAATGTGTTCAATAATTACGAAATGAACCAGGTTAAAAATCTTGAGTGTTTAAATTTCTATGTCAATAATCTAAGAAAGTATAACCATTTTGTAACAGTGACCTAAATAGTTCAGGGTACAGTATTGGCTATAAAAAATTGTAATGTCAGATGTATGAATATAAACACACTAGACCCGGGCCAGTGAATAGTGGCGAGAAAAAGGGGAAGATGTATAACGTGTGTAAAATGCGTGTGCAATGTTACGTGCAAGTGATAAATACCATGTGTTACAAAATTCAGGAGACTAAAAACCCAATTATAAAATTTCCAAAAACAAAGCTTGTAAATATTTATAATTATGTTTCTAGTGGGGCATATGACGCAGTATTTTATATCACAGCACTGTGAATGCCAGAGTGGTTGTAGTGTAAATTAGCATTATTGTATGACAATGATTTGAGATGTTTGTTAATTATAAGCATTGTTAGGAAATAAGTTCACACGGCCTCACTGAAACTGACAATAGGAGCGGGTAACAATGAAATGATGGGGTGAGCTGTTTATCAATTAGAAGAGACAAACAAATGACGTCAGAGTACCGCGCTTTTCTTTAGAAATGGAGGGAATATCTTCCCTAGAGCATATGTGTTTCTAATTTTGATTGGATATAAAAATAGACGCTAATGTTGGCGCGCTTTATTAACCAATAGCAGCTCGGTTATAATGTTTAGGCATATCGGGGTGAGGGAGTATAAAAAGCTAAAGCCAGAGACAGGTAACGCTCAGTCCAACAGAATCATTCGCGGGTTATACGTCGCGCAGTTCTATAGAATAATTCACAAGGCAAACGTCGCGCAGTTCTACAGAAACATTCACAAGTTACACGTCGCCCAGTTCATCAAAATCATTAACGCGTTACACGTCGCGCAGATCTACAGAATCTCTCGCGTCGTAAAGCTAGTTACAAAAATTGTGAAATACTCGAATTAATAATGTGCGGCAAATAAGTGATAATAGTTACATTCGAAAATACAACAGTTTCAGTCGGGCGTGTATCTGGAGTAATATATATGAAATTAATAAAGTGTGACGGCAATAAAAGTGTAAAAACAAATTCTTTTATCAGTGTTATCTTTTAGTAACAACTCCTTTCCGTTTACACACCCTGTTTAAGAGATTTGCTCGACTGGGTAATAATAGCTAGCCGGAGGACAAAGAACTCAAAATTCAAAATAATAAAACAATAACAGGCGTTGAGCAATAAGATAACACGAACGAAAGTTACCGCGACAACATACACACACACGCGCGCGCGCATAAACTTTTATTTTTTGAGAGGAGAAGGAGGAGGTGGCGTGGACCTCTCTAAAAACGTATTTGTGAAATATCGATGTGAAAGTTTTGATAGAATGCAGCATTTCCTCTTCCGTCGATAAACACTAGAAAAATTAAAAACAGTGGTAACCACACGCCAGCTTGTAGAGTGCTCAAAAGGATGTCCTTACTATTCACACTTTTAACCACTATTTGTGTTGTTAAATTAACAATATAGTATACCTTAAATAACGTTTTTGAGCAATAGAAAAAAATTTGATCTTTGTTGTTAATAATATGTAGAGCTTTATTTCACAACTGTGGATGATTTTTTAAACTACCACAACATATTGTGTTCTGTAATATTTCCAGTAATATAAAGAATATAAAGAGAACAAAAGGTCTTAACAGAAAATTAAACTTAGCGAGAAATTCCCGGAATCGTTAGCATTATTATCACACTTCAATTGCTGTATCCACGTGCGAACATTAAACAATAGAGCGTTTTAATCACAGTACAATGAATCTGTTGTGACTTAACGGGAAATCCCGTTTTTGCACGCAATGTCATTTCTGTTATTGAATGTCTGATTCTCAGTTGAAACACGGGCCCGCTAGTATTCAGGCCGGAAATTGCGAAAAGGGAGTCTGTTCTAACGCTGTCCTGAAGCCAACGATGAAAAGTTGGTAACACTTCTCTATCCTCTAGCATGTGTTTCGGAGAAGAGTTGCTTAATGTTGGCAATACATCTGCGAGAGAAATGATCCAAGGCCACTGGTGCCTACCACCAGCAGTAGCTTCTCTAAACATCTAACTTGCAGAACAATGTGTTCTTTCTTTCGTTTCGAGGTAACGCCTTGCGCAATATTTATGTTCTAGAAATGTTGCCCAGAAACCGCCGTTTTTGTAAAATGTTTTGCATCCTGGCTTATAAACAATTATTGTAATCTTTACGTATTCATACACATGATAAAGCTGTACGCAGACGTTTACTGTAAATTTTCGATATTGTATAAATAACGATACTTTATATGCCTTAAAGTAATTCTGTTAGCGTTATTTGTTTATTCTATTATAAATATTTCTTTAATACACTATACTTTCTTCTTTTATACTTCAGTGTAATCACGAAGAATTTGTATAATAAAATTAGATTTTATAGCCTGAAATTAACGTTACGTCTTATCGCTTTTATGATCACAACATTAATTTAATGCGTTATTGTTAATTATATTACATACTTTATATATTTGTACGCTATAAAAATGTCTGTTTGTGAGGAATCTCACCCCCTGAGCCGAGATTTTTCTCATTAAGTGTTGGGGCTAGAAATTACAAAATTTGTATCTACATGTTTATGTGTGTACGGTAATCTCAAAAACCATTCAACCGATTTTGATAAATATTTAGTAATTGAGAAACCCTATTCTTTCTGACGCAGTTGGGCATTAACTACGTTATACTTTAAATTCATCAGTTAATAAAACATTGAAAACCATTTAAAAAGCCTATATACAAGAATACCAACATATTGAAGTTATAAGAAAACATACTTGCGATGAAGGATTTGTTTTCCGTTGAGATTGCCATCAACTAGAAAATAGTTGTTACTACACAGAAAATGCATGTAACACAAGACAAGTGCCGCCGATGTTTCGTTCTAAACAATATATGGAATGGTAACGATTTAGCAATTTTGAAGACAAAAGAGCGTGGATTCTGATTATAACACTACTCTACGCATGCCAAATGCCAAAACATTTTAATAACCCTCAGATAAGAACGTTTTGCTTTATTTCCTTCTTACTTCGTTAGCAGTTTAAATAATTGTATACATACACACGCACGTACCGACGCTGCTCTCAAGGAATGGCAAAGACAGACAAAATACAATTAATTAGATCAGCCGAAATCATCACCTATGGTTTCAACATAAACAAATCAACAGGTGCACAAATGCTTGACGTTGAACGAGCATTCGACCGAGTATGGCACGTAGGCCTACTAAAGAAACTCAAAACTATAAACATACACCACTCGCTAATCAAACTTATAGCGAACTACTTAAACAACAGAAAATTCCAATCCAGAGTGAACAATCACCTCTCAACGGAGCGGCCAATCAAAGCAGGAGTCACACAAGGAAGTCTGCTCGGGCCGACGCTATTTAATATATACTTAAACGACATACCAAAAACCGCGAACACAAACTTATACATTTATGTTGACGACACAGCAATAATGACGCAATCCGGCAAAACCCAATTTATACACCGAAGAATACAAAGCGCCCTCATTGAACTTGAGGATTGGCTTACAAAATGGCGCATTAAGGAAAATGCACCAAAAACACAAGCCATCATATTCACAAAGCGTATTAACCACAGATTTCCCAAACACCAGCTACCGCCGCTCACCATATTTGGCGACAACATTGAGTGGAAAGACACGGTAACTTGGTTAGGACTAAAAATGGACCAAGGACTAACGTGGAAAAAGCATATACAGCAGATTCGGGGAAAAGCCAATGCCCAACTGGGGAGACTCTACCCACTCATCAACATTGATTCTCAATTAAATCTAAATATGGGACTCACGCTGTATAAAACATTATTACGACCAATATTCACTTATGCTGCACCAGTATGGGGATATGCCGCCATAACTTATATCAAAAGATTACAAAGATTTCAAAACAATATCTTGCGCATGATAGCCAAAGTACCGTACACAGCACCATCCGATCTACTTCATGAAGAGCTTAAAGTGCACACAGTTGAAGAGTTCTTTAAGAAACTAACATGCGATATGTACGATAAATTACACCGGCATCACAACCCACTAATATCAACACTAGGAACCTACGATACAGAAAATAACAAACACAACAGACCCCTATCACTATTCGATAGACATTATCCATTGATTACACGGCCGAAATACAACACTTCCTCGACAATCTCATTCAAACATGACAAAGACACCAACAAAGGACTACTCCACACTAAACACCCAACATTAATCTTTTTCTTCTTCCTTGTTTCAGACCAGCCCGTCGCAGTGCTCCCAAGTCCTCAGCAACCGCTGAGGCGGCCCGGGAGAAGGGGCCTCCCACCGTGAACGACGTGGGCAGTGGAAGACGGGCCACCGCATTATGGAGTCGTTCACACAGACGACATTGGCGACCATCAGGACAAAAAGTACAACGAAGGCCCTAGAAGGCCGGATGCTACGACAGACGCCTGTGCTCCCTTGACGAACAGGAACCCCTGGGAAGAACAGCACAGGACGCAACATCTCAATCTTTCAATTATGCATAGAATTAGCTCTACACACAACTAACTTAGCAGTAAGTTAAAGTTAAATCACATGACACGCAGGTACTCCCTGCAAACAACACACAAATTAGACCTTAAGCATGAAATTAAGCATATATAACAACATCAGAAAATACGCATATAACCCACTGGTATTGTTCAGGATTCATGGGCAATACCAGCAAGTAACATTTGACGAGCTCGCATGCAATACATGCCAGCCAATTAGCCATTCACATACTAACCGGGGTGCTATGCGGGACCCGACTAAAGCATGCAAGCATGAATGCACGTTCATACACAGAAAAAAAACAGACAATATATGATAATAAAATAGGTGACATATCTTTAAACCCAATTTTATTTGCGGATGACAGGCCATTCTTTCCATCTCTGCAGACGAACTTGCAACAGGAATTATAATCTAAAAATATCCATTAACAAATCCAAAAGTATGGCATTAAGGAAAATGTTCTAATAGATAAAAATAGTTATAAGTAATGAATTAAAGAACAAGTTAACAATTTTAATTATTTGGGATGCTAGATTTCCTATGAAAAACAAAAAGATGGAGATAAAAAACTCAAGTTTCAACACAAGTGCAAAACTTACAAAGAATACTAAGAAAATAAAGCTGGGATAGATACTATTATGGTATTTAGAAGCTACTGGCAGTCCATTTACTTTTATAATGGTTGTGAAAACTGGGCCCTAATAGATCAGCTAAAAGGAGATTAGAAGCATCCGAGACACAATTTCTTAGAGGAATATTAGGATATACATTAACGGATCACATACCCAAATCCAAATATGGAAAGAGTTAAACATATATAAATTAGAGGAGAAAATACATAATATCAAATGGCACTGGTTTCAACATATAGAAAGGATGAAAGACAACAGAATAAAAAAATCAAGTATTCAAATGCAAACCAGAACCCGGCGTTCAATAGGGCGACCCAAAGGCAGATGGGAAGATGTCTTTGCGTCGGAAGGGGCTTCTTAACTAACGTTAAAGAAGAAGAGGAAGAAGAAGAAGATGATGATGATGATGATGATGAAAAGGAAATTACTAGCATTAGAAATCAGTTGATAGTTAACAACAGAGAAGATATTTTTCTGGATGATCAAGACTATGTCTCCAAAGCGGTTAATTCGTGGCCTGAGAGCGCAGAATCTTCATATTCACAAGCTTCACCTCTATTTCTTGTTTACGTTAATGGTTTCTGCATTGTGAGAAAACGATGTAGCTTTTATGTTATAAATAACTAGAGAAGGTACAAGGGTTTAAAATTTTACCTCAATTACTTGACCATTCCGACCGCCGATTATTCCATCGCCAAAGGGTACCTTCTGCGTCGATATCAGGAGATTGTTCATCCGTTATTAGGAATAGCCGGGGCTGCACGAAGTTACAATTATAAGGAGTAAAGAAGAGGATTAATTGCAAAAGTCCTCTGGATCACTGAGCAATAATTTTATAAAGAACGGGGGGAAGTAAGTGAAATTAATTAATTAAAAGGCCAATCTAGCTATATTTAATGTATTAGTTCACTAGCAAGTAAATCAAATAAAATACGTGTGTAAAATCGGTTATCCTGAAGCCAGAAACAGCATTGTTGAAATTTAGCAGAACACGCAGTTCCGTTCACGTTAGTCAACTGCGTAGATTCTTCTGTCGCTCTCATTGTTTCTCCCCCCCCCCCCATATCTGTTTCTCACCCATTGCCTCACTCCTTTCCCACTATATTTCTCTACTTCCATCGCCCTCTTCTCTTCATACCCTCTCTGTGAAGTGTACGTATTTTATTTCATTGAAATTCGAAAATTAAACCTTTTTATGAAATTTACTAAAAATAAAAACATAAATAATAGTATATTATGCAACAAGACTATAATGATAGTAATTAAGACGCGAGTATATTAATTTTCATACAGCGTCTTAATTACCATTGTAGTCAAGTTACATTCAACTGTTCTTGGAGGTCCACACTAAACTTTCAAAACTTTGAGTTTTACAACAAGGTCTTACCTTGTTAATTGCGTGTAATTAAATGCCGATTGGATGGGAACACCTTGGAGCGTGTTTGCCACTATTGCAACAGATTAGAGTACTATTGAGTCCAGGCCGTATTTATTGCTTTTTCGCAGATAACGTGAAAAGCACACATATTAAAGCAAAAGAAATTAACTCCATTTACTAGGATATTAAAAATTACAATGCAAATAATTTATTTTAAATACACATACGGAGTATTTCAATGTTTATCAGGGGAATGATTCCCAGTGGACTGCTGCTTTAAAAGTGTTAAAAGGTACGGGCAATAGGGAGGCTGCGCGCGCCGACGAGTAAGATCATAATGAGCCCTGAAGCATTATGGATGCCACAAGAGTTCGGCTACTTCACATGCAATCAGCATATTATAGTGTGGTCGACAAAAAGTATTAATTGTGTGACAGAACTCTCCATGTATATAAACTTAATTTTTATGGGCTCAAATTAAGTGGTAACCCACTATAATAATTATTATTGAGGGTATCCTAGATGTCACTGTCTCTCTCTCTCTCTCTTCCCTTTCCTACAAATATCCATTTCCTTCACTTTATCCACTGCAGCTACCACTACTCCTACTCCTCCTACTACTACTACTATTACCGAGCATATATTAATTCTATGCATAAGCACAATTATTTTATTATACTTATAATTTTGCCTAGACTCGGTCGCGACCAATCAATCAACCTAAATTAAAAACGATATAAATAGTCAAAACAAATTAATACGATGTCTTGTTCTCAACACAATGTTGCCAAACAAAGCTGTTCCGCTACATTCTGCTACAGTCATATAGCATCCAGTTATTATTATAAACACAGGAGATATTACATTATTTTGTTTTTAGAATTTACGATTCAAAATACCATAAAACATCGTACAACGCTGGACCGTTATAAAGAACTCATGTTTGCTAGCGCTAGCTTACTTAAATTCCGTGCTGACATATTAAGGAGTGATATACATTTTTAAAGACTTCGAACAATAAAAACAAACAATTCTGAAGCCAACGTTGAAAACCGCTCGTTCTACGACCTCTCGTTTTCATCCCGGAAGCACTTTTATGTTTAATGGTCGTCTCGCGGTGACGTCATGAGACTAGGATCGCACCACGCTATTCATTATTACTTGCATTAGCTAGCTTGCGTGCATTTAATTCCGGTTATTTTGTGATTGTAGAACAGTTTTCTTTCTTAGTGTTCTGTAAGGTATCGATCAAGAATACTTGCATGTCGTGCTTATGGTTGTGCAAATAATTGGTTGGTGAAATGTTGGTTTTAGGTGCGCACATTTTTTCTTGGAGTAAGTTACAGCTGTGCGAAAAGATATCACAGTGTGAAATTTTGTTTCTAGTTGCGAAAAGAGCATTTTTTTCTCGCACCTTTTTCTCTTTTTTGGGACCTTTACCCCTTTTTGGCACCTTTATCACATTTTCCCCCAACCATGCCCATAATCGCCCTTTCCCCCTTTTTTCTTTTAAGTTTCATTCCAATTTATTCTTTAACTTTCAATTAACGTCTCCTCAGCTTGCTGTGTACGTGCGAATAGTAAGCCTACCTCTTTCAGTAAACACTGCGCGGGAATTGAAAGCACACCCGCAACAATGGAAAATAATTACGTGTTCGATGAAAACCTCTTTCTCTCGCTTTACCGCTATAAAGTAGCCCGCAATAATGCAATTGACAATGAGTGATTCTATCCCACCAGAATCAGTAGCCTGCTGTTCGTGAATGTGAGTTTGTTACTGTGAGAGACGTCATCTGCTTGCGTGGAGGCGAAGGCTGGGCACGCAGAGACTGCAGTAACCTCACCCGCGCAGTTCCGAGAATTATTAAGACTGAGTTCTGCTCGAAACTACTAGAAATCACTGAGACTGAAGTTCCAGCATAAATGAGAACATTCTGGTAATTGTCGCGGTGTTACAAGAGAATGTGGACGCAAATGGGCCCAAGAGTGAGTTGTGTGACAGTCGCATTGTGTTAGCAAGTGAACTAGTGTTAGCTCTCTAAACGAGTGTACTAGTACTAGATTTTACGATGCCAAAGGTGTCCAGTGCTCGAGTTATTGTTCTGACTGAGTAATTCAAACAAGATTTCATAGACACTGATGGAACTGTTATGCGATGTACTATTTGTGATTCAGGAATTTTGTTAGATGAAAAACACCAGCGAGATCGCATCAAACAACACATTTCTAGCTCTAAGCATCAAATGAATAAGACTCTTCAAGCAAACAAATCACGGCAACCTCTATTACGAAATGCGTTTCGAGTTCTTCAAAAAGCCAAAATTTGAAGGAATTAAGTATTGATTTGTGTGCAGCTCTTACACAAGCAGGAATTCCACTCAATAAGATGAACCATCCAGCCTTCAAGGGATTTATTGAAAAATACACAAAGATGTCAATGCCCGATGAGAGTACTTTAAGAAAAACCTACATGGAGCCTGCTTACCAAGAAACCATAGAAAGAATCAAGGAGAAAGTGTCTGATTGCGATGTGGGAACCATTGTGGATGAAACCATAGACTCAATGGAACGATATGTTTTGAACATTTTAGTTTTTCCCTTAGCAGGGGGAGAAAGTTAAGCCCATGCTGTTAAAAATGTACGAGCTGCATAAAGCCAATGCCAATACAGTAATGCAATCCATTATGTACTTCTGCCAAAAACACTGGCCTACTGGTATCGAGTTTGAAAAACTTCTTGTGGTTACGGACCAGGCTCCATACGTGGTTTCAGCTGTTAACCAAATGAAACCTTTATTTCCTAACTTGAAGCATGTGACGTGCTTGGCACGTGCCCTTCACAGGGTTTGTGAATCCATAAGGAGCGAATACGACATCGCAAATCAATTCATCTCTGCCCTGAAGAAGATTCTACTGAAAGCTCCGAGCCGTGTTGTTTAGTACAGGGAAATCACTGGCCTGCCCCTTCCAAACTTCCCGGTCATTAATCGCTGGGGATCTAGGATTGAGTGTACTGCTATGTTGTGTGAGAATGTTGAAAAAATTAAAGAGTTTGTGCTTGCTTTGGATCCATCCGACGCAGGTGCAATTTCCAAGGCACAGCAACTTCTGTTACCGGAGAAAATACATAATTTGCAGACAGAAATACATTGTGTCCATAGTTACAAATACCTGCCTGCATCTATTAAACGATTGGAAGAGCAAGGTCTGGAAAAGGAAAAACAATGGGATATTTTTACTTCCGTGAGGGAGCAGTTAGATGGCTTTGCCAAAGATAAACTTGAATCTAGTCTTCAGAAGAATCCAGACATTGAGGAATTCCCAACATCTGTAGAGTTGCCATTCCAAGTAAATACAAGGTTTGCCCCACGGCTTCTGTTGATGTTGAAATAAGCTTTAGCATCTATAAAGACATTCTATCTCCTAATAGAAACAGACTTACTCATAAAAATGTGGAGATGTTAATGTCTTGAAGTACAACAGCTTCCTGTTTCTTCCTTCTTTTGATGGGTGATAATTTGATGTACTTGTTTGTAGTTCAATAAATTAGAATAGAGAAAAGAGAAATCGTTGAATTGGTTAAGGGAATGCACAACTGAAATTAACCCAAAATCTAAAAAAAAAAACCTAGGAAAAAAATTATGTTCCCAAAAAATTCTCTATTGCTTGTAGTTTTAGAATCCACTTTTATTTTTGATCTAGCAAACGCTTCAGGATCGTTATGAGACTTTTTAAATACCTTTGCGCATTTGGTTGCTAGCTGTTTATATTTTTAAAACTTCATTTTAAGGCGTTTGTTATTTTCAGCATTTCTGCATATTCAAAATTTTCCACAGGATGTAGTTTTCACCCATTCATATTGATATTTTTTATGCTTATTTCAAAAACCCAAGTAAATAAAACTGTCATATAATTTTTCTGTGTAATGAATAGTTTTTGCGCTATTAATTTTTGAAGATAACAATGTATACAAGAAAACGAAAAAAAATGCAAATACAAAACCGCAAAACTTTTTTTCTCTTAAACTAAGAATGGTAGAAAAAAATATATGACAGATTTGTAGTTCCTTGACATAGAAGCAACATAATATTTTTTTTTTTTTTGAAAAATACATCATGTGTTGCATTTTGCATATACCCATAATTTTATACTTTGAAAATTAATAACTTGAAACCTAATTAAGATTTTGGATTGAAATTCACAAAACAATTATATCTAAAGAAGACTGACATGTGGTTAAACTTTCAGCCCAATTAAATGGATAGTTTAGAAAATAGCAATTTCAGTTTTGCATACCCTTAAATAAACCAGCACCTTATTGTCCCTTTTTCACCTTATTTGAGCACCTTTTCCCTTCCTTTTTTCATCTGAAATTTGCACCTAAAAATTCTAACTCTGGTTATTACTCATACTTTAATATGATATGAATCGACTGGTGTACGACAAAGGGTTGCTGCTATGAAACGCAAAAACTTCGTGCGAAACAAAAGAGCTAGAGTATACGGAACTCATTTCAAAGGAAGTGGTTTTAATGAGTCGAATGTTATAAAAATAACAATAATAAGGAACGAGAGGTTCAAAAGCTCTATACTGAAGTTTAATGTGGTAAGTTCGAAATTTTTAGGAGGACTATTTTCTTAAAAGAAAAGAAGTACTAAGCTAGTCGGTAATTCAGTAAGCAATTATCGGCATGAAAGTGAAGCTACACTAGTTTCTGAATCCTTATACGTGGAGTTGAAGATTGATGCTGAAATACAGTGCTAGTTGGGAACCAAAATTTTTATTACTATGAACGGCGCTAACCAAAGTTAGACTGATGAGGAAGGCGAATATTCAGCTGTAAATGATAAAGAATGTAATCCGAATGAATATATGAGGGAATTCAGTGAGGATGGAGAACATGTAAATATATGGGTAAGTCCAGAAAGTATTCTATTGTGTAGTATAAATGCTCTCCTTGTGCTATTCGTATTTGTCACAAACGTGGTGCGCCTAACACACGAGGGGCATTAATGCAAACTATAACTCACCGTGTAACGGGCACACTTATGCTCCGGAGGCGAAAGTGAAGCAATGTGTGCATAGCTTCAGGCATATATCTTAGCGGAATGACATTTAACTGTTTCTTGCATTCTCAAAAACTATAAAACTATTACTTTTCTCTGAACCACATTTTATATACTTGTTAGAAATTGTTTACCATCCTATACAGAAAGCTGATTAAAAGAGAAAGAAAGTAATTTTGCAATTGCCATGAATGATTTAAGTTTATGTGGGGATGGACAGTAAGACTGCCCAGGGTTTTCTAATAAATATGTGACATATTCTACAATGAATTTGGCAACAGATGAAATATTAGGCTTCATAATTGTACAGAGAGGAACCGTAATAAGTGGTGATATTGAGAAAGCTGCTTGCGAATATATATTGACTTTTATGAATAAAAACCTGCCCGTAAAATTGTTCCTGACAGACACACGGTATTAGAGTTTTGATGAAAAAGAAATTTCCGCATATACAACCGAATTTGATGTATGGCATCTTGCTAAATCCCTTATGAAAATGTATGATAAGATTATAAAATCACTGGTCCTCCAAGAATGGAAGCATTGTATTTACGATCATCTGTGGTGGGCCTCTTCTACTTATGAAATTGACAGCGTATTCCTACAGGGAAGGTTCACGTAAATTGTATATCGCGTTACTGATGTCCATGGGTAGGATTTGAGAAATTTCATTCATGTGATCATCATGTGTTGAGTGAAGAAAAAGTTAAAAACCAAACTGCCATGTAAGAACTCCATAGAATACAATGACTTGTGCAGTATCATAAGTAACGCAAGATTTTTAAGTGGTGGTATTACGTATATCAATCATTTTCATCATACTGGAAGTCTTGAATCCTTTCACAAAGAGCGCTTGAAGTATGTGCCAAAAGGGTAAAGGTACGTATCACGGAGGGGCCTCTGGGAGCGGGGCAGAGCACTGCAAGTAGGTCGTAGGCCCTTTTTCCTCCCAATGGGAGGAAAGGATGACGGAAGAGATCCCATCCGGATGCCGACGGGCCGAAGCGAACAGGTCCCTAACGTTTCTAGATTACACACACCCGCGCCGCCCGGTCCTACCCACAAACAATCAAGCCCCCGCAGTTCCCTATCGGCGGAGCCCACTCGGAGAAAGACACCTAACTGAGGTAAAGGAGGGGCCCCATACTGTCATGGAGGCGCACCCGGAAGCGGGGCAGAGCACCGCACGTATGACAGTAGGTCCATTGTGCTTCCAACGTGACCCCTGGGAGGGAGGGATGAGAGGAGAGGCCCGAGGCCGAACAGATCCGGATGCCGACGGGCGCAAGCATGGGTGGGGCCTCTAACGTTTCCAGATAGAACGCAAACTACTCCGCACGGTTCCTGCCGACAAGCCCCAATCTCCAGGGTCCCCCGGAGTGGAGTCCCACGCTGAGGAGAGACCTAACTGAGCGCTACCGCAGCGACGCCAGGAAAGAAACGTTTACAGAGCGCAAGACACCGCCTAGCCGCAACCTGCCGAACACCGTCGCCTGGTCCTACAGCCGTGAAACAGATGAGAAGGAGGATGAGGGGTACAGGAATTGAAAGGAAAAAGAATTTTGTTAGAAGATGAACCACCCCGGCATTCGCCTGCCCACCCGGGGATACCACGAAAAACTATCGATCTGGTCGCCAGGGATCTAGCCCGGGACCTCCCGAATGCGGGCCACAGACGTTACTGCCTGAGCCATTCCGCTCGAAGTATGCCCCAAACGAAAACCTTTTTCATTTCTAGGCATATATGACAGATCAATGATAGCTGCTTGATCATAATTTTCACCAGCGGAAAAAAGTAGTGGGCAGTTCCGTGGAATGCTCTAAATGGACGGAAACCGGGTATATAAAATCTGATGTGTTGCATTCACCTGACTTTCTCTACCCGCCATCGTTTATTAATGAGTATACAAACTATTCTTAGTAAAGTTTATTTTTACATATACTTCATTTTAAATCAAATAAACCTTTCCGGAAATAGCTTCATTACACATTTCCTTATAGATACAAAGAGAACAGCGATAGTCAAATGTTTAAGAATTTGACGTTATATGTTGACCTTAAAATTCCACACTGTTTCTATGCAATCGCGAGAAGCTGAAAGGACTTGAAAGAATGAACAATTCGAACCATTAATAACGGATATCTCGGAAATGGCCTATGCCACAAAGAAACTTATTTGAAATAAATTATATGTTTTAAAGATATCTGATTTCTCATGTATTACGTTTTCGTCTATCACTTAACGTTTACTAGTTAAATAACACCATATGAAATTCCTTCCGAATGAAGAGGACTTCAAAGGTTATTCCCAGAAAATTCAATATATACATTTTATTTGCAAAGTAAATATTACTAATATACGGTATTTTAATCAAAATAGTTAGATCTATTTTTGAAAGTAAAATATTTTGAAAAATCTTCCGTTTAGAATAGCTTTTCTTGAAAGTCTTCGTGTATTATCTTTGAACTGTACTTAACCTAAATACCAAGTTTGGTGTTGATCCGACTTTTCGTTTTTGAGTTAAGGTGCTCACAGACATACGGAACGGACCTTTTTCTAAAATTCTTTTTTAATTAAGGGAGCCTCAAAACATGCATTTGCGATGAAAACTCGGTATCGAATTTTTGTGTGGAATGCAATACTTCCCCTACTTACAATGCGTAGTAGAAAAAGTAAAAAGAGGTAGATATGATCAAAAGAACTTATGAGTGGAGGCAAAACCCTGTAACACAAATAGTGAGTGAAGTAAATGAACACAAGTTTCAATATGAACATGTAACAGGAGTTACGGATCGTAGTCACATAGCTTACTTCATAAAATTAAACCTAATAAGCAGGAAATCGAAGGCCGGTGCTTCTCTCGGTTTTGATTACCTTTGGCAGAAAACGTGAAAAGAAAAGGAATACAATATTTAAATAATGAGACGACTTTAAAGAAGTGTAATTTTAAAGAATGGATATTCAAGGTACAACTCAGCAGATACCTGCTTCAACAATGCCGTATGACGTCACCACAGTGCTCTGCCGTTGAGGAAAATACCCTGCAGATCGTGAACGGTAAGTCGTACTTTGTTCCGGTTTTCACAATTATTATACACAATCCAAGATTTTGCAGAATATAATATAAACAGAGATGTAAAGCTTTAGTTCAGTCCTCCTTTAACATCTATATAATGGTCTTATATCGTAAATAATTAAAATAGTACACAAACGTGGGCCTGTTGCTTACGCTTGATTTACTAGTTGCAACTATACTTTCTTTCACAGCAATTGCCTGGTATGCACCAATAGCAACAACGAAAAATCCTAGGTGTTACATTCACAGGACTTTCTCTCCCCAAGGTCCTTTACTTTTATATATCTTCCGCAAAGTATTTTTACAAAAAAAAATTTTTCCCTGTCAGGTTCACGTAATTAATTCAAGATGAACTTTGCAGAAAGGGTTTCATTACATTTTCGTTGTAGATGCAAAGAGGATACAGGGGACTGAAACAACAGCCAAAACTATAAAAACTGCATCACTATATACTGACTTTCAGATTCCATACTCTTTGTACACTACAGAAAACAATAAAAGATTGGTGACTTAGCACCTCCGAAAATGTAAGCTAAAGTGTTAAAAAATCCAGCAATACTAACGAAAATCTCGAAAATATTAAGTCTCAGAATGTATATGACATAAATTATGTGTTTTAACCAGATATACATTTTCCGTTATTAAGTCTATCTCTTGTATCACTTATTCAACATTATAGAAAACTCATTTAAAATAAAGAGGATTTCAGAGGCTACTCACAGAGATGTATGCGTATTTTATTAATCATGGAAATATCTTATATATGGGGCATTTTAATAAAAACCGTTAGAGCCAGCTTTTGAGAAAATAAAACAAATAACCAAACATTTTTCGATGTAATAAATAGCTTAGGGTGGGGGATTTTCTTGAAAACCTTTGTATGGCATTTTTGGAAGGTGCTGATCATTTCTGAGTTATGCTGCTCTCTCTCTTTCTTTCTTCTCTCTCTGTCTCACAGAATATGAGAGAGGTAAATAGGAAGAGAAAGGTGGAAACAGAAAGGTCTGAGATGCGCAGAGAGAGAGATGGAAATGGTGAGGTCTGAGAGGCGCGGAGAGAGGTGGAAATGGACAAGTCTAAGAGGCGGAAAGAGAGGTGGAAATGGAGAGGTCTTAGAGGCGCAGAGAGAGGTGGAAACGGAGATTCGGAGACGCGCGGAGAGAGGCGGAAATGGAGTGGTCTGAGAGGCGGAGAGAGAGGTGGAAATGCAAAGATTTGAGAGGCGCAAAGAACAGTGGAAATGCAGAGATCTTAGAGGCGCAAAGAGACGTGGAAATGAAGAGATTTGAGAGGCGCAGAGAGAGGTGGAAATAGATAGGTCTTAGAGGTGGAGAGAGGTCGAAATAGAGGGTTCTGAGAGGCGTAGAAGGAGATGGAAATTAAGAGCCCTCAGAGCGGCAGAGAAAGGTGGAAATGAAGAGATCTGAGAGGCGCGGAGAGAAATGGAAATGAAGAGGTTCTGAGAAGCGCAGCGATTACTGGAAGCTCTGAAGTCTAAGAGTCTGCTTCTAGCTCTACGGCGAGTCAGATGAGCGTGTTTATTGCGCGCTATGAGAAGTGTTAGTCTTATTCTTTTTACATAGATTATTCAGTTTAATCCATCGCCGTTCTACTAGTACATTTATTTGTTAGAGATAATATTTGCCTGAAATTATATTGGAACAGTCAACTGTCACCATCCAATGGAATCCTATATCAGGACGAATATTATGTGTACAGTTTCTACCTAAAGCAACTCGGCCGGCGGCGATCGTCAATACAATGTCAGTCACCATAAATTAAGTGGACACTCTTCAATCTGCTTAAAGTTAAATCCAACCCATCAGCAGTAAGCTACTAGACGGACTAGACAAACAGAATTCAGGTATGGTTCTGGAGAAAACACACAGACATTACCAACACACGGTATGCGTTTAGCCTTCCACCACCCGTAGTGCCCAGTTCAGTACTGAATTAAATGCACCATTAGTGTAAGGGATCCTCGATTGGAGAAACGCAAAGGTGAAGGCACCACTGAAAACGAGCTCAAACATAACATTGTGCAGCCTCCTTAACATAAACACGGAAGGGACGACGACAGTTAATCATTGTGCCAAAACCAATGTGACATTTCCTATCACACTTCTTTGTGTCATGTCTTGTGTATGGTGTTCTGGAATCTTAAACGTTAGCTGTGCGGTCTATCAACAACTGTTGCGCCAGTCCATATACAATCATGGTTCTGATGCTTTAATACAGGAAGTCAAGATTGCTCGTCTTTTCATCTTAGGATCTCAATATGGGAAGATAACCGAGGCACCTGAATCGTCTACAGAGTTGGGTTTGGCATTAACTTATAGAAAAACATCTTACTGGATGCATTCTCTCGGTCTTCACTGACTGTAATACTCTGTTACTCAACGTGCGTTTGCCTTCTGGGACTAAAATCCGAATGAAAGGGCCTGCTTTCCGAAATCCTCCCGTACGACTAACGTTATAACTATACCGAACTGATTTTCGGGGCTGATTTACAATGTACTCCATGCTAAAGAACAAAATGATGCATATTTTTAATTCCATGCCTTTATAAGTTATGTAGCGATATAAAGCTTTCGGATGCTTGGAAATTCCTTCACCATAATGAGGTTACTTGCAGTTTTCACCTAGGAAACTTTACCTCCAGCCTTGATAGGATTTACATAGGCCTTGCTGACCAGCGCAAAATAGGCAGTGCTATAGTAATTCCTATATCCTTCCGTGAGCATCACTCACTCGTCACCAAACTGACTTGATCACCGCAGTCCACCTTACGGACGGGTGTACTGGAAGTATTATATCTAACTACTTACTATATATATCTACTTAATGGCACTCGTCATAGGGGCAGATTTGTACTTCTTTGGAATTTCTTAGAATGATGTAGGAAATCGGTTACGACACTCATACACCGTAAGTTAAAGTCTATAAACCTGTAATGCAAACTTTTTTAAACAATTAGGGTAACAGAAAGCATGACCACTTATTACTATGAACTCCTAGATTACTCAATAGTCCAACAAAAAGCAGGGCATGATATACTGAACACAACGGGCAGCAGTAAGAAGAAATTCAAAACATCAAAGAAGTTATCATGGATTGTGTAAAAATCAGGTCACGATTCGCTCCAATTAGAGAAGCAGAATGGATGCTCTTGTACCACTTAGCACCAGAGAGAAACAGCGACTTTAGCAATTATATTATACAGCTTACCACGGAAGTCGGAGACGAAATAATGTCGATAACATAATTCTTAAAGTCATTCTGAAAATTATTACTATAGATTATACGGGGAAAAGCCAGCACATGCCCATAATCTTACTTCAGTGTGTTTCCTTTAAAGTACAAGAATAAGGTTTCGCAACACGTAGAAGCCGACATCACTATTGAGGAATTGTAGCGCGCGGTTTAATCTTCGAGCTCCTATTCCGCGCTTGATATAGATAGCATTGGACATAGCTTCTATAATAAATATTAGAGCTAACTGCGCTATCACGTATTTAAGTCACGAATTCCGTGTTTCATACTACTCAGAATCTGTCACAGTTTAATGAAGAGATTGTAACTTTATTGCCCAAAATGGTTTAACAATGCAGGACTATACGTTACTCAATGTTGACTTTAAATTATTGTCCACAATCGCCGCAAACAGATTGAGAAACCTTCTTCCCGAATCAATTAGTGTGAAAGAAGCTGTAGTATTCTGGAAAAAAACATAACCATCAATCCTCAACAATTAGAGATGAGATTATACACCTGACGACCACAATGACGACGACACTATACTTCTGTCCTTAGATTTCAAAACGGCGCTTTGATAATGTTGATCGTGGGCTTGTGTCTAACGTGCTACAACGAAAGCGTATGAGAACGTCCTATCCATAAGACACCAAATCCAAAAACATAAAAATTGAGATAATAGTGACAGCACTTCTCAGAACCTATGTTCACATGTTGGGTGACATAATTGCTGCCAAAGGGTACCACATTCCATTTAAACAGTGAATGAATGTTCAGTTTCACAGCAAAAGATACCGAATCAACCTTCAAACGTTTCATGGCAAAACATACCGAATCCAATTACCCAATCAGAACACCTGCTTCACGATACGTAACGTTAGAAAAAATACGGTGGACCCAATATATTTCGTTTAAAATGTTGCGGTTGTTAATGTTTTTTCTGAACTTTGTGTTCATAACTAGTTTGCGGTATTTTAAAAATGGAAGCAGATATATCTGATGCGTATTATAATACACCGAAGGAGGTGGTAAAACATAGAAAGCGAAAATTAAGTAAAGAGAAGCGGAAGAATCAATAACAAAACAGACGAAGTATAATGCTAAGCGCAGTGAAAATCCTAAAATAAGTTGTCATGAAAATAACTTTTGTGGTACTGAAAATTTAACTCAAGTGAAAATACAGAATTTCCATGCAGCATTCTGGAAAGATAAGTTAACAGAACAGGCTAAAACAGCTCAAGTTGGAATTCACGCTTTCAATGCTGGTGACCCCTAATGTGAGCATAGGTTACTGAAGAAAGGGTTGAAATATGAATGAATTTTGAACGGACTATTCCAAGTCCCTTGCCGTAGCCACATTCAGGATGCCAGTATGTGATTCAGCTACTTTCAGCTATAGGGCACAGACTGGAAGATCTGCCATTCTTCAGAAATGTACTGAATACAACTAATGTTGTAAGGGATGAGAACATGAGTGATACAGATATATAGGGTAGTCAAATTATATTCGAAACCACTCGCGGCCGCTCCCTACTGCGCGAGACAGCCGGCAGTCGCCGGAAAATTACGCCGGCAGAGGCGGACTAAAATCCTTACCTTATAATAGATGCTGGAAATGTTGACCTTCTGCTCTCAAGCAGGCAGCATATCTCGTGTAAATATTCTCGCTCACTCTCCGAAGCTCAGCACCAGGAATTCTTGTGATTTCTTGCACAATGTTTTCTCTAAGTTCCTGTAGTGTGCGAGGATTGGAACGATACACTTTGTCTTTTAAAGAACACAATAAGTAAAAATCACAACTCGTTAGGTCAGGAGAACGACACTAATTATTCTGTCATCAAACACCTATCTTACTGCATGTAATGATTCAGTAGCCATATGTTCTGTTGCAAAATCTTGGTGGAACCAACCATACGATTTCTCTTCTTCTGTCAAGCGATTGCAAAATGGCTTCAGAAGTAACCTCTGATATCGCTCTGCATTTATTGTTTCATCAAAGAATATGGGTCGTATTATTCTTCTATCACTTATCGCATACCACACTTCAATTTTATGATCATAATCAGGTGTTGCATCCAGTAGCAGGTTTTTCTGAAGCCCAGTATCGACTGTTGTGACTATTTATACGTGCGCTTAGATAAAACAAAGATTCATCAGTGAAAAGTAAAAGCTGTGGATCAATGAAACCCCTTACTACGGATTGGAAAACCCAGTTACAATAATTCACACGTTTAGCAGGATCATTTGGCATTAACGCTTGCACTCGTGTGTAGCGATAGGGCTTCAGTTTCAACAGACGTGTAGCATTTCTCGCAGAAGATCTACACCTGTTTGCTGCGCTAGTTTTTTCAGCGATTTTCGAGGCGAACGCTCCAAAGCGGCAATAATCACAAGAATTCCTGGTGCTGAGCTTCGGAGAGTGAGCGAGAATATTTACACAAGACATACTGCCTGTTTGAGAGCAGAAGGTCAACATTTCCAGCATCTATTATAAGGTAAGAATCTTAGTCCAGCTCTGCCGGCGTAATTTATCCGGCGACTGCCGGCTGTCTCGCGCAGTAGAGAGGGGCCGCGAGTGGGTTCCAATATAATTTAACTACCCTATACTTAATGAGGATGTAATATAATTTAAGCATACATGTAACTCAACTTGAAATTTCTTCTGCCTTATAGATTATCATCGCAATAAGATTATCGTATTGACTGTTATCAATGAAATCTTTCATATTATGGGTTTTAATAATTCAGAAATGATTTTAATATAATTATTTTTGTTTACTTTTGGTTCTGCAATGATTAATGAGTAATAATATTTCATTTCTGAATTATTTATGTGTATTTTATAGCATTAATTGTTAGTTTTCACAATCTTTATGCCAAAAAGTGCCAAATCCATTTTATTCATGCTTATCAAACCGAGGATTTTAGATCTACACAGAAATAATTGACAGAGAGTAGCATATTATGCCTATTAACATGTCCCGTTGAACCATTTTCGTACCCAACTGTTCCCTACTCCTATAAGATTTCATTACTTCACAATACGGGGCCACACAAGTGATTTTGTAAGCATGCTAGCATCATAGCAATAACTCCATCCTCTAACCACCTGCAAATCTATGAACAGGCATATGTAACTAAAGTTAACTACGTCAAGTTGTCATTTCTACCACTCGTAAGTATTACACGGTTACTGTTGCAGTGTAAGATTATATCAACATACTCGGAATGAAAGTTTCTCCTCAAATATTTACTATGATAAATGAACTGGTATTCCATACTGCACACGGCGCGATTTCAACTAATCCATAGCTCAGTAGAAATCGACATCAATCAAAGGATCTGACATATTAACATAACATTTTATGTAAATTATGATACCTTGTACAAACACTGCAACTTCCAGAAGAGCTTGCTTAATGCTTTGAGCTAGCCGCCGGTTATTTCTTATAAAATATTTAACATGTATAAAGTAGCCAAGTTGCAACTACGCCGGGCTATTATTGCAGGTGGGTTAAACTTAATTGCAGTTGGTGATAACTTTAATATTAAAACTTTAATACTAAGAGATTGACTCAATGCAGGCCATATTGTCTAATATTTGCACAAATTGCTTCAAAATCGGGAGTTCACTCGTATCCGATCAGCTTCTCAATCCCGACATCAACCGCATCAGATGCATTTGTTATTATCTTCTTTCCGAACTCCACTTATTCCCAATCATTATGACTACATTTCCTGATATGGAGTGGAACACTATCTGGCGGTATTTTGCGTATTCAAATATCTCCACAGATTGGAAAATCAGCGTGTACAGAGCGATAATTAATGACATAATGCCTACGAACGAATAGAAGTTTCGCCATATACTTGTATAATTACTTCCACCAACTGGAAGCGGTGTAGACACCTTGACAATCTACACTATAGGTTAACTATATGTTCATGAGTACTGTGAAGCTGTATCAGGGTCCGAACTGGCAATATCACCAACCGTGATAATTTAAAAGAAACAAAATGCTTTAGTTGAGCTTCCGATGCAGACAATATGCATTTTGCAAATTGGTTAACACTGGACTACATGCACTATATACTGATCGAGCGCCAGCCAATAATTCCAGGTCTTCAACAGTTTTTGGAAGGAAAATATGAAAGTTATCTGCCTTAGTGCAATCTAATATAAAAACGTATCTCCTGTGAAAACAAAGGCATTTGTGGAATCTTCAGGACAACATTAGTTTACTTATACTATCCCGTTAACTGTAACTTGTTGCAATTACATGAGTTATTATTGTTCTTATTCGGTCGTAAGTGCGGTTGTTTGTAACATGATATGCGTACTATGTATTTTTAACGCATCAGTTGTTATAATAAAGCCTTAGTTAAAAAACGCCATCATTGTAATAACTTCAAGTTAAACGTTGCGTGGGATGAGGTGAAGAGTGAGTTAAGAAGGCGGAGACGGCAAGTTACATGCAATGCACGATAAAAAGAAAATCATCCTATGAAACTCGATGTATATTTTGTTACTTGAAGGATAAACGTTGATTATAAAATATGTGTAAATTATACTATACGTGTAGCTTACACATAATAAAACTATAATCAAAACATAAAACCTCGATGATAGATTGAAAAACGATTTTATCAATTAATTCTACAATAACACAAATTTATTTAATTTACCTATTAGTAAACATTCAATTAAAACAGGTTTATTAATTTCTGAAATGAAACACTTGCAGAATCTATGAAAGCTCTCGAAACCAGATGCCTAGGCATAAAGGTGCAAATATGAGTGGTCAGTTATGTCAATCATTTTAGTCCGGTGAGGGATAAGTGGTTGCGAAATATCGTGAGTTGTCGATTAGACAAGTAACTACTATTTAGGATGTGTCGCAAATAAGGCGAAGTTGTCTTCACTTCGAGCTCCGCAGAATTATCAAATAGGGGCAGGTATGATTTTAAAAAAAGCTTAACAAGAATGAAATTTATGCTGTTGAACACAATAATTTATTCACAATAAGTTGTGGAAACTCTCAACGAATCTTCGAGATACTTTCGATGTGTAACAATAGGTAAAAAGAAAACCCTAATGTATGGCGTATAAACTAAGATTAATGAAGTCTTCTGGATGAATTACTGGAGTTGCATGCGCGATTGGTTTATACATTAATGAACCAGTAACAACGGGTACAAATAGAAACATGAATTAATAAATGAGAACTGAAGTAACGCCAAATGCAAGAGCGAGACAGTTTATATTACAAATTGATTGTAAGTATGTTTAAATAACTCGTTTTGAGCACAAATTATACACTACGAGTGCAGTAGCGATATTATCATTTCATTAGGCAGTGGACATAGCGGCGAATGCCAGTGCTTCATGAGAATTAAAACGCTGGCAGAGAAACGGATGACTGATTCTAATTTCGCTCATGATTGTTTCGTTTGCCTTTTTTTCTGCCGCACTGGAGAAATTCGCTCTCGCATCACAGGACACGGACACACCTGGTCTGTGTAGGCTCCCATTTTTTTAATATCGTTTCATTAGCGCGTCAACTCACTTGCGTTTATTAAACAAAAAGGCCTTGGGGAGTGAGGTTTAGATACGCCAGTTTGACGACTATATTTATTCCCTTGACCATTCCACAATTATACAGTACTTTTAAATTGCACTATCACTTACCAAAGTATGGACTAATACTGCGAAAAAAAAAGAATTTGCTAAAATTAAGCAATTTAATTATAGTGTTTTAGTAGGTGTTTTGGCAGCTTATAGAGAATTACACGAATTATGTCAGAATGAAAAAGACTGTGCAGGCTATTTACGCTAAATTCACATATGTACTTAATTTTGCACATGAATATCTGAGATATCTACATAACCTCTCATATTTTAAATACTTTTTCTTAAATATTACGAATCTGAAATTATCGAATGAGAAACGTATATCGTAAATGTTGTATTAAAACGGAAGGTTCTTTTCAATTTCGTCTTTTACTTAAAATGCAAAGTCCGGTTCTATATACTTTAATTGCGTATTCTAAAGAGCATAATTTGTTGCATTTTAGTGAAAATGATAAACCTTACTATTTTGAAAACGTTTGTTTTCTAGATGGCTCAAACAATGCATATTATGAGTATTACCGTCACGGTATTAATATCGAATTTAAAACTTGGACCGTTGATAGAATATACCATAATTCGCAGATATTATCCATTGCCTAATGCATCCAAAAAGCTTTGAAATTTTATAGCTAAAACAAAACAAAAAAGGATGGAATTCGATTTGCATTTGCTTATAGCGTGTAATAAAAATTATTCTAAAGAAATTTTCAACACATATTGTTAAAGATCCCTAAAGTTATCATTAAAACTTACATATGAATTAAAGCGGCCACCGTTAATCGCAGATGCAATCCAATGCCTTACCAGCGATTTATAACGGAAACAGGCAATCTTAAAACACAGTACATCGAGATTGGAATCCCATTTGGATCAAGCTGCCCGCAGATTATTTATTCGCGATTTTCCCCATTCTTACACTATTTTCACATAACTTAGAGTTTCAAGTCCTGAGATCATTTTTGCCTTCATTTCGTTCATCAGCCGATGTAGGTTATCCGATCGAAATAAGATAAACTTGAAAATCTGATACGCAACACTAACATGATCTTTCCTACCCATTACAGATTTACACGCACCACTTCAAGCTACTTGAGAAGTTATAAGCCGTGTACCTCGAGAAAGAGAAAGAGAGAGAGAGAGAGAGAGAGAAAGAGGTAGAAAAGGTAAAGTAGGTAGGGGAGAAATTGTCACAGCTTTTATATGGATCAGTAATGCTATATTATTCAACTGAGAGATAACTCGGATGTGTAAGTGCGTCCTTCTTCCGGAGGAAGCGGATGTGGTTACGTGTTGCAAACCCAGGCACCAAGTGCATTAGAAAAAGAAACAACGAATAAAGCAAGAGTAACAACAGAAAAGAAAAAAAATCTCTGACGGATATCCAAGTCCCTCACCATATAAATACTGTATGATAATGGCGGCATCATATACAAATAAACTATAAAAGAAGCGTATGATACGAAGAAATGGATCGCGAAGTAATTAAACAACTGAGTGATTAAACAATGCCCTCGAGAAAATAGCGCGAATAACGCTGCCAGCCCTCGGGGGGTAGGCATGGACCGCGGCATTCATAGGCCACACTGGAAAACCAAAAATGTATCCCCGGCCTGGGGGCCATGGTAGAGGGGGCCATTATGGCCCCCGTGTTCTGAAAAAACATTAAATTGAGTTTTATGTATGGACGCTCTTTAACTACTATGGTCCTTAGCGTCCCATTCCATATTTGGGCATGAAAGATAGGACATTTTGCTCAGAGGCCTCTTTATCAGGCTTGAGGTCTTTTACATGCCGAAATATAGGACACGGGACCATCGGCTTTACTTCCCTTCCAAAGAAAGCCATGCTAAGGATTTTACGCCCCAAAAAATCCATTGCCCTTCTCCGAGCATGGACTCGCGACCTCCGGATCTAGAGGCTAGCATGGTACCCCTAGACCACGGAGGATGACCAGCATTCTGGAGGATGTTCAAGATATATATATATATATATATATATATATATGCCTAGTTGTCGCACTCTCCTGAACAGCGCGTGGATAAGTGGCCAAGGCACATGGTAGACGTATAAGAAATTGTGAGAGAAAAAAACATATAAATAGGAAATGATAAATGGTACCTTCGCAGTGGCAACACATAGGGCGGCTCAGCTGAGTGTCCTATCCAGGGATAGGAGGCCACCCTACTTTCCCACTAGCCGGGAAGGAGGAAGAACGAGAAGGAGATGCGGGGGAAGAACAGGAAGATGAAACTAGTGACAATGCTGGGGCTGTCCCGACAACCCTGCATTGACCAAAAAACGAAGAAAGTAAGATAAGAGCAGATAATACGTTCCGTCAACATCTCAGAGGTAACTGAGTGAGCTTCGGGGAGGGGGTTGATCGTGGCAAATAAAGGTAATATGCAGAAAAACACATACAATCATGGTCACACAGCTAAAGAAAAAGAAAGAAAAAAGAAAAAAGACTCAGTAAAGCCGTCAACATCAATAATTAATTAATAATTAATCAACCTGGAACCAGAAAATCAGTCCCTGGGGCTGGATAAGGCCTCGAAGGAGGGGGAGAAGACGGAAAGGAAAAAAAGAAAATAAAGAGAAATTGGATACTGCTAAACCGATGACTAACGCATTTCCTTCCCTTTTATCTTGTCCGATATGGCAAAGGATAAGAAGAGGGAATTATAACAGCGTTCAGCTTCCGGTAATGTACAAAAAACCGGAAGGGATTATCCTTCTTTTACCAAACCCACTGGGGAGGCCCACGGGCTGTGTTACCCCCTGATCATCCCGGGATCTTGCATTTCTCTTGCTTGGGATTGTATGACCTCCCGCTGAGTTTGCGATACCTTATAGGGTCTTTGCCTCATAAGTTTATGATCTGTTGCCTGAATTTGGAACCCGCCAATGTCGGATGAAGCAAATGGGACGACCATTGCGTGTACCGCCATCAGCATTGGATTCCCGCCATGCTCCACGTGTTTGGATGCTGGTACCGCCTCGTGAATTAAAATTGCACTGTGGATTAAAATTGCCGCGGGTGCTGAAGGTACCCCGAATATTACCCTGCCCTCTCAGGAAACTTCGCTGTCCCTAGTTACGGAGCATACTAGCGGTCTGGTTGCGACGTAATTGCATTTGCTGCAACTGCCTTTGGAGGCCTCGAATTTCCTTAGTTAAATTCGCCAGGGGATCCACCGGTCCCCTGTTACTCACGATGGACACCAAGTTTGGTGTGGGTGCCTGAACGTGGTCTGCCCGCTGACCAGTGAAGTGCCTGGTAGCTTCTATGCAGAGTACAAATATTGTTAGGTCTTTTACTGTTTGAGGGTCCGCTGGGAGGACCTGTTCTACTAGAGATGGTTCTAGCCCTCGCATAATATGGCGTATGCGTTCACGCTCTGGCATTACCGGATAGACTTGGTCAGATAAAACTAATATGTCATAAATATAGCGTTCCAAGACATTTTCGTGGGCTGTAGGCAGGAAAGCAGCCTGTGGGGCGGTCTTCAACTCAGCCCACCCATGATGAAGGTGCCTAGGAGCGAATGTTTTGAATCAATTCGCAGCTGCCTCCCTGAGAGTAGGTCCTGGTTTTTCCAGTTTTCATCCCAGCCATTTGCTGCTGCAATCGTTTCAAAGTTATAAAGGTACGTGACTACGTCTTGCCCCGGTTTACCTAAAAATTACGGGGTCTGTAAAAGGACGAGCAAACGGTACTGAGGAGGTGAATGTGATTACACATATATTTGATCACGGGCCGCAGGTCCAGCTTTGTTTGTTTTGTTGAACGGCTAGATCATTAGCGCCCTTGTAAAACGGATCACGGAAAAAGCCAGAAATAAAGATCAGTACAAATTATCGTGGCAAAAGCCAGAGGTAAACATGGATATAAAAATCATCGCAAAAGCCAGAGATAAATATCAATATAAAAATCGTAGCACATGTCACAAATAAATAAAATATATAAAACTTAACCGACAAGTATGAAGCACCCGCTATTAAGATGAATAAATCCGTATTTGGAAGTTTACCTTTGACAGCAAATTAAGAATCCTATCAACCGCTTGCTTATCATCCGCTAAGACCTCTGCAAGACTGGCCGGCAGTTGTAGACTGTCCCGAAGATGTGCTAGAGCAATACATTCCAGCAGCACGTGACGGATCGACAGATCTTCACTACATAGCGGACAAGTAGGAGCAGGGTCATCCTTAAAAAGATAATCAGTGGCCAATACGCAACCGAGCCAAAATCACCTCCTCACGACGAGATACGCGAGAGGAAGTTACCCAGTTTATCGGATTCCCCTTCACTACTCTAAGCTTATTTACGAGGAGAGCTAACCACTCCTCGCACCAGCACGACAGCATTACTTCCGCAAAAAGATGCCTAAAGTCTTTAGACGTTATCCGAGTTATTGTAACTCTGGGTTCTGTGGTTACCACTTTAGCTGGAATATCCGCAAGTTTATTCCCCGCAAATCAACGTGACCAGGTAACCAAGCACACTCCACATTAACGCCAGGAGCGTATAAAACATGGAGTGTATCCTGGATTCGCTGAACAATGAGGTGGTAGTTGTACAACTCACGAACGCTCTGAAGTGCACTAAGGGAATCACTCAAAAAGAAGACAGTCTCCAGATTTCGACGGTGCGCATACAAAATGGCTCGGTATATGGCATACAGCTCTGCACTATAAATAGATGTGCTATCATGAAAACCGAATGCATAGGGTTTAGTTTCATGAACATAAGCACATCCAACACCTTGGTGCACTTAGATCTATCGGTGTAGATCAAAATTCGGTCACTGCAACCAGACAGAAATTCTACAAAACATGTGCGGATACTAAAAGTAGGCATCGTAGACTTCCGGTATACCTCATCCCAAGATCTACGTGAGATGTCACACGTAACCAAGGGGGAACACCCTCCCCCCTAGCAAACATGCTGGGCATTTCAATGTCGTGCTTTCTAAGTAGCTCCCGGACACGAACACCTGCAGGTCTTGCATTAATGGAGCTATTCCTATAACGTTCGTCCAGCGCAATGTGAAAAAAGACGCGAACGTTGGATTTTTTGGCATACATTTAAGCGCACAATGATAATTTCCTAAAAGGATACCACGCCGATAACGCAGAGGAGGTTCTGCCGATTCGGCATAAAGATACATAACTGGGCTAGTGGGAAAAGCACCAGTAGTCACTCAAATGCCCGGTTATGGACTGCGGCTAATCTCCTCAGCACGGATGGTCGTGCTGAGGAATGAATGATGCACCCATAGTCTATTTTTGATCGGATCAGTCGCGATACAATCGTAGTAAAAGTATACAATCGCTCCCCAAGAGTTGCCGTGTAATATCCGCAAGATATTCAGGGAACAGTCACAACGCGCTTTCAACTGTGCTATATGCTATGACCAGTTAAGTTTCCTATCAAAGGTAAACCCCAGGAATCCCGTCGTATCTGCGAATGGTAGTAAATCGGGACCGAATCGGAGCGAAGGTGGTAATCGTCTCCTATGGCGCCAGAATTTCACGCAGATTGACTTCTAAGTTGAGAAACGATAACAGTTTTTAAAACTCCATTCTTGGAGATTATCTACGAATTGCTGCATACGGCGTTTTAAAAACGTTCAGATTGAGAGTTAATAGTGGTCATGGTGATATTTTATACTGACGAACTAGAAGTAGATCTCAATGGAGGTATATTACGGGTCGGTATCAGCTTTAACTAAATCCCCTACACCAAGGCTTCTCTGTTTATTTGGAAAGTAACAAACTGATTGTTGTTTGCGGATCCTACGAATACTTCTTGTCCGAATTTTGGACATGGACTTACAGAAATCAGTAGGTCAGAAGAAATTACCTGTATATCATCTACAGCAGCACTGTAAGTTTGCGTATTACCATCTAGGGTTTGTTGATACTCTCTAATGAGATTGGGAATTTTAGTACTCGCGGGGCTATCACTCCGCTGTTGTGCAAGCAAATCCATATATTTAAGAAGATGAGGACTGCGATAAATACACCAGCTAGGAGCCCATATAATATCCGTTATGTGTAAAAGTAGATGACAAAGACAACAAAGTGTCAGAGAGGCTAAGAGAATGAGACCCGTTGTGACTGTATCCCATCTCATAGCTTATTCCAAGTGATACAACAAACAAAAGACGTATACGATATTAAGGTGCGAAATCGAACCATATCTACTACTCAGTCGCAATAATAGTACCCGGCGTCTCCACCTTATGTCACAACTAAGGGATGTGACTGAGGAACGTAGCTTATAAAAAAAAGCAAAGGGGATAGAGGCAAGTGTTATTCTAGCTGGATGACCCATTTATTAGGGTTTATAATTAGTTCATTGATGTTCTACATCCACCTAAGTACCAGGACTAACTACCGATCCCAAAACAATGGATCCAGTCTTGAAGAGACTTATAAATGTACCAACTGATCAGTTACATAGAATGAGTTTCCCATACGGGCTTACCTTGGAAGAGAGTTGCGTAGCTGCTGATTAGCATCGTGCAGGATGCCGGATCAGAGAGTGAGAAACCTGCAACTGAGTTCTGATGCTCTTTATATAGTTAATCTCTGCCTAGGTGATCTTGACAATCATGCCGTAAGATTACCCACATATGATATACGAATGCCCTAGTCTTGAGTTGAAAGCCAATAGCAATAGAGCAGTCAAATTGTTCCAGAACATTCCTAGTGACGTATGACAGCTCAGGATGCAGCTTGATGCTATGAAAGTTTGCACGTAGCTCTGAGGAAGCTGATGTCATGGTAAAATCCATTGTGAGTGTAATAGGAAGTGCTGATCCACTCGTCCTGTTACATGTTAAATGCATAAGTCAAGAAAGACTATGAAATACATAAATCTACAATTTGTATGGGAATGTATGTCTTTGCCCCAAATAAAGAAGTGTCCACAAAATAAATCTCCGAGGCTTAACATGTTCCCTTGCACTCTCAACAGCTTACTCGACACTGTTCCCATGCAATCGTGAGAAACAACTGAATGTTAACAGGACTTTAAGATAATGCCTAAGAAACGAGCAATTCGAACCCTTAATAAGGGATATTTCAGAAATAGCTTATGCTACAAAACACTTATTTAAAATAAATTGTGTGCTTTTAAGAGATCCACATTTTTTCTGTAGTACTTTTTCGTCTATCGCTTAACATTTACCAATTATACAAGCTTATACAAAATTTCTTTCGAACCAAGTGAACTTCACAGGCTATTTCCAGAAAACTGAAGATATACATTTTATTTTCCATGTAAATGTCTTTAATACATGCTACTTTAATCAAAGTCGTTAGAGATATATTTTAGAAAATAAAAAGCTTCGAAAAATGTTCTCTGTAAAGGGAATGGCATCTTGTGTGGCATCTTTGGCAGATTCTGAATCTAAATACCAGGTTTGGTATTTATCTGACTTTTTGTTTTTGAGTTATGCTGTTCATAAACACACACACGGACCTTTTTCTAAAATGTATTTTGGGATTCCGGAGGCCTCACAACATGCATTTCCGGTGAAATTTCGGTATCGAATTTTTGGTGGAATGCAATAACTCCTCTACCCACTATGTACCTGGTAGAGAAAGTAAAAAGAGAGAAACTAACAACAAAAACCTATGTGAGACTTCACATGACTTTCTCTGCCCTCTATCATTTATTAGTGTGTATACAAGTTAGTCTTTCTCAAATATATACGACATGTTTAAGAATTCAACGTCCTTTTCTGGCCTTAAAATTCCGTACTGTTTCTATGCAATCGCGACAATCAGCTGAATGTGGAAAGGAATTTAACAGAGTGACCAAGAAATGAGTAATTCGAACCTTTAATAACGGATATCTCAGAAACAGCATATACAACAAAAATACTTATTTTAAATAAAGAGATTCACAGTTTCTGTGTAGTACGTTTTCGTCTGTAGCTTAACGTTTACCAGTTATACAAGACTATAAAAAATTTCTTTGAAATAAAGCGTACTTCACAGGCTCTTCCCAGAAAATTCAAGATATAAATTTTATTTAGCATATAAATATATTTCGCATATGCAATTTTAATCAAAATCCTTATAATAACTTTTGAGAAAACCAAAATTTTCGAAAAATTTTACATGTACAGGATAGTCTGGTGTGGGGTGATTTTGTTGAAAATCTTCGTGTGGCATCTTTGGAAGGTACGGAACCTAAATACCAAATTTGGTATTTATCGGACTTTTGGTTTTGAGTAATGCTGTTCACAGACCCACAGACAGAGACCAAGATGGACACACACGGAGATGTTTCCAAAAATGCTTTATTTGGGTTCAGGGCGCCTCGAGACATGTATTTCGGGTGAAATCTCGGTATCAAATATTTGTGTGGAATACAATACTTTCCCTACTTACTATACGTAGCAGAAAAAGTAAAAATCTGATGTTATACATTCTCATGACTTTCTCTGCCCTCTATCTTTATTAATGGTTCTCATTCTATATCGGGCGTGAAAGACCGGAAGTTTTGTTCCAAGGCCTCTTTGTCACGCTTGAGGTTCTTTTACGTGCGGTAAATCTACGACACGGGATCACCGGCTTTACATCCCTTTCCAAGGAAGTCAAGCTAAGGATTTTTACGCCCGAAAAAATCCATCGCCCTCCGCCGGGTTTGAACTAAAGGCTCTGGAACTAAAGGCTAACATGTTACACCTAGACCACGGAGTAGAATTCGAATCTTTAATAACGAATATCTCAGAAACGGCTTATGTCACAAAAAGGTATTGGAAATGAATTGTGTGTTTAAATGAGCTCTACATTTTTTGTGTGGTTCATTTTCGCCTATCGCTTAGGGTTTACCAGTTATACAAGATTACACTAACTTTCTTGCGAATTAAGAGGACTCCATAGGCTATTCCCCGATAACTCAATGTATACATCTTATTTGTCATGTAAATATCTTTTATATATAATATTTTATCAAAACTGTTTGAGACATTTTATAGAAAAATACTTCGAAAAGTGTTCCATGTAGAGGGTAGTTTGAGATGGGGGATGTTTTTTATAAAAACCTTTGGGTTGCATCTTTGGAAGATATTGAGCCTAAATACCAAATTTGGTATTTATCCGACTTTTAGTTTTTAAGTTATGGTGTTAGCAGACACACAAACGCAGAGGGACGTTTCCAAAAATGCTTTATTTGTATTTAGGGGCCTCAAAGCATGTATTTTCGTTGAAATCTCGATAGCGATATTCCTTCCTTTTTCTATAAGTTGTTTTAATGTAAAACCGTTGACATTACATGACCTGCCTTTTCTAAATCCACTCTGATTTTCTTTTAGTATTGCTTCTGTTATATTCCGTAATCTGTTATTTAGTTCTGTATATACCTTATAACTCGTGTTTATCAAGCTGATCCTTCTGTAGTTTTCGCAATTCCTTCGATCACCTTTCTTAAATATATTTTTTACGATTGCAATTGTCCAGGATTCTATGGCATAATCTATTAAATAAATGCAGTATTCTTAGTTTACACATTAGCCCACCATATTTTATTCATTGTATTAATTTTTTCTAATCCCGGGGCTTTTCTATTTATGGTAGATTTCAACGCTTCTAATTCTTTTATATCTATATCATCATTTTCTCCACTTCTTTTTCCCGTGATATTCTCATTTCCCGCAACTTCTGTTTTTCCAAATATTTTTATAATGGTTATATCCATTCTTGTTTTGAGATTATATTCAAACCAGCGGTATCTTTCTCTGTTTGGTTTAGGTACTTAACTATGTAGTATATAACATGCTTCTTCTCTTCCATAAATATCATGTTTTACTAAGCTTATGAATTTGTCCCTTGACTCCTCATGGCCTTACCTTGTGTAACCTATTACCCCTGCGACACCTGCAGAACCTGGCATTACTTAGAAACTTTAACATCAACGTGCACTGAATGTCACTTTTCTAACCTGAGGCAATGTTTACTTTTAATGATTTTAACATTCATATCTAACATGAAGAAATAAGAAGCGCTGGATTTGTGGGGTGGGTGAATTAATGGTTCCAGACAGCAACACTTCATATATTATGTTAAGATTGGAAATTTTACATATATAATAGTGTGATGACTCGAGGTGCATTTATATATATATATATATATTGTGCATACATATATATATATGTATGCACAATATAAATTGCTTAAATATCTCGATATAAATAAATAATTATTACAGCATGCAAATACTATTAAACCACTATCTTCCTTACTAACTTATGCAGTGTTGGATTACTACTTTTCATGAAAACTTATAATTGCCAAGTTCACTCTAGCGAAACCATTGCTTCAAAATTAACTGTGATTGTTCATGCATATCTTTTCACTAGCATTTGTTTCGATTTTTCATGCTTTACACAGTTTAATATCACTATATAATCACTGTATGTTCCACAAGATTTTAATTCACAATATGTGCTCTAGCTTTAACCCAAGATAAATAATTATATCCAAATTATTAAAACTTTCCATATTTTACAATGAGCTATGCACACCTCGAACATTTGCAATTTGCTCATTCATTAAAATACTGAATAAATAAACCCCACAATTTTATATTCTTATAACTTCCAACATTTCTAGATATAATGACAAAATGAATATGCCATGAATAAATTACAAATGTGGACATATCTCACCCAATATAATAATTGTCAGTGACTACTGTTCTTGTAGAATTTCTGGAACAGTTAGAGTTGTTTCATTTAAAGGGCTGGTTCCAAGACTGCTGCATTTTCATCATGAAACGTGTCATCACATATTTCCATAACTTTAGCTGATCCTGCTGCGGCATTCACGTTTCTCCAAACCACCATTATCTTTGCCATGGTGTTCTCTACACTGACATTCAGCAATCCTTGAAACGATTTGCAGTAATATTACAATACGAGGAGTCCAATTATATAAGGCTGATGTTGATGAATTACTCATTATTTAGGCGTAGTACTCCGGTCCCATAAATTTAATGCTGCATTTAATGGTAGGTATTACTCGTAATAAGTTGAACTGCACTTTGTTAACTGCCTACATGGCGGCCTGCCACATGGCAACTACTAGCGTGAGATTCCTCTCCTCTCTATGCCTGCCTGTCGGAAGTCACGTAGGCCATTTCCCCTCTTTCTTGGCTTCCCCTTACATATAGAAAGTACTAGAAGCTACACGATGCCAACCTAACCATGCCTTCCTCTATTCTGTGATTCGGACTAAAGTCTTTGACTGCACGGGAGATACACAATTGCAATGAAGCACCGTTATACTTGTAATGGTTTTAGCAGTTCTTTTCGTTTTATATTCTTCATAAGCCTCTTCTGTTTTCAATCTTAAATATGTATTGTATGCTTTTGCATTTTTTATTTTTGTATTCCAAATTTTCAAGCCCTTCTTATTTCTTATTCTTTTTTCCCTTACTAATACCTCTTTTACTGTTTTATGTGCTATCTTTGATATATTTTCCAATTAAGTGTTGATATTTTCTGACGTCATTATCTTTGATATATATTTTGTCGTTCTTTTATCTATAATACTTTGATCTTGTAATAGTTATGTTTTATATACTTCTTCTTGGTTTCTCTTGTTCTGCAGGTTAATGTTCCGCCGCTTTCTATTAAGCTTATTTTACTAATCACAAGGCAATTGTCTAGGTATATGCTACTTCCTCTGTGTACCCTGACACCTCTGACCAGAGATCTAAGTTGCTGTTTACAATTGAATGATCAAGTATTGATCTTGAGTTTTATCCATTTCTTGTATATTTAGTATGTCTTTGTTTTCTTTCTTCCTTTCGAAAATAATGTGCAGTTCTTTGAATTGGTTATAACGTGCAAACTGTCTTAGTTGTTGCTGATTATATATTTATCATTAGTTCGTATTACATTTGGTATGGGGACGTCTACTCTGGCGTTTAAGTCTCCGATATTATTGGGTAATGGTTCTTTGTGTTTTTGCCTGCTAATGATTGCAATGTTTTATAACAGGTTTATCTTTTTTCTTTCTTTCCTTCCTCTGGGGCGTATGCACTAATTATCATCATATAGCCTCTTTCAATTTTAAGTCGTTCTGTTAGAACCTTTTTCATTTATAAATGATTAGTATTGCAATAAAATAATTTCGCAAAACTTCTGCATATTAATGAACACTATATGTTAATACCCAAGTTTTTGTATTTCCCATAAGATTTAACAGATATATAAAAGTATACAAAATTCAATCAGGATATTTAAGACTTTATAGGACTATTTATAAGGCCTTCTATTCTTTACATAAATACTTCAAATATATTATAGTGTAAAGAGGACCTTTAGGGCAATTTTCAGAAAATAATATGCAGACAAAATATCCATGTAAGGGTTAATTTGGACCGGGGAAATTTCGTGAAAAGCTACCTGTTATATCCCCAAAAGCTGCAGGACCTAACCACGCAGTTTTATATACATCCGACATTTTACATATATGCTCTATCTCTCTCTGTCTCTCTCTCTCTCTCTCTCTCTCTCGCACAAACACTCACAAACAAAGTGCCCAATTGACTTCTTTTTATAACCGAATATTTTTGGGATCAGGCATCTAAAACTTGTTATTTCTGATTCTTATATCTATATCAAATTTTTCTTTGAAATATCTTGTTTTATCTACCTAAAACAGTAATTGATTGGGAATGTAAACATGAAATAAATGAAGAAAAAAGACATTGCTGCTTTCGGTTGGTTTAGGTTTACAGAACTGTTAAAAACAAACTTGAAGATGTTTACCAACGCTGCAAGCCACATCTTGGTACTTGCCTCTTTTGTGCAATTTCTTTTGAGTCAAATAGCCTGAATGAGCTTTATAAACGGCTTTTTTCCTCATTTGCTACGATGAATATTAGGTAGCCTTAGTAATTTGGATCCCTTAGTCTTTTCCATATGCATTTCACTCATTTATTTACAAGGATATAACCCATTATGTATGAAGAACAGTAAACCAAAACCAAAACATTAAATATGGCATCAGGTCATAAAACAAAACAATTTCATCACAACAAATATCCAAACTGTGTTTGGAAATATATACCATATACTACTACTGTCAATCAGCTGATCTTTAACCCAGATTTTTTTTAAATCTCCAGTTGCAACTATTTCATCTATTACTAGCTACATAAATACAATATAAGGTGTAAGTCAGTTCCATTAAATTCCTTACAATAGGTTGTCCTTCTGGCAAGTGTAAGGGGTAACACCCTCCCCATAAGCACACTGACATAGTAATACATAGATTAGAATTAGGGCAATAAACCACATATAAATATAACAAAATTGTATGTACATAATAAGGTAACAAAATGCAAAATGATGTAAAATTATTAGGGATAACCACGGTAGTCATTAAAGCAATTAAGAACCGACGACACTCAAACTCGGAAACCCCCCCGAGCACAGAATTAGGTTAAAACCCTGACCGCATAGAACAGGGAGTTAGCAGAATTATTATCCGTGCGACTGGAACAGAGAAAGTTAGTGTGTGGCAGTAGATACATAGAATGCCTGGATTACTCAAGAAACCTCAACAGTTATATTTAAATATAACGACCAATAGGAAAGTTAATGGCATAATGTGCTGGGAAAAAGGTAGCGTCCATTTGCCAACTGTATAAGACAGAGGTTTTCAATAGTCTATATTCAAACTATAGCAGTCCTCAGAGTGCCGCCACGTCGGTCTGAGTACGGGAGGGAAGGAAGTATGAAGTTAGATGTTAGCTCCACAATAATTTTGAAGAAGTAGTGACGGGAAGGGAACAACGCCTTCCAGGGCTAGCGGCGATGTTATGCATTCAATTTACAAGTAATAAATCACAGATATATTGGAACCTTCAGTTTTACTCATTTTTCTCATCACAATCATGCGATAATATAAGACAACGGTTGGCAAAAGCAGATTCGTGGATCCATGTGATTAGTGTAACTTTCGCCGTGTAACTATGCAACACAATGGTACATACCTCTTTCCCTAAAGTGCAGTTTAAAGGAGTTGTAAACAAAACCACGTGACCAGAGAGCATCTCATTGGCTGGTAGACAAACTACAACTTTTCCCGCTTAGCATGTCGTCTCTTCCTCTGCATAAAACAGCTTGGTTCAGATCGTGACATTTTGTGGTTACTCTCGTGCAGAGAAGTTTAAAAAACTCATTATTGAAACAGTTCAGTTTATGAAATAAAATGTGTTTGTTGAGATACTTCTAGGGAGGTCAGAAGCTACAGGGTAAATCAACGACAGCTAACAAACAGCTTCACCTATAACTAAATGAACCATTATAGCAGAGGGTTTGAGAGGCTATGCGCAGGCGCTGCAGTTCATTTCCGTTTCCGGATGAGCAGCCAGTGTACTTTTGCAACGTGTTGAGAAAATTAGTGTCATGGCTGAGAATCCTCTGCCACTGTGGAAAATATAAACGCGGGGAATGGAAAGAAGACAGTTGCGTTAAATGCTTTTAACAAGTGTATGAAACGTACCCACCTTTAATCGACAATGAATGTTGTTGACCATTATTTAGCAATAATTGACCTCCGTTGTTAGTGATGCAGATTTATTGCTCGGATTGCTTGGGTCCCGTTTGTCTTCTGTCATTTTCTAACCTATAGCACTAATCATTTCCTTAACTTGTTGACTCATAAAAGGTTAAAGCAAAGGTAGTATACTGATATTACCATTAAATGAACGATTTCTAAAGCCTGAAGTTAAGAGCAGTTTAATTCAGTACCTTTAACCACAGATGCAAAACTGTTCAGATACAACTTTTATTTGTCTACTCTTAGCATTATGTGTTAGAAGTTTAGGATGTAAGGCAAAGTGTTTAAAAGTTAATGATCCCCCAAGTTGCGCAATATACTGTATTCGCATTCTGTCTGAAGCAATTTCCTCTCACGGGTACTTTGTTCCCGTCATCCTCCACGTGGTGCTGCCAATGTGCTCAGCGGAGTGATACATTTAAGTCTAGCTTAATTCCCCTTTCAACTTACAGTGAAAACTAAATTAAATTGAGTTTTTATTTATGGGCGCTCTTTAACTACTATGGTCTTTAGCGTCCCATTATATATTGGGCGTGAAAGTCCGGTAATTTTGCTCAGGCTTGAGGTTATTTTACGTGACATAAATCTACGACACGGGACCACCGGTTTTATTTCCCTTCCGAAGGAAGCCATGCCAAGGATTTTTACGCCCAAAAAATCCATCGCCCTCCACCGGGGTTGAACCCGCGACCTTGGAAACCAGAGGCCAGCACGGTACCACTAGTCCACGGAGGACGACTCAGTGAAAACGGTATAGTTGATTTTATGAGTCCAAAGGACACTTCAAGTCGTCTCGCGAGCGGTAACAGTGGCGGAATTATGTCTGTGTCAACACCGTCTACCTCAAGGAAACGAAATGTCAAATGGGAGGAAGGAGTTTTTCTGTTTGTACGGAAGGAGACAATGTAAAATGCCTTATTTGTAACAAGATATTACATGGTTTTCTTCGAGCCCACATTGAACAGCATAATTATAGACATTATGCCGCATACAACGAAAAAATTAGTAAGTGTTTTCTGATCTACAGTTGTATCAGTTTTATATACATCTTCTATGTTTAATAATAATAACAATAAGCATTTCTTTGTTACATTTTCAGATTTAGAGCGTGCTAAACTTCTAGAAGATTTGCAATCTAAACATAATAAGCATACTGTACCATATCATACCATACATTACCACAACATACTATACCATGTGATAACTCCCTTAACCAAAAAATCAAATCGGCTAGTTATTCAGTAGCTTATGAGATCACTAAGGGCAATATGCACAGTCATTACCTTAAAGATACCTTAAGGTTTCCGTAAGGAAAGGAAAAGGATAGGCGAAGGTATGATTTCGTATGCAGAGACGATTCTTAAGGACTCCTTAGCCTTGAGGATGCCTTGAGGAGCGCCTTCGGAAATACTCGGAAAATGTCCGTGAATTTATTTGAGTGTTCATAATTCTCATACGAATACGTCACTTTCAGCCAATAGGAAATATTCATAAGCATAAACAATATGCACATCAATAAGCATGGCGGGTGAAACTCCTCATAAGATATTTTCTCCAGAGGAAAAGTCAATTTTAATTGATCACCTACCTATGCTTAAGAAAATGTTATATTATGCCCTTTCATTTGTATCCATATTTTCAAATTTGGTATCTACTATCATCATGAGTGTCTCATGCTTTATTAGCTTAATGATAGGTAATAAGCCACTACCCTGTTTTAGTCATTAGTAAATATTATTATTACCTGTTACACCTGGAAACTGAGCCACTTCATAGAATCGCTATAATGCTCTAGAGGGTTTTCTGATATAACGGACACAATCTGTGCATACCACCCAATGTTTTGAGTACACTTATATAACTGAATTAGCTTTACAAATAGGTTTTTAATTACACTTTATTTACCTGGAAATCTCCAGTTGCATAAAATCTGAGTGCACAGAGAATTTGATGAATTGGAGGAAGTGGTAAGCCTCGTTGTGTCCTCCGTTCTTGAAAATGCACTAGTGGCAAAATAGCTTCTGTTACAGTATTCTTTGAGAATCTGTAACGTTTAAAAAACGTAAATCGCTATAATGCTCTAGAGGGTTTTCGTGGTCTCGCAAATACCTCCTTTGCAATGGTGACTCATGTTTCAAAGCTATATTTTCCATAAAATCGAGAAACTCGATCAATTCGTGGTTAAGTATACCCGCCATTGTGCAAAATACAAGGGAAGGAATCCTTAAGGAGACGACAAGGTTGCTTTCGGCAGCCTTCGCTGTTCCTTAAGGAAGCCTCAAGGCCTCCTTAAGGATTTTAACTCTGAATACGAAATTCGTGCAAACTGCTAACGAAACCTTAAGGTATCTTTAAGGTAATGACTGTGCATATCGCCCTAAGTCGCTAAAACCGTTATAAGAGGATCAATTTGTGAAAACGTGTATCACAGAAGTTAGTGAAAGTGTGTGCCCTAACAAATTTCCCACCTTATAAGAAGACGGCAGCTTTCTTGCCGAAGTGTTGTGAAGAGAGGACATGTCACATGACATTGAAATGCAACTGAAAAATAAGATCGGACGTTTGTTGATTTCTCTCTCGCATTAAACGAGGGCACCGAGATCTCAGCACAGTTAGTTATATTTCTTCCTGGTGTAGATGGAGATTTAATTCTTATTGAGTATTTGCTTCCTACGGCCTTTCTTAAAGGAAATGCGAATGACGAGAATATTTTGAATGCACTGTGTAAAACCGCAGCAATTTACGAATATTTTTACAGTGGTATAAGTTATTATCAATTACCACGGACGAAGCACCTTCTATGACTAGAAGGGAAAATGAGTTGGTTGGTAGGCATGCATTTAATTATTCCTCATAAATATGTATTGTTTTAAGTATATGTATACATTTGGAATTTAATGGTATTAAGCAAATATGAAATTACAAAGTAGTAACTGCAATCTAATGGAGTAGGAAATACCTGAATTAGAGGACGAAAGATGCATGAGCGATCTGGTGTTTCTTTGCGACATATGTACAATCTGAATGGGCTGAATCGCAATTTACAAGGTCCGAAACAAAGCACTACAGATATGTATACCCAGCGCTGTAGATTAATTTATAAGTAAAATAGATTTGTTGATTTCTCACTTAAAGAAAAGAGAATTCGCTTATTTGAAATGTAAAAAATCATTTGGCATTGTGCCAGAGGATAAACTAGTTATATTCCTATTTTTGAAGTCTTCAAAACATAGTTTACTTTACATGATTTTACATTCTTTACTTCGATTTTTACATTCACATGATTTCAGGAATCTTGAGAATGAAATTCCAATGTTTGTTATCCCTTTTACTGTAGATGTAGCGAATATAAGAGTTAACTTATAATATGAAATGGTAGATCTACGAACAGATCTAGTGACAAAAATAAGTGTAGAGATTTAGTTGGCACAGACGTAATCAAAGAACTGCATAAGGTAATATATGTTGGTCAGAGAGAATTTGCTGCTTCTTTTACAGCAATATTTTGCTCAAATACGTCTGTGATATTTTTTCTCTGATGAACATAGCAAAATCAAAATTGGGTTCTCGAGTTTCAGCTGACCATCTCTCAGCGCAACTGGGTATTGCTGTAACAGACAACTTCTCATATGTTCGGGTGATGTGAAGCAATGTCTGTGGTTCCGATTTCACGTAGTAAAAGTAGTTTGAAACAAACGCGCTTATGTATGACTACGTACGTCCGTCCGTCCAATGTCAAGTCGTTAACTGTATCAGTCCACCGCTGTTAAGAGTTTAAGGAGTGAACCACTACCACTCCTTCAAGAATGTTCCGCAGTTTGCGCGCACAGTAGATTCGGAGCAGATGCTATTCTGCCCGCCCCTGATATGAGCTAGGAAGCATTAGGGCTAGGTTCCAGAAGAAGAAAGAGGAGAACTTTAAGATCCCGCACCACCCGCTACGAAGGATATAAAGACAATGTAAATGTTTTTTCATTTATTCTGAATGAGCTTGATTATAAGAACAAAGAAGTGCGTAAGTGTTTCATTTTGTGTGGAAAGGAAGGAATCATTTACACGAAGAGGAAGACCATGCTCTAGGCATATACTTGATATTTTTGTGACACATTCTGAAATGCATTAATTTACTTTTACTTTCCCCACTACATATAGTAAGTAGAGGAAGTATTGTATTCCACCCAAACATTCGACAAAATATATGTTTAGAGGCCCTCTGAACCACAAAAAAATCATTTTTAGAAAAAGACCCATGTGTATGTGTGTCTGTCAACAGCATAACTTAAAAACGAAAATTCGCTTAAAGCAAACTTGGCATTTAAGTTCAACATCTTCCAACGATGCGACACGAAGATTTTTAAGAAAATCTGGCATTCTAAACTACCCTTTACCTGAAAAATTGTTCAACAATTCCGATTTTCTTAAAAATGTATGTAACGGATTTGATTAAAATACCAATGTTTTACATATTTTCACGAAAAATGAAGTGCATGTCTTGAATTTTCTGGGAATGGCCTCTGAAGTTCCTCTTCATTCCGAATGAATTGTTTATAACTGGTAAATGGTAAGAGATAAACAAACTCTTACTACACAAAAATGTAGATCTCGTTAAAACACAATTTATAATATATATATATCATATGACTATCGCTTAAAGCCTACTCTCGTATCCCCCAAATCCCGTTATCTACATATATTGAAGTTGTGTCGGTTCAAACCCGGCGGAGGGCGATGGATTTTTTCGGGCGTAAAAATCCTTAGCATGGCTTCCTTCGGAGGGGAAGTAAAGCCGGTGGTCCCGTGTCGTAGATTTACGACACATAAAAGAACCTCTAGCCTGATAAAGAGGCCTCTGAGAAAAATTGCCGCTCTTTCAGGCCCAATATAGAATGGGACGCTAAGGACCACAACAGTTAAAGAGCGTTCATAAATGAAACAACTCAATTCAATTTGAAGTAGTGCAAGAAGACAGTTTATAGAAACGCTTATCTCGATTAATATGAAGTAGATAGAATATTAAGCGTTTGTAGAAATAGTTTGCACAAGTGTGAGTGGAGAAGATCATGTGAATACAACGCATAAGATTTTTTTTTCTTTGTGCTTTGCCACTGGCAGGCCACAAAATAGTGTTCTATACCAACTTACCGGGATTCAATTTTGCAATTTTTGAATGCCTTCCTTTGTTGTAAACTAGTTTTTTGTTTGATTCCAATTAAACTTGGCCCACCTATGCGGTGTGGTGTTAGCGTATCTGCCTCACATTCAAGAGGTCTCGAGCTCGAATGTTGGTTAGGGTCAGTTACCTAGATAAGGTTTCTTTTCCTAAGAAGACGAATGTCAGGTAAATTTAGGCTCTACGGACCCCGAACTCATTTGATCATCATTTCACCCATTTCATTCATCCATCTTCCGATATGACTTACCATGTTAAAGGATATTAAACTAAAAAAGTGAAACAAAATAAAAAATAAAGCCTGTAGCTATTCGGCGCCGAAAACTAAATTATTTAAATTTCCCTCAATGCGCCTGTACAGATTTCAAGCGTTGTGTTCAGTTACAGCAATAAGATATGCAATGATGGAGAAATCCCATTTCTCCCCTCTTAAAGAAGCTCTACTTTCTGGTAGGCACCCGTGTCCTTAATAACACACATGCCGATGTTGTTTGAATTAAAACGTTTCCACTGAATCACATTTCCTATTTTATCTTTGCTCTGGAATATAGGCCAACTTGCCTCAGAAGGAGAACTTGGTTGTAATTGTTAGTTTTAGTCCAACGCTGTTGTATGCCATTGATTAACTCTAATTACTGAAACAGCAAAGCGTTTCATTTCATTTTCCTTTCAGACTGAACTGAAATAATGTTTTATAGCGTTAATTTTACTTTGCACATAAATGTATCTGAGTTTTTAATTGAAGAGGCTTATATGTCCTTATTGCTTTCTTTAACATATCAAAAGAATAGAGAATGCTGCTTTTTGGCAATTCTATTTCATCACACTGCCCTGCTGCTTCTATCATTCTGTCCTTCAGATCTCGTAGCAGTTCATGTTAGTAAATAGATGGTAAAAAAGAAGCGATACGGAATAATTGCAAGCAAATATCTGTTCAATATGTCATTACTATGCCATATTAACCGAATCTCTTGTTGCATATCTCTCATTGAGGCTTCAGGCCTCTAATATGGTTCCATCCAGACAAGGTATCCATCACTGGCACCTCCATATTATAAGATGAATTCATAACGTATCCGATTTCCTAAAATAGATGTATAAAATTGAGGGAACGGGAATACTATTCATAGATACACTAACATCAACAAGAATTATTGTTGCCTTTTATGAATAATTGCATCCATGCCTCCAAAAATATAGTTGACTCAATGATTGATAGTGGCGCTCATGAGGTACAAGGGTTTTGAAAATTTCATTCAATATATATAATAATGTTAGAATTTTTCCAAATATGCTAGACTTAGGAAGATCATCATTGTTACAGACACGTAAATTTATTACTATGAAAACAAATCTAACCTTTGATATGGCTTGAGAAATAAGTTCATTGTCACAGCTATTTTCCTCTTGCCGGTACATCTTTTATGATGTATCAGCTCATAGCGACTGAGAAATAGCACTGATATAAGTACAAAATATTCTATTTTCATTACAGTCATCTAATCTGTTTTTCTTAGCAGTTCTTTTATTGGTGTAAGTAACCATCACTTTGATAACCTTTTCATCACAGAATTTCATAAAGTAGTCTAGGGGACTTCGTCGTTGTTTGAAAGGAGCTATGCTCAATAACGGCAGTAGGAATACAGGTAAAGGATTTGTAGTTCCAATCACCGTAACATCCTTAGCATTTCTCTTCTTCTTGAAAACTGTAGTAGCAGGAGGTCGAGAAGCAGAGTCTAAGCAAGGATGCTTTTTTGACTGTGAAGTTGGTTCAGCTTCACTTTAATGTGCTGCTTTGACATTGTCTAGAGAGATAAGCAAAACTGCCATTACGTGAAACTGTTGCCAATACTATAGGTACTACTGACTTGATTATGAAGTAGGCTATCAAAACAGGGATTATCATCTGAACCAGAATCTCCATCGGTTACATCACCAGTTGCACTATTGATACTAAAAATCTGAATCATCATATGGTATATCTATAAACATCGTTTTGCACTATTTTGTATAGCACATAAATCGCTTCTTCCAGTAAGAAATGTTATGTTCTATAATCTTGACATCCTTTTGGAAGGCAAAAAATGGTTTCACTGTTCACGTGTATCACTCATTGTGAAGAATATGCATAAATAATATCTTTAACCATTTAGGACACTGCAATAACTATTAAGAAAATTAAACAAATAATTTAGGCATAATATACTCACCCATTCAAAAGTATGTCCGTTAACTCATCTATTACAAAACACGTCCTTACTTCACAGAGCCATGCAGCAGACTAAAGTAGCAGAAAAATGTTTTACTTTCACATAATCATCTACAATTAAGGTTTTATAACTGCGCCATAGTTGACATCATTTGTGAACCCGGACAACAACGTTATTTGGCTTATTCTAACAGATATACACCATTTCAGAAGTAAGTCACGATCAAGTGGGCACAAGAGTGAAAGGCCATAGTCTGTTATAATATTTATCAAGATTTAACTATTTATTTATTACAGGCAATGCAAGTGAAGTTTATACCAATATATTGTAATTGATATAATTCAACTCATATTTTATAGATCACTACAAATATAAGACCCAGGTACCATCTAGGAATAATAAACCTAAGGTGATACTCTAAAAGACACACATACAATGTTTATGTGTTTTTAGAATTAAACTTCAATTTTAGAAAATCATGAGAGTTTTAAACCAAAAAACACGAACAAGAATTATTTCAGTATACGAACGCTATGAACTTACACTTTTCAGACTAAAAACTGTCGTTTTATCTCTTAAGTAACGCAGCGGCTAAGCTGAAGGAAACACACATAGTAATGATTGCTAAGCCAAGGTGCATCAGTAGAAAAATTATAAGGACTTTCGATTGATTTGCATATTAAAGGAATTAGTTTAATTGAGCTATTAATTGATTACATGTGTAATGACACCTCGCCGCCTTTGAGGTGACTTGCCGCCGAAAGAGCCGGTGTTTCTAAGTGCTTGTCGCCTGTCAAACTTGATTGACAAGGGTTTAATAAGGATTGACAGGTGATGTATGTCATGTCAATCAATCAGATAACAATTTGACATTCGTATAATTATCTCACGTCATTGACTACAAAGGTTGAAGCCGGCGATAAAGCCTATGCCTCCCCTATAGCGGCTTGGAATCCGAGTATCGTACATATGTGTTACCGTGTAATATTAAACAATTCCGACAATATGATTGATTAATATAATTTAGTGTATATTAATTGACCCGTGAACCTAAAAAGGTTGTTAACGCGTACATGTGGTGTTACCATGTATATTATAGGATGGCGATAGTATGATAAGGATCATATACATGTGTATAATTATCACATATCATTGACTTTAAAAGGTTGACGCCGCGTGCAAAGAAGTCGGTATCCTAGTTGCGTATATTTGATTGGTTAATATAACTAAGTGTATATTAATTGACTGGCGAGCCTTGTTTGAGTTATACATATGCGCGCGCGCGCGCACACACACACGCACACATACACACACACCAAACTCCTTTTCTAAACTCTTTCTCTCTACCCCTCTCCTTCTCTCTCATTATCTTTCTTTCCTCCTGCCAGTCTCTTTCATGGCATTTCTCCTTAAAATTAAAAGCAGGCACGCCTTTCAAAAGATTGACAATACAATTAGAAATTATATACATAATTTCAGTTATTAAACGTCCTTCTATATGACTGGAATCAGAAGTATTCAAATAAAAAATTAATAATTTTGAAAAAATTGCTGTAATTCCAAAACACTTAATAGTATAGAATTATGTGTATTATAAGTTGGTCATTGAGAGATGTGTGCCAATAAATCGATTAACGTAACTAAGCGATTATTAATTCATTTCAAAGGGAAAGATAATGTTGCCGTCTCTCGTTGATAACTAAATATGAAATATCTGGCTGATTCGTATGTAGAACTGTTTTATAAAATAACAGAATGAAACTTAATTAAGTTCTATGATTAGAAATTGATTAAGATAACTGAATGATTATTAATTCATTTCAAAGGGAAATATATCTTTGTCTCGTCTCGTTGAAAACCGAATATAACATCTTAGTATGATTCGCATGTAGAAGTGTTTTGTAATTATTTCGAATGATTGGAATTATAGTTTAAAAAAATCACATGAATAATTTAATCTTTGAACATTTCGTATCTCACACGCTATAGTATTAAAAATGCTACAGAAAGTCATGTGAATGTAACACATAAGATTTTTTTTCACATACGCTCTCGTCTAATTCTGTTTTGCAGGAAATTTTCTGGTTTATAAAAACATTGCACAGTTTAGATCAATTAAAAAATGCATGACTAAAAACAGAGCTAGCGCGAATGGCCACTTCAGAATGAGTAAGATGCTAACGGATTTAAAATGGAGATTTTCGTTAGCATGAAGACATTCAACATTCACCATCGAGGTCCTACACTCGTCTGAAGACTGTATGCTTTCGCAACACCCCTGTCATAGCGATTTCAACGTATCCCCACCACCAGGGGAGAAGCGAATTCACCGTGACAAGTCTGCTCTCGCTTAGTGGTGACTCCGTTAACTCCGTTTCCCCCTATCCGCTCTCTCTCTTCCACGTAGTAATGAGCAGGTCCCTGCTTGGCCGGTCCCCCGTATAAGATAAACAAAGTTGGGGACCTCCCACAATATGCTTTTGACATTTTCACCTTAAAAGTGAATACATGTTCGTTAACTTTCCAAAAAAATAATAGTATTGTCTCTCTCTTTCACTTCGTCTTAAAATTACACACATGTGCGACTTTAAAAAGTAACAGATCATTTTTCAAACTTGACTGAATAATTCTTTGAAATACTTGACAAGGTAATTCACTGAAAGTCATGCTTACCGCATATACCACCTCTAAAAATTCTGAAAAATAAGATCTGTGTATTCCTGATGGTGAAAGTCTTTTGAAAAAACGTGTTTACAATGCTAGTAGCGTCTCATAGAGTGAAAAACCACGTACTTTTCCGTTTAATGAATACGAGTTGAAAATATCTTTACAACTGATGGAATTTTCCTCACAGTATTTCCGAGAAAAAATATATACTTAACAATAGACCAGGCTTTGGACAACAAAAAGACAGGATTAGCATTTCCTCGAAAATGCATGACAAGATGTTTTTTCTAAGGATTGTTTACGCTAATATTTTTAAAACGCACCACAAACTTCCTACTCACTGCCTCAACTCGGAAAACATTAAAATGAAAAACCATTCTTCACTTTTAAAAACGACATACGGCCTCCTTTAAACCTGACAGGATAATTCCTGGAAAATACTGTTGACAATAAACCAGCTTCTCGAGCAGGACAAACAGCTCTCCTTGTTATTCTTTTAATAAAGTATTTTTACTACAAATAGACACCTATGTCATTTTTAGAATAATCGAGTTCAAACAGGTAATATCCAAGTTTAAACAAGCTACGAGACTCCAAAATTCTTTGAAAATATTGTTGACAATAAACCAGTCTCTCGAGCAGAACCTAAGTGATTCTTGTTATTCTTTTAATACAGTCTTTTAACAACAAATGGAAAGCCCATGTCCTTTCACCCGTGACTTGTATGAACATAATTTAAAGCGGGATATTTCTTTTTCTAGAATAATCGAGTGCAAACATGTATATGCAAGGTTAAGCAGACTCATTTTCAGAATCCCAGAGGTTATCCCGCTATAAATATTTATAAGCCAATGACAAAGCGACATTTCACTGTCCAATTCTCATAAATCTCTGAAAACCGACTAGCCAATCAGGACGAATCATTTCCATATCAATTCGCATCGCGGGTATTAATCTGGATTCTAGCCATTCAGGCATGTGATTTTTTTATACAAGCAGGACGATATAAAAGGATGTATTCATTCAAAAAATTCATTGTATATCCCAAGAAACTGATCTAAGTGTTTGGAATTCTTGTCTGTGACTACATTATTCTCCTTCGGGGTATGCCAGTACTTCACTTCAGCAAAATGTAGGTGGTTTAGAGATATCCATCCTCTGGTTTAAAATATATTTCGTGTTGCATGCACTGGAAGATGTTTTGCAAATGATTTGAAATGTAAAAGCTTTTCGTGAGTATTAACTCATCTTAACGGGTAATTGGGTGTATTTCAGTATTTTACTCCACTAGAGTTTCTAATTGAAAAATAACCTATAAGATGACTGAAATCATTTGGTATACTACATGTTTCACACTATTTAAAAACTATTTTCCTTGAATAATATGTTTTTATCTGCAAGAGTTAAGCATTCGATTATGTCCTCTATTAGCGAGCGTGTGCAGCTAAAACAAAAATGATAGTAAACTTAATTTTTCTAATGTAATCAGATTAATATAGTCATGGAGGTGGAAAGACGAGAGTATGATTCTGCGTGTGACAACTATCGTATCAGAAATTTGAAACAATTGAAAATATTATGAAAAAAGGGCATATTTCCTTTAACACGCATAACGGTTTTTTCATCTTAAATGGATATACATATATCGACGTTCAATAATATACACAGATAATATACCTTATGCAATAGATATTCCTAAGAATAGATCAATAGAGACGCTGCTAGGATTCACCGATACCAAAATAATTCCTGCTGGAGTAGCGGCTGAATCTGATGATCTTGTGAATATAATTAAAATGAGTATCGTATGCGTGGAGTGCAGTATTGCAACATATTCTTTCATTGACGGTAAAAGTGGACCTTCGCTCCATGGCTCTTTCCCTTCTGTTCCAGCCATCAAACCTCTCAAGAGCCTTTAAATCCGATATATCTACCAATCATAGATACAAACTATATAGATCAGATTATTATTAGAGTGGTAGATCAAGACTAGACAATCAACCTCAGGAAGAGTTATAATTACAAGACTCCACATAAGACGTAATGCCAATAAATTTTAAAAGACAGCGCAAATACTGTAATAGACGACGTATATCACGTTTGAGGTGTACTCCCTCCCGAGTGTCGAGGAGTTAAAACATGCTAACCGCAAGTTCCTCGACAGGATAGGCTACAAAGTATTGTAATGAAAATCTTAAACGCAACAGAGGTTCCGGTCTCTGATGACAAGATCACCAAGGAGGAGGAAAATGTTTTTCTACCATACAACACATCTGCTCTGTATGTAAAGGTGAAACTGGAATACCTTGCCAAGCTGAAAATTTGTATACGCTGCCTAACAGGAGTTATCTTTACATCAAGAGTGCCCCCACCAAGGCAGATGGATTTCCTACAACAGCCATAACCCTTATGTTTGATGAAATTCGTCTATGTATGAGTGCTACAAGAATAGACAGAGCAAGAAATCCTGGAATTACAGCTATACGAAATAATATAATACAATATACGATTATACAGTTATACGAAATTATGCAGCCCTGAACTCCATGGAGTTGAATCGTCTGCTGAATGCTGGATGGACTTATCCGGTGAAGAAGTTGATACAAAGCATGCTGCGAATGGGGCTTTCAATGCTATAGCCCCGATGTTGATGCCCCTAGGATTACTGATGATCATAAGGAAGTCATACTCGACAAGTTTGAATTGGTTCTCATAAGATCTAAAGATTCTAACAATTGTGTCCAGACTTCAGATGGAGAGCCACTACATGGATAATGTAAACCTAAATAGAATCCAATGGAGGATGCCTGTAATTCGTCTTTTTAATGCTGAAATTGTACACATTCTAAAAATTGTAAAGTGAATACATCTCTACACATCGCCCTTTGTTTCATGGCTCTTCACACCTAGCCTGCTGTACACCAGACGAGATGCTTCAAATGGAATGTGTCAACATCTAAGCTTGAGAAAACTCGCTTCGTCATAGGGGAGCATAGACTGCAAGTTTGGTGATTATAACAAGAAAAATTTCGAGAGTGATCACTGCAACATTACTAGTTTGAGACTATTCCTCAACAGTGAATGCTATCCCTAGCATGATTTGAGCTTGGACTTTAAAAATTGGTAGTTTGCTTCGTTATATGAAATGTACTGGAAATTTCAAAGTTCCTATTATGATAGAGATAATTAACCTCTCTTGAAGAGAAAGGATTTTCTTCATCGTAAACCATTTTCCGTGATAGATTGTTGTCATCAACCGAGATATAAACGGAGCTGTGAACACCAGACTTGAGATTCAAGTATCTGCAAATATCCCATCCTAGACGTCACGGTATTGTCTAATTTTACATGATAATGTATCTACCTACAACCCAATTCACTATGTTATGCAAACAATTATATAATTATGTGTTTGGAAGTGTGTGTATGGAAAGTGAAACGGCAACTCTAGGCCGAGCTCGAGAACTGTAATTATAGATAATTTGATTAATTAATTTTTATTGATGTTAAATCATGCTATGTACATATCTTTTTCTTTTACTGCTTGTATAGTTTAAGAAGGGTGATTTAACGATATGTCTGTATTTAGCTATCTAATATTAGAGGAGTTATACATTGTTTAATGTAAATAATTTAAGCGCTATGTTAAAATACTGTCCACGACGAAATGTCTTAGCTGCAGGAATAGTGTCTTCAAAGGCAGAAAGTCTAGTTTTACGATGTCTCTCTGGTCGCAGGGGCATTGTTCATACAGCGAGGGTGTAGAGTTTTTGTTCCTTTATACGATAATTCGCTGTGACCAAAGTGAGAGAGACAACTAGCTTAACGGTAAATTTAGGAAAAGCCGCGATTTATGTTAAACTTGGACCAATGAGATCCCTGTAAGTTTATATGAAATAGTGAGACGCGTTGAGTGGTGCTAAAAATGGACCAATAGGAAAGGAAGCAGCCCCAGAAGCCTGCGACTATAAATGGATCTGTTAGGAACAAATCGGGGCATTGGTCATTTGTCATTTGGTCTTTTGCAAAACTACAGGCAGGGAGAGATGCTGCAGGATTTTTGAGAGATATCGCGCCAAAAGTGTATTAAGACAGTTTTCGCAACACACATAAGAATCGCTACGCGTAAAGAGATATAATAAGCATATATAAACTTCGCGTCATATCCGCGCCGTGTTTCAACAGCAGTGGACAGTGTTTTAACGGCGGCAATATCAGTGTTGTGTACTACGAGAAGTAGCTAAATAAAAGAAACTACAGTGTCGTCTTTTCGTAACTAAAGCACGTCTATTTTCTCCTTTACCACCACCCGAGATCTACGTTTCCTTTACCAAGGAAAAGTCCATGCTCCCACATAGTTTATAAATTACTGCAGCTAGCCGAGGATAAAAAAATGCAGAGAACCAGCATACTGCGAACATCTGGAGCCAACGTGGAGGATGCAGCAAGGTAAGCCGCCAGCAACGGGCATTAAAAACCACCCAGAACAAAGGACAGGAGGAGATACTGCCGCAAACTGGCGCCAAAACTGTGGGGCACGAAGGGAAGACCAGCTCGAATGGAGGACTAGGAAACAACGCATAGAGAAAGAATCTTCAGAGGAAAGGGGCACAGCAGAACAAAATTACAACGCGAACTTCTAGTCTACTTACGTGGGATAACAAAACAGCTGAGAAAATCGCTTCTAGAAGTTCACCAGGATTCGAACCCGGGACGCATCAATTAATACAGGAGAAAGGTACAGGTTGGAGCATTTATACAAAAACAAACAAAAAGGCATGCAGAGTAGTTACTCAGTATTTGTGAACACATGTTATTGAGAGGGGGTAAAGTCATTACTAGGGAGGTAGAACGTGCTAACGGAACCATGAGTATGTCAAGGGAAGATTTGGAAGAACTGAATAGGGAGGCCATTGTCAGTATAACACCAGATGGAGGAAATATGGGAGAAGCAGAGGTAGAAGTTAGGCTGGAAGGGCAACCACCAATTGAGCAGGCCATTGACCCAGGTCAGAACCAGCTGATGATGTTCCTCCAACACTTAAGCAGAAAGATAGACGAAAAAACTCAGAGGTTAGAGGGAAAATTAAGTGAGCAGAGTAAAAACTTAGAAAGAAAACTGAGTGAACATTATAACAATTTAGAAGGGAAATTAAATGAGCAGACTAAGAACTTAGAAAGAAAACTGAGTGAACAGAATAAGGATTTAGAAAGAAACTTAAGTGTGCACAGTAAGGACTTAGAAAGAAAACTGAGTGAACAGAATAAGAATTTAGAAGGAAAATTAAATCAGCAGACTAAGAACTTAGAAAGAAAACTGAGTGAACAGAATAAGAATTTAGAAGGGAAATTAAATGAGCAGAGTAAGGACTTAGAAAGAAACTTAAGTGAACAAAATAGGAATTTAAAGGGGAAATTAATTGAGCTGATGAAGGGGAAGTTAATGGAAACACTTGAAGGGAAACTGCCACAGACACTAGAAATTAAAACTCCGAAAACACTAACGGAAGAAGAGATGTTTAAGAAAGCTTTTGAAGGAATGTCGAAGAAGGCGCAGAAAAGGAAGGAAAAATTTAAACAAAAGAAGCGAAAGCACTGGTTGATCGAACTGGGAGACTTAGTATTGGTACGGGACAGGAAAAAGTCTAGCATTCTGAACAAAAGGTATCATAGAATGCAAAATTTGTTTAAAGGTCCATACCGGGAGATTAACATTTTTGGCTCGGATACATTTGTGTTACAAGAAATAAAGAATTCAAAGATCGTAGGTAGATATCATAAACAGTTGCTCAAACCGTACAATTGTTTAGAGAATGAGAAGGGTGAAGAATGTAATGAAAATAATCAGGTGAGTTCTACTCGAAATGAGGTTGCAAAGTTATGAACAAGTGGTAAAGGTAATACATCCGAAAAATAAAGAAATAATTAAATAACTAAATACATAATAATTATTATTTATCAGTATGTATGTAAATAGATTTAATTGTTAGAACTTAATTTGGGTTTTTAGCGTATTTGTCTGCACTACAAGATATTCGTGTGAATGAAAGTGTATTGTGCGACAGAATGCCTCTCGGAAAACCTGCTTTTAAAAGGATTTTCATTCTTGAGAGAAAGAACAACCCACAACAAAGCATAAGAGGGGAATGAACCAAGTGTAAACACCGCCGGTTTGTCAGAACCCTTATGAAGGAACAGGTATAGCGAAGGGTTCTCTATAAACGAAGCAAACAAACATAAATGTATACTCAGAGGAAGTATTCTGGAAAAGAAAATTGTATCAAGTGCTGAAAAATGTATTCTTTTCCAGAACAGGACAATTTGAAACGGCAACTCTAGGCCGAGCCCGAGAACTGTAATTATAGACAATTTGATTAATTAATTTTTATTGATGTTAAATCGTGCTATGTACACATCTTTTTCTTTTACTGCTTGTATAGTTTAAGAAGGGTGATTTAACGATATGTCTGTATTTAGCTAACTAATATTAGAGGAGTTATAAATTGTTTAATGTAAATAATTTAAGCGCTATGTTAAAATACTGTCCACGACGAAATGTCTTAGCTGCAGGAATAGTATCTTGAAAGGCAGAAAGTCTAGTTTTACGATGTCTCTCTGGTCGCAGGGGCATTGTTCATACAGCGAGGGTGTAGAGTTTTTGTTCCTTTATACGATAATTCGCTGTGACCAAAGTGAGAGAGACAACTAGCTTAACGGTAAATTTAGGAAAAGCCGCGATTTATGTTAAACTTGGACCAATGAGATCCCTGTAAGTTTATATGAAATAGTGAGACGCGGTGAGTGGCGCTAAAAATGGACCAATAGGAAAGGAAGCAGCCCCAGAAGCCTGCGACTATAAATGGATCTGTTGGGAACAAATCGGGGCATTGGCCATTTGTCATTTGGTCTTTTGCAAAACTACAGGCAGGGAGAGATGCTGCAGGATTTTTGAGATATATCGCGCCAAAAGTGTATTAAGACAGTTTTCGCAACACACATAAGAATCGCTACGCGTAAAGAGATATAATAAGCATATATAAACTTCGCGTCATATCCGCGCCGTGTTTCAACAGCAGTGGACAGTGTTTTAACGGCGGCAATATCAGTGTTGTGTACTACGAGAAGTAGCTAAATAAAAGAAACTACAGTGTCGTCTTTTCGTAACTAAAGCACGTCTATTTTCTCCTTTACCACCACCCGAGATCTACGTTTCCTTTACCAAGGAAAAGTCCATGCTCCCACATAGTTTATAAATTACTGCAGCTAGCCGAGGATAAAAAATGCAGAGAACCAGCATACTGCGAACATCTGGAGCCAACGTGGAGGATGCAGCAAGGTAAGCCGCCAGCAACGGGCATTAAAAACCACCCACAACAAAGGAAAGGAGGAGATACTGCCGCAAACGGTAGAATCAGATGACTGAAAAATTCAATGCCATAGTCGGGATTTGAACCACGGACCTCCCGGTCTCCTTGTGTACGGTTTTTGTGAAGGATTGTAGTAGGTTAATACAATAATAATAAATTGAATGCATATGCTACAACACTATTTTATTGTGCTTTTGTACATTTCAAACATTTTCCTTCTCCTCTCCTACTTCCTGTAAAACTAGATATTCCTGACTTGTAGAACTCATTTAAATTATGCAAGTGTCTTTCAATGTATGCCAAAAGCAACTTTAGATTCCCTACAGCATCAACGTTTAAGATATTACCTGAGCATTTAAACAAGTATTTATGAAATGAATCGGAATGTTAAGAAATACAGTAGTATTGTATGCATAAGTTACATTATCACAGTATTCTACACACGCAAATGTTTTTCCTCTTATAAATAATCTTCAATCATAGAAATGGTTTTGAATATTATGCCTCAGTCTGATTTTGTAATATAAGCAAATGAATTATTACTTTCACAATTTATGTAAACGAAAGGGTGTCATAGTATAGTAAAACATTCACGGTATGAAAAGGGGATATACTGACCTCACGAGGCGTGAGTAATCGAATCTCCATTCTCTACTGGCAAATCTGGGCATCTTGAATGAATAAGACAGGGGCTTCGTTGGTGCCTTCGTTGAGGATCCTCCTCTTACACTGACGCTTCTGTTTTTTCTGCTCGGTCTCGTTCTTCCTCTTCCTTCACTCCCTCTTCGCAGCCCCGTAACATATATAATCTTAGAATTAGTCTAAAAATGACTTCATGCACCTGAAAGAGAAACATATGTATTAGAAAATCCCGTTCACATGTTACACAAAAGTACGATTAAAGGGTGGCATATCACCTCAAGGGTTTGCGAGTTTCTTCTTGTATCTGCAACGAGCAATCTAAAGTCGTCTGATGTATCCATTTCTCAACCTTTATAGGTATATCATTAGGAGCAATAACGCCGAGAAATGAAGCGACATCCTCACCCATAGGTTGGGTATACCGCTCTGCGATTGGATATTCCAGTATATCGATATCACGTCTCTCAGGATTCAGCTCTTCTATTGGTACGGGTACCTAGGCACGGTCATTTGCAATCTGTAATAAATTATTTTATGTTAGAATAGAATAACATTAGAAGCAATAAATAAATATTTAATTATCTTTAGTATTTCTACTACTTACTCAAGTTTTCTGTTCCTGCGTTGGTAGACTTCACAATTGTCATTACATAGGAAGAAAGAAGACAAGCGCTCGTGCTGCGCGGGATTAGTACAGAATACTGGATGCATGTATCCATTGCATGAATCTGTATCACATTCGGACAAGTGCTTTGATGCAAACAGGTCAACCTCTCGATTAAGATGCTCGTCTTCTATTTGATTTCCTCTGAAATAATAAAGGTCTCAAATTAGTATACATTTAACATGCATGCAGCAATTTACTGTATTATAGAAAAACTTACGCAGGTGTCCTCTCTTTGATAGCCCGCACAGTTCTCTGCACACACATATAATGTAGAATTTGATTATGATACGATGGTTGAGTACAAAATATCGTATGCATTAAGCCATTGCAGGTTTTGGTATGAAAGTATACATAATGATGATAATTCTCACCACACTCGCTCCAATAATCCTGTAAATCTGATGCATGAGTAGCGTTATTGCCAGTCATTTCGAATATCATTGAATGAAGATACCTTAAACAATAAATCTCCCCAAGGAGGGGAATTACTACTTATATACATATCCGCCCGTTTACATTCATAAACCTGTTAATGTCGTCACGCAGCAGCGGGTGGGAGACTGTGGATGCAGGTTCAGGCTTGTTACTGACATCGTCGTCAGAGAGGAGTCGACTGGCGGTTCTAGATTACAAGGGGAACGATTTCTGAGCAGGTTATAACACGTTTTATCTTTGCCGAGACTGGAACCAGCTTAGTTTAAAGTTCGAGATTTGTTAATGACGTCACATATAGACTGGAGTTATTTAACAGGGAGGATTGTCGGATAGACTGGATCCAGCTTAGTTTGCAGGACGAGATTTGTAAAGACGTCACAGATAGGATGGGGTTATTTAATAGAGAGGACTGTCGGAAAGATTCTAACACGTTTTCTCGTTTCTGACAGACTGGAGCCAGCTGCCCAATATATCGTGATACATTCTCCATAGAGTTAAATTAAATTGAGCTTTATGAACGCTCTTTAACTGCTGTGGTCCTTAGCGTCACATTCTATATTGGGTGTGAAAGACCGAAAACTTTGCTCAGAGGCCTCTTTATCAGGCTTGGGCTTCTTTTACGTGCTGTAAATCTGTACGACACGGAACCACTGGTTTTACTTCCCTTCCGAAGGAAGCTATGCTAAGGATTTTTACGCCCGGGTTTGAACCCGCGACCTCGGAAACTAGAGGCTATCGTGGTACTCCTAGACCATGGAATAGTGAACACACTGAACAACAGCGAACATGGTAACCACTACACCACGGAGGACAACGTTCTCGATAGAAGGTTGTGACTCAATTAATATACATTTAATTATATTAATCAATCAAACGCACGCGATGGGTATACCCACTTCATTGTACTCGGCTTCAACCCTTTAAAGCCAATGAGTGTGATAATTATGCACATGTATATCATCATTATCATACTGTCGGTATTCTGTGATATACACGGTAAACACACACGCGGTAACAACCCTTTTGTAGGCTCGCGGGTCAATTAATATATACTTAATTATATTAATACATCATATTGTCATAATTCTTTAATATTACATGGTAACACACATGTAGGATACTGGGAATCCCAGCGGCTATAGGCGTGGCATATCCTATCGCTGGCTTCAACCTTTGAAGCCAATGATGCGAGATAATTATACAAATGTCAAATTTTTATCTGATTGGTTGACATGATATACATCATCTTTCAATCCTTATCAGACCCTTGTCAAACAAGTTTGACAGGTGACAAGAACTTAGAAATACCGGCTGTTTTGGCGGCAAGTCACGTCAAAGGCGGCGAGATGTCAAAACACAGGTCATCACCCATGTTTTCAATTAATCGCTCAATTAAGTTAATTAGGCGACTCCTTTAATATGCAAATGAATCATAAGTCCTTATAATATTTCTGCTTGCATCAAATCAGGTTTGTTTTCCTTTCTTCGTTGGTTTTAACTAATGAGGTAGTAAGAGGAAGCATTGTATTTCGGCCAAAAATTAAAATTAAAATTTCATTAAAAATACAAGTTTTGGGGTATCACAAATGACCCTGAATCCAAAATATTAATCAGGGAAAAGTATAAGTCACAAAATGAAATGTTGAATAAATTTATACTTTCATACTTGAGTCAGATTCCTTTTAAGGTGATTATGTTCAAGAAAAATACTGCTTTCCCAAACAACAACGTTTTAGAAAGGATGAATCAGATTTGAGAAACTCACTGCCACACACATTGTCGAGTCTCGAACTGCGGATCTTCGTTTTTTTGTTCAATGCTGATTCAACTTTAATCCTTACTGCCTGCACATAGATATTATAAAATAACATTTGTCAAACCCTTTTACATGGAAAATGTTTCTTATTTTTATTTTCTCAAAATGGCTCTATTAAATGCTTATTAAAATGACAGTCTAGAATTATAGCATGAAAAATAAAGCGAGTTTTTATTTACTGTAAATGCCTTCTGAAGTCCTTTGGGTGGTATATAATGGAGTTCGGGATACATTAACCTACACTAACTGAAATATTTTGCTTATTAAAGTATACGCTTGAAATAACCTTTTAGTAGCACTAGCCGTTTCTTGTTGTCTCAGCTGCATTGGTCATCAACTACAAATATTGACATTGAGCGATTCGAACAATGACAATAAAAAACTGATTTGTGATGCAAAAGGCTGAATGTTGTTTTCGCAACATAAATATAACCATTCCTCATTGCCGAATCTGAAATCATTTTCAGATAAATATTTGTTCTCAATTAAAGTAAAATGCATAAGATAATACTTCTTCAAATGAATAGCGCAATGTTTGTGCAATACATATTAATTGGTAATTCACTGAGAATGCGTGTTATAAACAATACTTTATTGTTTGCTCATGTTTCACATTTACATACTTTTGAGATTCGTTGCAATAAATTGTGTATTTATTTAGATATACTACACAAGTAGGTACTAAGTATGAAGCTTTGTGCTGTGGCATTTTTCATAGGAAAAAGGGTTACAAGCACCTTATGTAAGCTGTATGTGACTAATCAATGAGCAATAAAAAAGTGCATCCACACAACCCGAAATGTTCGCTCTTCCATTCAACCTGTACGCGGAATAATGAACATATCCATTCCAGAGATCCACGTTTTGTTTTCTCTTAGAACCCTTTCTGAACTTAATATTTCATTCTGTTCCATTTTGCGTGATTTAAAGGGTTCATTTAACATTCAATCATTACCGATCACCTTGCAAAACCTGCTAACTCCATCGCATTATTGTAACATGTATACAGTAGTATGCAGCAATATTATTTGTTTGAAAATCACATTGCTAAAGTTCGTTTTCTTTTAAACAGATACTTAAATTTCCAGGGCTACTACAAAAGTAGTAGTCCGGAGCCAAAAATAAATAAACAAACTGAGTTTTATTTATGGAATCTTTAACTACTATGGTTCTTAGCGTCCCATTCTATATTACGTGTGAAAGATAGGACATTTTTCTCAGTGGCCTCTTTATCAGGCTTGAGGTTCTGTTACATGTCGTAAATCTACGACATGGGACCACCGACTTTACTGCCCTTCTGGTGGAACCCATTCTAAGGATTCTTAAGCTTGAGAAAATCCATCGCTCTCCGCCGGGCTTGAACCCAAGACCTCGGCAACTAGAGGCTAGCGTGGTACTCCTAGACCACGGAATAATGAACACACTGAACAACAGCGACGAACAGACTTGCACTGCTGAATATCTGAAGAGTGGTGAATCATGCATGCTTTTACAAGGAAACCATAAAGAACAAAAGATTATTACTGAATGTATTGAATTCATGTAATTAATAATTGTAAATGACGCATTCTTATTCCTGATAACTTTTAACTTATACAAGTATAGTATACTTTATAGTAATTTACTTACAAGGATTGAAGGTGAGGTTATATGGCTGAGTGGAGAGCTGAGGCCGAAACTGAAATAGAATAAATTCTTCTAACGTACACTATTTTTTATATAATGTCAAATTTAATTAATTTTAATAAATAGATATTAATACATGTAATGTTGAAGTTGATATATGCACTACATTCATTGCAGGGTCATTTATTCGAAAGTTGATAGGCGGAGCCTACATTTTGTGAATATCACACAATACTGCTTATAAGACGATAAAACACTTACTCAAATGAGACATTATGAATAAGCAGAGTTTTTTGCATGTAAGTTTTCAATTTCGAAAAATAATAGGCTTTGCTCTTTTACAAACATTTGTACAACTATAGAAAAATGTTACCTTTATCGTCATTTCACAAGAAGTCGATAGAAGAAATAAGTTGTATATAACTTCACTGTAAATAATAGTAATAATAATAATAATAATAATAATAATAATAATAGTAATACATACATAAAAAACGTCGTAGCTGTCATAATGAAATTTTTTTATGATGCTTTCGTATTTCTTTCTATAAAAAGGGAGGGAAGAAAACTAAATAAAGACAGAACTTTTACCAATTGCTTCTTAATTTTTCTTCTATTTTACCCTTTTTGAATTCCACTTAGTTACTTACTTTTTAATATTCCTGTCTTTATAATTATTTGTCATTCATTCGTTAATCTGTTAACTCATTATGTATTTTCAATGTTAATTCATTTAATTGCATTACCGTTTTATCCATTAGTTGATTAGTTTTATCTAACTAAAGCTTTATTCTCCTCAGCGTTTATTTTCCACTTTCTTTCCTTTCTTATCGCAGAATGTACCCAAACATTCCATTTATTTTCTTCAGTCAGCACTGATTGAAAGTACCAGCCAATGACAAACTGCATATTTGGGCCAAATACGTACAGTATTTTACAGTCGTACAAACATGAACCCATAAAACGCGATTCTCAATGTGTATCGTCTCACAAATTTGTGAGACAATGAAATTTCTAGAAATACGAAATAAAACAGAAAAACGTGGGTGAAATATAAAGTTTCTTGCACTAAAGGTATTTTTTTAAGTATGAAAATAAGCATTTTTCAAACTATTATTATAAAACTGATAATAAAACTATTAACTTATAAAACTGTAAAATAATATTGCATCTAAAAACAAATTACTTCTCAGAAAACTTTCTGATCAGAGTATGATCCGTCACTGTCTGCTTTCCTCTCTGGTTTAAACTTCTGTACGTAAATGTTACATTAGTTTGCGTGCACGGTTAATACATAATATATTTGTGACGTTTTCATTACATCATTATATACCCTAAGACAAAGCAAACATGAGCATTTTACATTACTCCACGCAGTTTATATAAAAACAAAAAGAGCGGGATGGCTCAGGTGATAACGCCTGTGGCCCGCATTCGGGAGGTCCCGGGTTCGATCCCCGGCGATAACCCACCTTAACCCATGGGATTTTTGGTTTTCTTTCCCGGATCGTCAGGCGAATGCTGGAGTGATTTATTACATCCTCCTAATTTCCTGCCCTTTCATTTCATTCATACATCACCCCGTTTGTTCTGTTTCAGAGTTGGAGGTGTCTACGACGATGTTTCGTGCTGCGTGGCAGGGGAAAAGGATGCTCTCTGTGAATTTTTTCCCTACCTCGGCCTTCGGCTGGTTGCCGGGATATAAGAACCGCCCCATGTTGGGGCGTTGGACCCTATGAGGGGTGGAATCCCTGGTCTGCCTGTTCGACTACCGGGGCGTCTATATCTGGAAACTGTAGGGAATCTGCCATTGCTGTGCCGTCACTCCTTGTTCCGACCGCCCGGAGTCTCCCTTCACCTCCCTCATCTTGGGGGCGTCCCCCCCCCGTCAGTACAATGTCCTCATTTCTGGATCGGTGCCGAATTCCCTCCGCTTCAAATCCAATCCAACATACAATGTTTTAGAATGCTACAGACATATTACTTAAGCTCGTGCAGAAATAAACTTGTGAAATCGCAAAAACTGAGGCGATAATGAGGAAGTACAGAACCAACGTTGACAATAATTTCTGACTTTGACATTTTTCCTCCGTCAGATCAAAACCCATTTCCAACGGAATTTCAAATATTATACCAAACCATTTACTTTACTAAATGCATATAAGACAACTTTGTAAACAGACTACAAGAGTAAATTACAAAATCGTTACGATTGTGAAAAACAGTAATGAAAAGAATAAAATAATGTTTTGAAAACGACAGAACACATTAACTGTAGCATAGTTTGTTATTACTGAAACTAAAATTTATAATTTTCTTTTCGTTAATTTGGCTGCTACAAGATTTTAAAACAGATAGGAGTGATAGTCACCGTAGGTGCTCCGTAATACCGAAGGCGCATGAAATATTGAATGCTGATACAGTTTTAATTTTCAATAGAAAACATGAAAATTAGCAAATGATTTTTTAAGGAATAATTATTTAAATATTCTTATAACTCAATAAAATTTATTTTTTCTATTTATTATACGCGTATACTGCTGTCTTCCTCGTCGTAGTGAGGAGTTTGGTAACGATTTTAAGTTCCAGGCAGCTTTGTTTTATTCATCTCTTTTTGATCCACTTCGTTCTATTTCCCTCTTAGTTCCATTTTCTCCCTGCCCTCAACCAGTTATGTGAACAGATATTCCTTACAGAGATTCAAACTTGAGTTTGGCAGTTGTTTTTCTCACGAAACATCAATATTTCCTCAAAGCAGTGAAGACACATCCAGTAGTCCACAGTGAGGAGTGGAGCTGAAGATTAATAGTTCTCAGCTGTCACGACGTCTTCTCGGGAAAATCGTCAATAAAATCTCAATTTATTGAGCGACCCTCTTCGTAGCAACAAAGTTCCAAGTACTTCTCTGGAGATTCTTCACAGTGAATATCCAACATAGACATGCAGCACTGCTGGTGAAGTAGGTCAATAAGTGAAGTACATGTTATTATGTGCTTTCTAATGTTAACTTACTATTCACCAATTATTCTATTTTTGCTTAACATAACCAACGCTTACATCCATTAATTACAAATGAAAGGAGATTGGGTTAATTAACGGTTAATTAAGATTATAGCTAATTAACGTTAATATTAATATTCTACAATAATTTAGAGCACTACAGTGATAACTACTCGTAAAAACTAAAATGCGTGATACTTTCTCTATATATTACTTTCTCATCACGTACCTAGTGGGTAGAGGAAGTATTGCATTCTACCCAAAAAATCTGATAAATTTTCGCTGGAAATACATTTTTGAGTCCCCTGTTTCTAAAACGCATTTTTAGAAAAAGGTCACAGTGTGTGTGTGTATATTTATTTGTTTGTTAACAGTATAACTCAAAAACAAAATGTCACATCAATACCAAACAGGGTATTTAAGTTTAGTACGTTCAAAAATGCAACACTAACATTTTCAAGAAACCCCAACCCCAAATACCCCTTATATAGAATAAGTTTCCTTATTGTTTATTTTCAAGAAATAACTAACAACTTGGAACAAAATACAACACATTTAAGATAATACACGACTAATAAAATTATGTCGTGAATTTTCTAGGAATCGTCTATGAAATCCTCTTCATTCAGAAAGAATTTTGTATAACCATAACAGATAGACTGAAACTTACTGCAGTCAAAAGCATATCTCTTTAAAACACACAATTAATTTCAAATGCGTTTTTTGTGGCATCAGCCATTTCGAGATATCGGCTGTTATTCGTTTGAATTTGTCAGTACTTTTCTAATTCTCGCTTTTTCTACTACTTATCTATAGTAAGTAGAGGAAGTATTGCATTCCACTCAAAAATTATATGTCGAGTTTTCATGGAAATACACGCTTTGAGGTGCCTTGAATAAAAACATTTTTAGAAAAATTTCCGTGTAGGTGTGTCTGTCTGTGAACAACATAACTCAAAACCGAAAAGTCAATTAATACCAAACTTGTTATTTCAGGCAAAAAGTTCATATGAACATTTCATTGTAAATATACGTTTTGAAATCCCCTGAATAATAAAAAAATCATTAGATAGAGGTACGTGTGTGTGTCTGTGCCTGTTTTTGTCTGTAAATGCATGACTCGAAGCCCAAATATTAACTTAGTGGTTCATAAAGTTTCATAACTCGACACGCAGATTTTAAGAAAATTTCCGCAAATCAAACTACCCTTTACATGGAGAATTCATCGTTACTTTCAATATTCTCAAAAATGTCTATAGCGCTTTTGAATAATTTCCATATGTATAAGATGTTCGTTTGACAAATAAAATGTGTATCTTGAATTTTCTATGATTAGCCTTTGAATACCTCTTTGTTCTGAATAAAATTTGTATAATTTTGCATAACTGGTATACCGTAAGAGATAAAGTATGGATCTCACTCAAAATAACAGTTTATTTTAAATACATTTTTTCAGCATTAACCATTCTTCATACTTAACAATAACAGTAAAAAGCGATCCAATGATAGAGATGTAGACATATTTAGAAAACATATTTTGGTTCCCTGTGAGAAGAAAATTAACATCTGGCATTCCACCAATAAATACAAAAGGGTGCTGCAGCTCTAAGCAACGAAGTTCACTCAGAAAATGGCGTTAATACGCGTTCCTATTGGATAATGATAAGTGCACACATTTCTAAAACTATTGTTTAGCTAAAAACTGCTTTTTTTAATCTCGCTTGGAGCACTACTCGTTCTTAGTCTAAAGCTTTTTGTTTTCTAGTTTCAATTTTCAAGTAGCATTTGTACTGATACCGGTGTTAAGAATTTTAGTATCAAAGTGTAGTAATCATGTCATCATTATATTACTCGTAGTAGAAGTGTTGTTAATCAGTAGTAATGATGATTTTCATTGGTGCAATTTCATGTTAACGTGAACCACGAAGATTGTAATGATAATGCAGATTATACATACTATGCGAGAACTTTTCTTGAAAAGAAAGTACCAATAAAACTGTTTTAAATATGTAATCATTTATTATTTAAACAACTAATACAAATTATTAACATATAATGTTTCTCGTTTTTATTTACTCTTATGGCGCAACGAATAGTATCAGTAAGATTTCATCAGCTTACATCACTACAAAGTCTGCGTCTTGTGGTAAGAGAAGGCAGTATTATCATGTGTTGATTGCCAGATGCAACCTCTTAAATTTAGCAAACATTGTGAGTTCTAAAAAATAAAAATTTTAATTTTGGCGAAACTAAATACGTAAGAGAGAAAGTGAAGATAGCAAAAATGTAGATCATTTGCCATTCTGCCAATAACACTGTATAATAATTCAATGTTTGAATTACAACGGCACAAAGCACGCGAAAGAAACTTATTTTCTTTTGCTGAAATAAGTACTTAAAAAAATAAATCCGTGTTACACTGCCACTTCCTCCGGAATAGGGGGAAACATTGCTTAGAGAGTTGATGCAATAAGTAAAGACAGTCCTGGGTATTAGTGGCAATAAAGAGGGTGATTAAGAGGAGAGAGGGTGATTTATGAAGAAGTGACACATTTCTTTCTTTAATTATTCTGTTTGAAATCCACTCAATGCCCCAATTTTAGCACCAAATTAAGCAGAATGTTCTGGAGCTTCGATTGACTGTCACTAGATGCGCAGATGTTCATGTTTTATTATTAATTTTAGTTTTATTTTCGGCAACTGTTTTTGAGATTTTGTTCTAGTCAACGTGAAAATGGAGTACACTTAAATGAACGAGTCTTCCTTTTAAAGCAATACTGGATTACGAATTCAATTACAGCTACTCAAAGGGCATACCAGAGAGAATTTGGTGTTCGGAATCCTCCTCAAACAAACACAATACTGGGACTGGTAAACAAACTGGAAACAACTGGATCTCTGTTGAATGAAAAAGGCAAACCTCGTTCATCTAGGCTTCCCACGGTTGTTGTTGACGTAAGAACACGACTGGATCAGTCACCCAAAAATCATTAAGACATTTGTCGCAGGAGGCAGGGTACAGCTACTCAATGTGTCAGAGAGTTGTGAATAGTGCAGGCCTAAAGCCTTATAGGATTACAGTTGTCCATCACTTATAGGAACTAGATAAAGATAGACGATTGAATTATTGTCGTTGGTTTCAGGTGTTCATTGTGGAAAATCCTGCCATATTGTCCATCACATGTTTCACAGATGAAGCATGGTTCCATTTATCCGGCTATGTGAACTCAAATAACTCACGCTATTGGGCCAACGAAAATCCACATGTTATTCACGAAACACCTATGCACACGGTTAAAATCGGAGTTTGGTACGCAATATCCGCACAGAGAATAGTCTGACCATTGTTTTTTAAACAATGTGAACACTGCAGAGTAGCACTAATTGCAAGTTTCTTTGACGACCGGATAATTTCCAAGAACCTGTGGCCATCGAGATCTCCGGATTTGACATCGTCGGACTACTTTCTATGGGGTTACTTAAAAGACAGGGTTTATACCACACGTCTACAGACATTGGACGATCTGAAGCACAGCATTGTACAGGAGATTCAAGCTGTTGACAACAGAATCCTCCGAGTGGCCAGTAACATGGAACGACGTGTTGCGTTGTGCCTTATGCAGGATGGAGGACATTTTCAACATTTGCTATGGAGGTAAATAATCTCCCAACATTCTTCTGCATTTCAGGTATAATAATTTGTCGCTAGCCTAACTCGTTTTGAAACAATTAAGAAATAAATGTGTCAGCTCTTCATAAATCACCCTGCATCTTGTACCACACCAATGTGGAAAGGAGAGCGCGGACAGAGGTAGAGCTGTGATCACAAGGGAGGAGTAATTTTCTGCCTCCAAATTCCTGTTCAATGTTGTAAACCTATAGTCGTTAGACGCCAATTATGATCCAGCAGGGCACGCGTTGATTGTTTCGAGAACGTGTAAGCATTTGTTAAGGCAACGTGGTCAATAGTTAAAGCTACTGGAATTGCGGGAATATGGATGTGTTATGCGGTTTGTACGAAAAATAGAAAAGCGTGTACAGAAAAAAGTGCAATTGCACTGCATTAGTTCTAATTTTATTTTTAGTAGTGGATTCGTCTTTTTGGCATTTCTTATAAGACTGGTTTGTACTTTTTGGTGTAATGTTCATAAGAAAACTTTAAAATCTCATAAAACATTAGCATTTTTTTAGATAAGTAGTCCGGAAATTTTGAAAGAAAAACTTAATTTATTTCTAATCACCACTTTATCTTTTCCCTTTATATTTTTACTTTCTCTACTACGTATAGTAAGTAGGGGAATTATTGTATTCCACCCAAAAATTCGATACCGAGATTTCACCGGAAATATATGTTTTGAGACCCCCTGAATCCAAAAAAAAACATTTTTGGAAACATGTCCGTGTGTGTGTCTGTGTGTATGTCTGTGTGTGTCTGTGAACAGCATAACTCAGAAACGAACAGTTGGATAAACACCAAACTTGGTATTTAGGTTCAGTATCTTCCAGAGATGCGACACGAAGGTTTTCAAGAAAATCCCCCCACCACAAATTACCCTTTACATGGAAGATTTTTAGAAAATTTTAATTTTCTCAAAAATGGCTCTAACGATTTTGATTAAAATATCATATGTTTAACATATTTTTATGACACATAAAATTTATATCTTGAATTTTCTCGAAATGTCTCCAAAAGTATTCTTCATTGTGAACGACTTTTGCATAACTGGTAAACCATGAGATAGACAAACTTTTACTACACAAAAAATGTAGATCGCTTTAAAATACACAATTTATGTCATATACATGTTTTTGTTGAGTGAACCATTTTCGAGGTATTGCTTGTCATTCCCTTAAATTTTCAATACTTATTTTCTCAAATGGGAATTCGTTATTCATTTTTTTGTCTTGGATATGCAAAGAGCATTAATCTGTGATAAAGAGAATGGTGCTGCACCTAGCAACCAGCTATTAAGAGATATGTCTATGCTTAAAGGCTACTGTATTTCTATATTGCTCTGGCAAATACAAAACAAGGGGAACAGAGTACGCCTTAAGCGAAAGTCAAATATTTTTAGAACTGGTCGCTATGCGTAAAATGTAATTCTCTTTGCAAGTCAAAAGACCGTTTCTGCAAATTTTTATCTCGATTAATATGAAATAGATGGAGAATAAGAGTTTGTAAAAATAGTTTGTACAAGAGTAGAGACGTGAGTGTAACACATCAGATTTTTTCACTCAGATTCCTCAGTATTTCCCTATATATTAGAATTTCACGTTAAACGTGTGATACCATCTCTTCATCATTTGGCATTCTGAAGCCATATTAGGGGATCGAAGGCTATGCTAAACATAGAGTAAGTTTCCATGTTCTACATCAGCATAAAAAGGCGTCCATTTCCTTGGCCTGGATATGTGGCGGAGCAGTGATACATATTTCATTCCTCCTTCTCTTCAAATTCGCGGATATAGATGGCCATGGAAAGCTTTTAAGCGCCACATTAATAGCGTCTATCAGACAGAGGACTGTTTCCCTTCTTAAAAGAATGAGCGACGGTAAACACTTTTTGATAATGTACCGTAGATATCACCCCTTCTTCCTTTATTGATTCTCATTGTCGTGGATGATGAAAGAAAAGGAGTGAGTCCATCAGCAACCGAAATTACTTTGCTTTTCAGAGAGTTCGGAAGGATCTACTTTTAGCTTGCCGAACAAGAAATATAAAACATTTGTATCTGCGTGCTTTTTACTAGCGCAATAGTTTATATTCACTATATCATCCAGTAAAACTGCGTTGGTCTTTGAGATGGGAATTAGAAAGTGCACACACGTACAGAAATAGGAAACTTGTAAACAAAGCAATCGCCATCTCCTGTTTCCAAAATAAGTTAAATCCTCAAAATGAATTAAATTCATATAATATTCGATTACTTTAAGTTGACAGCTCTACTACATTATGAATGAGACCGAGTGTAAGTGTTGTAATGAATGCAGTGGTGAATGGGTCGCTAAGATATAAATAAATGCGAAAAGGTCTATGTAATATATCAAGGACATAGAATACGTAAACCATGATGTAGCAAGTAATTAAAAGCTGTAGAAAAAGATCGATGCCATTTACACGTGCTGAGCACCTATATAACCGGAAGTTTTACTAATCATTTATGCTGTAAATAATATTGTAGGCTTCCACGACCGTTGTCCATAATAACTTGACTGTCTTACGGTGAAGACCGCGTCACGTTTGATAAAAGTGCCAACGTTTCGCCCTTCATGTTGAGGGCTTCTTCTGGGCACTGCCAACGGACAGTTACTTGCACTAATATTTATACTGCAGAATGCAGTCCCTCCATGCTCCTAATTGACTGGTAACTTGCCACTAATTTTGTGCTCCGTGAGCATTTTAACTAAAGAAGAACATCGGGCACTCCGTGATATTACTTCTAATTCTGAAATTGCTATCTTACCAGCAGATAAGGAAAATTTCACAGTTATAATGTACAAGAATGAGTACCATGGTAAAATGCAAGTCATTTTGCAAGATTCCACACATAAAAGGGTCAACAAGTATCCTACATCAGCTATAGAGAATACTACAAAAACAATGACAAAAACTCATCTATACCGAAAGATAAGCAGCAGCACGCCTGTTTTTCACGTACTCCACGAACCCTACAATATACGGACTGCCAAAAATACATAAAACTGGTTCACCATTAAGACCTACAATCAGTGCTTTAGGACCTCCAACGCACGTCTTACTTAAATTTATGGCAGGAAAACTACAAACACTTGTAAGAATTACTCCTACATATGTAAGAGATTCTGCGTACTTAGTAAATTCACTGAGACAATTCCACCTAGAATCTCACCATATTCTTCTTAGCTCTGACATCGAATCTCTTTTCACTAACATCCTGGTGAAGATGCATTGTTTATTATTAAAGAAAGAATGGAAGCCAGTGGATTTCCTGAAGACTGACTACAGATGATTGCTCACTGCCTGTCGTCAACAAATTTTAGTTATAATGGACACTTATTCAAACAAGTTGAAGGCGCAGCAATGGGTTCGCCTCTATCACCGGTAGTGGCAAATCTGTTTTTGGGACATTTTGAAAATACAGCTATTGAGTCATATCCTCTAAAACCAGCATTATGGTTACGTTGACATTTTCGCAATTTGGCAACGCGGGAGGGATGCGATTGCTGATTGTTTGTAACACTTGAATAATCTTTACACGGGTATAAGTTCACGATTGAGTTAGAAAAGGACGGCAAACTTCGTTTTTGGACATTCTTGTTGAAGGGACAAAACTAAGAAGAAGTTTAATTGTTGCGTTTATCGCCACACATCACACCGCCCACCGTCAGTTAAATGGGCAATGGCCAACACGTTGTATCAGCGAGCTCGCTGAATATGCAACGCAGTATCACTCAAAAAGAAATAAAGCACACAAACAGGGTTCTTCAGACCAACAGTTATTCCAATTGAAGCTGGTTATCGAGACCCAGGAGAAATAATAAAATAATAATAATAATAATAATAATAATAATAATAATAATAATAATATACGATCGAACATAACGACAAAAATGTACTGAATTCATATTAAGAATGTGTTTTGATGAGAAGGCAGAAAACAAGTTTGTTTTCCTCGAAGCAGATGTATCTACCTGCTATGGGCGACAACAAGCCTGCCGGAAGTTTCGCTTTTGTACTTTGGCTCGGACGTGTAGTTTACAACGGTTTCAAAGCTTAGCAGGGTCAGAAAGTATACGTGTCTTATCTACGATCTAAGAATATTCGTGGGAAGATTTGAAAACTCAAAATAAGCTGTAAGAAGCAGACGTGAAAGTTGTCAAGTGGGGGTAGCCAATAATAAAATCATGAAACAAAAATGATAGCCAATCAAAAGATCGCGTATACGTCACATGATACGTTTGAACTTAAAACGGAACGAAACATAAGGAAAGTGGGGGAAAATTCTAAGCGTGGCGAAAGGCGTGAAAGAGGAAAAAGAAACGCCGAGACACATTCCGGTACAAACTAACCACGAGGACGGTTGACGAAACAAAATAAGAAGAAAATAATCAGAAAGTTTATAGTGTGAAAATGAAGTTGTGAAATCTAGGCAATTCGAGGGCTAGTCGGAGGAACACATGAGTAGCGACTTCAAAGTGACGACAAAAATAACAGCGGTTTCGACGACGAAGGTGGCGGGTCGACCAGATAGGAATCTACGTAACAAAATAAAGAAATAACTCAAACTTCGCCGGCAGTATTATTAATATCATCAAGGCAGTGTCACCACCCCTGAAAACCAGAACCTCAGCTCTACCAGAACAAGTTCCTAATCCCTGCCATCTAACCATCGAACCCGGGACTCTGAGTCCCCTGAAGCAACTGCCAGGAACAACAGATGTGTCAGAGGTCAGCGTCACAATCAACTAACAAAAACCTTCAAAACAAAAAGAACAAGAATAAAAAGACGAAAAAAGGAAATAGCACAGAAAATAAACGAAAATTGAACCTTTATTCCCTACGTAGGTGGAGTGACAAATGAATTTAAAAATTGCTACATCGTCACAGATTAAAAAGAAGATACCTATAACTAAGATCCTTTACACGCCCAGTTAAAGAAACAAATTCGCCACTCCTCAGCTCAAGTGTATACAAAATTACATGTGATTGCGGCGTGTCTTACATAGGCCAGACAGCAAGGTGAATATTAACTAGATTTCTAAAGCATGGGCAGCCTGAAAAGTCAGCATTGGCTGAACAGTTTACAAAACACGTCACCACATCGACTTTGGCAATAATGTTGAGATTTTAGATGTGTGTGACAGCTTCTCACACAGAATAGTACGAAATGGCGTAGACATTTTCAAACGTGAAAGTGAATAGAGAAGGTAGAAAACCCCTCAATGGAGCAAGGAAAACATTGCTCACGGAACACAAGATTAGTGGCAAGCTACCAGTCAATTAGGAGCATGAGCAGGAGGCACTGCATTCTGCAGTATAAATATGAGTGCAAACAACTGTCCGGTGGCAATGCGCAGAAAAAGCCCTCAATATGAAGAAGGAAACGTCGGCAATTTTATAAAACGTGACGCGGCCTTCTCCGAAAGGCCGTCAAGTTAATATTCTAAAGGATGGCTATAATCTAATTGTAGGTTCTAAATGCTATATTAAGTGAAACATTCCGGTAATATATATTTTGCCCATCACTACATTCATTGCAAAAAAACAAACGAAGCCTATTTGTATCCGAAAATGTTCACTATGCTGTCATTTTTACTTTCTCTAATACGTATAGTAACTAGGGGAAGTATTGTATTTCATTCAAAAATTCGATACCGAGATTTCACCGGAAATACATATTTTGAGACCCCTGAATCCAAAAAAGCATTTTTGGAAACATGTCCGTGTGTGTGTGTGTATGTGTGTGTGTGAACAGCATAACTCAGAAACGAACAGTGGGATAAACACCAAACTTGGTATTTAGGTTCAGTATCTTCCAGAGATGAGACACGAAGGTTTTCAAGAAAATTCCCCCACCCCAGATTACCCTTTACATGGAACATTTTTCAAAAATTTTAGTTTTCTCAAAAATGGCTCTAACGATTTTGATTAAAATATCACATGTTTAAGATACTTTCATGACAAATAAAATGTATATCTTGTATTTTCTGGGAATGTCTCTAAAAGTATTCTTCATTGTGAACGACTTTTGCATAACCGGTAAACCATAAGACATAGACAAAATTTTACTGCACAAAAAATGTAGATCGCGTTAAAATACACAATTTATGTCATATACATTTTTCTTGGGAGAACCATTTTCGAGATATTGCTTGTTATTCCCTTAAATTTTCCAATACTTATACTTTTTCTCAAATTCGTTATTCATTTTTACTTTCCCTACTACATATAGTAAGTAGGGGATTTACTTTCCCTACTACATATAGTAAGTAGGGGAAGTATTGTATTCCACTCAAAAATTCGATACCAAGATTTCACCGGAAATACATGTTTTGAGAACCCCTGAATCCAAAAAAAGCATTTTTGGAAACATTTCCGTGTGTTAGTCTGTGTGTCTGTGTGTCTGTCTGTGTGTCTGTCTGTGAACAGCATAGCTCAGAAACGAACAGTCGGATAAACACCAAACTTGGTATTTAGGTTCAGTATCTTCCAGAGATGCGACACGAAGGTTTTCAAGAAAATCCCCCACCCCAGATTATCCTTTACATGGAAGATTTTTCGAAATTTTTTATTTTCTCAAAAATGGCTCTAACGATTTTGATGAAAATATCGTATGTTTAAGATATTTTCATGACAAATAAAATTTATATCTTGAATTTTCTGGGAATGAAGTATTCTTCACTGTGAACGACTTTTGCATAACTAGTAAACCATAAGAGATAGACAAAGTTTTACTAAACAAAAAATGTAGATCGCGTTAAAATACACAATTTATGTCATATATATTTTTTTTGTTGAATGAACCATTTTCGAGATATTGCTTGTTATTCCCTTAAATTTTTCAATACTTATTTTCTCAAATGGGAATTCGTTATTCATTTCTTTGTTTTGGTAATGCAAAGAGTATTAATCTGTGGCAAAGGGAATGGTGCTGCACTTAGCAACCAGCTATTAAGATAAATATATGTGCTTAAAGGCTACTGTATTTCTATATTGCCCTTTAAAATATATATTCCCCTTACATCTACAAGAAAATTAGCAATAAGATAGAGTCTGCAAATGTTTATCTCGATTAACATGAAGTAGATGGAGAATAAACGTTTGTAAAAATAGTTTGTACAAGAGTAGAGAAAGTCATGTGAGTGTAACACATCAGATTTTTTACTTTCTCTACTATGTATAGTATGTAGGGGAAGTATTGCATTCCACCCAAAAATTTGATACCGAGATTTCACCAGAAATACATGTTTTTAGAACCCCTGAATCCAAAAAAAGCATTTTTGGAAACATGTCCGTGTGTGTGTGTGTCTGTGTGTCTGTGTGTCTGTGTGTGTCTGTGTGTCTGTGAACAGCATAACTCAGAAACGAACATTCGGATAAACACCAAACTTGGTATTTAGATTCAGTATCTTCCAGAAATGAGACACGAAGGTTTTCAAGAAAATCCCCCCACTCCAGATTATCCTTTAAATGGAACATTTTTCGAAAATTTTAATTTTCTTAAAAACGGCTCTAACGGTTTTGATTAAAATATCATATGTTTAAGCTATTTTCATGACAAATGAAATGTATATCTCGAATTTTCTGGGAATGTCTCCAAAAGTATTCTTCATTGTAAGCGGATTTTGCATAACTGGTAAACCAGAAGAGATAGACAACATTTTACTACACAAAAATGTAGAGCGCATTAAAATACACAATTTATGTCATATACATTTTTGTTGTTGAGTATACCATTTTCGAGATATTTCTTGCTATTCCCTTAAATTTTTCAATACTTATTTTCTCAAATGGGAATTCGTTATTCATTTTTTGTCTTGGATATGCAAAGAGTATTAATCTGTGGCAAAGAGAATGGGGCTGCACCTAGCAACCAGCTATTAAGAGGTATGTCTATGCTTAAAGGCTACATTTTGAAATTGCCGTTGCAAATACAAAACAAGAGGAACATAGTACGCCATAAGCGATAGTCAAATATCTTTAGAACTGGTCGCTATGTGTATGTAATTTTCTTTGCATGTCATAAGATCGTTTCTGCAAATGTTTATCTCGATTAATATGAAATAGATGGAGAATAAGAGTTTGTAAAAAATAGTTTGTACAAGAGTAGAGAAAGTCACGTGAGTGTAACACAGAAATGTTTTGTCCTGGTAATGCAAAGAGAATGGAATACCCCACCTAGCAACCACCTCTTAAAATATTTGACTATCGCTTAAAGTGTAGCAATTCCACTTGCATCTACAAGAAAATAACAATAAGATTAACATGTCGATATCTCGATTAACATGAAGCATATGGAGAATAAGCGTTTGTAAAAATAGTTTGTACAAGAGTACAGAAAGTCATGTGAGTGTAACACATCAGATTTTTTATAAAATGTTGGTATGGAACTTTTGGGTGGAATAGAATACTTACTATAGATAAGCAGTAGACAAAGTAATAAGCTTTTGTAAGAGTAGTTTGTAGTTATAGTAGGTAGAAAAAAGTCATGTGAGTGTAACAGATAATATTTTTAGACAAAATCAATTGGTTTTGTACAATTTGCAACTGAACTTTTTCATTTGGAGAGAACTGCTTTAAGTCTTGATCTTTGTTGTTCAGTAATGCCAGTATTTTCCTTCTGATGAAAACTAAGTGCCCTCTCTAAACCGGAGGAGAGAATAAGTTGGTCGACTAACACTGATGCTCTTTTTGTTGGCATGAAATCTCCGCGTTGCGGGTTGCCTAAGCTTCCAGAAAATTCCTGACCTGCTCCCCAGGGTAAAGCGTTGCGGGCTTTGGTCAATGCAGGAGAAAAAAAAAAGAACCGTTTAATGCACTTGTGGGATCGCTGGTTACACGGAACAGCTCTCAGCGCGGTTACCATGGAGACCCTATTACTTCTTATACAACGTCACATAATGAGCTGCCCGTTTATTTACATGGCAGTGAAAACTCTGTCGCTCTTTAAAACTCATTGGATGCCGCGCATTTACAACATTTACAGCAAACAAAATCTGATGTGTAACAGTCTCCGCCCATTACTGTTTCACAGCGATTATAATAATCATTGATACAAAAGCCTATTTCATTCTCATCTTTTAATTGATATGGATAATTAACACAGTATAATCTCAGTTATAGTTTAAAGAGATACACTTAATTTAATGCATAAATGAGAAAACGTAAGAGTGAATTTTCTTATGGAACTGAAACTGTTTTATTAACTAATTACTCAAACAAATTGTGTATTATTTAACATAAGAAGGCAATAAATGAAACATAATGCACTATTTAGAGCACATACAAGCATACCAGTACTGCTATTGATAATGCTGTCATAAGTTAGGCTTTGCGATACCGAGCTGGATAGCTTAGGCAGCAACGTCTGCAGCCCGCATTCGGGGGTCGTGGGTTCGATTCCCGCGGCCGACCTTCCTGACCCCGGGATTTTCCGGAGCTAGGCGAATGCTGGGAAAGTTCATTACATCCTCGAATTTCCTGTCCCTCCATTTCACCTCCATTCTCATTTCACTTCACCTTCCATCAACTTGGCTGTTTCAGGGTTGCAAGTGTCGGCCTGAGTCTCAGCGTTGCATGGCAGGGGAAAAGGATGCTCTATGTAACACTTCGTCCCACGGAATGGGGCCGGTCTCCGAGCTCCAGGACCCCAGTGAGATGTGCAAGCGTGCAGGGTGGAGGGGAGCGGGTTGTACCAGCTGCCACCGGGAGTTTTAACCTGGATAAGGTAGGGACCCTGCCCTCTGCCCTGTCGTTCCTCCTGGTCCGGCCGCCCTCACCTCACCCCTCCCTCCCGAGGGCGGCCCGTCTGGGACTTAGGTCGAGGTGCTAAGTTCCCCTCCGCTCCTAGTCCTAGTCCCAGTTTTAGGTTTAGCGATGCTAAGAATCGTTGTGTAATTTCTTGAGCTCGAAATGCCTCATCCACACTGGGAACACATTATTTAGGCCTGCAACCTGACTATGTTGTTATTTACGTGTAAGTACCCAGCATGTCTACTGAGTTGTGCTGCAACAGGAACAGTATGCAGAATATATCTTAAAATAACATAAACATAACGTTAAAATGAGTAAGTAAATTAATATATTTCGTACATGGGGACCAGTAAAATGTGACGTATTTAATGAGTAAACCTATAACTGCACTAAATATTAATGAACAAAGTTCGGTGTCTAAAACTTCAACATATACCTGCAAAAAACATAGAAGTGAATAACCTATATGTGAGGTTCAACTGTATCTGCATTGATACGTTATAAGTGCCAAGAAATAGTTTTTGTTTTATTTTTTACTTCTATTTACTATGATTCCTTGGGAAAGTTTTGAGATAGTTGTATGAAACTAAGCTCGCTAGATACGAATTGATTATCTCTTACCATGGCTCAGCAACATGTTCTCTAACTTTGAATTGATCTTTCTCCTTTTTAAATTTGTTAGGTGTTTGGCAACACTTAAAGTGCTCCTTACGATGCCATTTAAGTTATTGCTGAGCAACTTTGCGGAAGTCCGCTCACAATACTATGTAATGTTTGTTCTAAGACACGTGTCATCTTTTACCGAGGTGGTAAGTTCCAATATGTGCACAAGGTTATTAAAACATTAATAACTTACGAAAAGAAAGCAAAATATAAAACAACAGGTTCCCTGTGTGACATCTATATGCAAATACAGGTGATATACCGACATCTATATAAAGTATATTTCTTTAATCACTTAATCATGATTCTTGTGTTAAATTTCACGGAAAAAATAAGAATCTCTCCATATGCATCGTTTTCGGGAAAGCAGTGAACCTTTTGTTTAAAAAAAGAATAATATGGAAATCGCTTTGTTTACAAACATAAATTTTACATCAACAACCCTATAAACATGGGTAATTCAAGTTAAATAAATCCAATCCATACGTTACAAACGATCGGTCGCCTTACATGTAATGATATAAGTTCATTAGTTCCGTGCGATCATAAGTGAGAAGGATTCAAGTCTCGTTCAGTACCAAGTATAATAAAACTGTGATAAAATATTTCTGGTAATATATACCAAATTTCATATTTGAGCCAAATACTGTTTAAGTATGCCAGGCGAATATTTACAAGAACATTACCCGCCCCAACATCATTTTATCCTTTACAAGGGACATTTTTGCTTGTATTCATTTGCTCAAAAATGGCTTAAAGATTTTTATTAAAGTACCACATGTTTAAAATATCTTGCTTATTAATAAAATATATAGTCTGTAAAGTTCTATCTTTCTGAATGAAGTTTGTAAAATGTTGCATAATTGATAAATTATAAATATAGAGGACATTTAGCTTATTTACGTCAGATTTTTTTCTGTAGCATTAGCCACTTTCTAAATTTTCTTTTTTGTATGCTCTAAATTATCAGAGGTTGAACTTTCATGCAGCATGCTCACAGTGTTATACACGACTCTTCACTTTTCTAGCATGGATTCGTTAGTAACAAAAATAGTAACGAACAGTGGCAACAAAACAGTAGCGTTTAGTTATCCGCATGATCCATGCAAGCCCATGTTGCTAGATGTGAGATTATTTCAAGTAAAAGAACGTAGCGTGAGGAACGTAAACTGAATAGAAGACTGATGTTTTATATGTATGGTATTAGGTGAAGTTCTAATGAGCGGAGAAAGTCATGTGACTTTCATGTGACGCCTAGCGTGAATTCTAACGGCTTTTGAAGGAATCGTTCTGATAATAATAAAATTCGATATTTTTCTACCATGGTAGCTATAGTATATAACAATGGTAGCTATATTCAAATCATACACTCTGTGTTGATTCTCGTAAAAATAATCTGTGCAGTTTAAGTTATAACTTTACGTAGAGGATCCAAGTTCTGCTAAAGTAAAAAACTTGCATGGTGTATATGTTCTGGATGAACGCCATTGCAATCCTCGCAACGGATACCTAGAATTGTCTTAGTTTAGGAATCCAGTGATAGTAATACTTCGTATCAAATCTTGAGATTTTATTTGAAAACTTACTGGTTTCGAAGGCCATCTAGCGGGATTTAATTGGCATGTATTGGTAGCTCTGATTATGATACGATGTAGTCTGTATTCTAAGTGGAGTCTAGGTACAAAGTTTGATAACAATCGTTTTGGTCATTCTTGGGTGAAATGGTAACATACGTAAACACATACAAACAAAAGGTGTAAAGAGTCAGTGCCGGTGTGGTCGAGTGTCCAGCGTTCTGGTTCCTCACTCCAAGGTTGGATACCCGGTTGGAGTGGGGGAATATTTCTGGAACCAGAATCATTCCCTATTCTCCCAACAGTCTGGAAGTGTGGGTATAGGAGTGAACATGGATGTGTTTCTGGCAAAATCTAATAAAACCAACAATGAACAAATTATAACACCATTAGTTGTTAAAGTCAGAGCTGCCAATATGATCTGAAAAGTAAAAAAAAATGGCTATACAAATGGAACAATAACACAAAAGTGTAAAATGTGATTCTTAGCTTCAGTGCAGTACTTTGTATTTATAAACTCAGCTATTTATAAATAAATCGAAAATAGTCAGAACAATGTGTACAATAAGGAACAGTTAAAGAACTCGCCAGAATTTAGAGCATCTAAAACTTTCACGGTGTCATCTTTAAATTAAGTTTTATTCGGCTTCGGCTTGGAGCATGGATTTAACAAAGGATGAGGGTGAGATGCCGCTACGCCTTATTGTTTTCTCATGAAGTCAATTTTAAATCACAACAGGGAGGGCAGACTATAAATACCTACCTTAGAGACACGACAATAAAAGGAAGAAAGGAGATCAGAGCGTATGATAATAAAAATGAAAGCTGTGACATGAAATAAGGAAGAAGGAAGATAAGACTCAAGAAAACACTCTTCCTTCTCAATCTGACTTGGTAATTACAGCAAGCACTCAAGAGCGCGTAATGAAAGAAATAGCGCTCCGGCATTTGCATGAGAGCAGCTTACTATAGCCTTTCTGCATAAGAAAAGGACCCGCTCTTCCCATTCAACTTTCAGCATACAGAGTAGCACAAACAAGTGCCTCGCAGTTGTAGAGGAAACATTCCGAATGTGCTTTTGGTAAGGCAAGAGGTCTGGTTCGGCTCTTTCAACAACTGCACATCAACAAGATCTTCAGAATTTCCATTATCGGTGTGTGTGTGCGCGGAGCAAAACCTGGTTACTAGTCACTTGTTTTCTGAAAGTGGGTTTCGCATATATTTGGGTTTGAGATTCAGTAGATTATAACACGCATAATAATAATAATAATAATAATAATAATAATAATAATAATAATAATAATAATAATAATAATAATAATAATAATAATAATAATAATAAGAATAATAATAATAATAATAATAATAATAATAATTTGTAATAATCTCACGATTGCCTTTTAATTATACTTTAATTTATAATAATTTTAAAAGTATTTTTAAAATTCTCTTTCTTGACCTATTCTGTTAATCATAACAAATATGCTCATAAGTAGTTTTAATTATATACTAACACATCGAACTTGATTTTTTCTAGTCCGAGATATCTCTCCAATACCTATAAAAGCTGAAGATATCCATAATTATACCTTGATAGCATAAACTCTGTACGAGATCAGGATAAACGTAAGAATGAACAACAGCGAATATTGCGGAAACTTTTCATTTTACATACATTATGTTTTTTTAACAAATTCCAAGGTTCTCCTGTTGTGCTTTTCTGTTTCTGAGTTTACAATTTATACAAGAGAACCTTTATTGGCTTTCTATTGAAAATTTAGGATAAATGCTTAATTCATAATATTTTGTAGTTTCATTTGTGCATTATGGCCGTATCGGGAGCTTTGACACAAGAAACAACAGGCTCTTAATAATTTTTACCATGAAACAGGCTCACATTCACCCCTACATTCATGCTTCCAGTCCGCGGACGGCAGGGAATAATTCTAGTTGGACTCCCCGCCCCAGCCGAGAACTATGGATTGATTAGCCAGAATCCCTACAGGAATGAGTAACCAATTTAACTGGGGACTTTCTCTTTACTGTTACTACAAGCTTTGCTTTAACAGTTCCAATTAGGTTCAATTATAAAACCAAATAAAATCTGAATGCTGGTTAAAAACCCCATTAAATACTTACCACAGTATAGACATATAAGCTTACTATAGGTAAACAGTAGAGAAAGTAAAACGCTGTGCTCACTGCGATGACAATAAATATGAAGTTGCAATTGTTTTTATTGCTCACTAAGATCCCGCGAGGTTATAAGCTCTCAATTGATTTAAGCGTGCACAATAACTTCGGTCCTAACGTGAGCTATGTATTAGTATTAATTTGTACCATTCAGTCACCGCTTTTATAACGTCTGGGATTGATCTATATGGATTTGAATCTCTCAAAAAAAACAACAGAGAGTTGGTAATCGTCATGTGCACATGTTCCGAATTCAGCACTTTTCGCATTAAGCTTCAAGACATTTACAGCAAGGTGGTGCAGCACTACATGAGACTTAAACCCGATAATCCGAGAGATTTTCAGCATTTTGGGCTGAAAGAGGAAGGTCAATTACTTAGCCTCTTGTATCCCTTGACAATGCATGTGTAGTCAGAGTATATAGCGTATCTGTGTTTCATCTTGGTAATTTGAGCATCTGAATAGTCGAAGTCCTGACCAAAAATGACGAGGACACACTACGGTGTTTATAGATAGAATTGGCATTCCTGTTGAATCTGATAACATATTGAACTGGAGTGAATGAAATGTTTTAGGAAGTGATTAATACAAACTATTTGTTCCTCTCTATACAATGTACAAGTCGAGCTACATGACGCTAAAGTTGCAAAGCATATTTTTGTACAATCTCTAATCTCTCTCAGAATACCAACTTTTTAAATAATGTTTAACACCCGTTATTATTACGTGCGACAGTGCAGGCGGGATATATGAAATGAGTTAATGATGATTGGGAAAGGAAATTTGGGAAGGATACATGCCAGGCCTAGGGTACCTCTCCGGTATTTGTCAGTTTTGAGGACAGAGGAATTCCTGCGAGAAACCTCAATCAGGAAGGGCGGTCCTAGCGGTATTTGACCCGAAGACCTCCCGTTCACGAGTACGTGTCTCAAGAACATCGGCTGTCCGTGTCGGTAGAACATCATTCTATATTCCCGGAATTCTGTACATCCCTTTAATATTGGACTTTTATTTACACACAAATGCACTTCTATAATTCAAATAGCCCTCACACTGCATCAGTACAACATCAGACGAACTGATCAGAGATGACGTATGGTATTTCCATGATCCGCATCTATATTGGCAAACAGAAAGTTCGTATTGTAAACTCAGCAGTCTCCGGTAGTTTTAGAAGTTTATACTAAACGTACTTAATGAAATTACCTTTTTGGAAGGATTAATTTCGACCAAACATGACAGAAAAACATTGCTGAACAATAACTTCACCGTTAACTGCTTTTAAAATTAAAGAAAAGTTGTTGGTTGGACATCAGTCTGCGAGCGAAACCGTGCTGTAGCGTTGCACCCCCTGGAAGACTTTGGGGAGGGGAAGCGATGTTTAACTATTTAACTCGTGATCACAAACTTTCCCATTAACGGTAATGGGCCAACAGTTCCATCTATGCCCCCATTCGTGCTTTCTTACGTTCAGTGCCATGCTGAAGAATCAGAGTACAACAAGAGGCTACAGAACTTCCGGAAACTCTTGTTTTTTATGCACGCTTGTAGAGTCCCTTGTCTAATACTGACAAAGTCTGTGAGCATGCGTGCTTATGGAATTAACGAGCTCAGTGTCGTTTAAAAAGCTTTTGTACTGAATACCAAAATTTTTCCGTTTACTCAAGGTAAACTCGGAAAAGAACCATTATGCCGTTTTTATTTTCATTTACAAAGACACATGAGAAAATGGGGGGGGGGGGAGCTAATGTGTTGCATTCTATCCATTTTCGTTTCTTTATACATATCGTCTACGATGTTTTCTTACACAACATGAATTTTATGTTATTAATCTGAATATGCATTTGCAGAAATAATTTCATTGTACGTTTTGTTGTAGGTAAAGAATGGGATACAGGAGGTTAAAGCGATAATCAAATCTTGAAAGCGGGTTGCAAGGTATATCTTGGCTTTGAAATTCCGCTCTTTGCATTACTACGAGAAATATATATATAAATAAAGGTGACTTATCTCAAAAAGATTAATGTCATAAAATGTGTATTTTAACTAAATGTATGTTTCTTTGTATAGTAAGCTTGTTGATTTCTTACGGCTTACAAGTTACTACAGAATTATACACAATTCATTCAGAACAAAGAGGCTCTCAAATGCTATTTCCAGAAAACTCAAGATATAATTTTATCATACAAATATCTTTAACACATAGTACTTTAATCAAAATCGTTAGAGCCAGTTTTGAAAAAATAAACAGAAGTAGTTTGGAATGGGAATATTTTCTTAAAAATCTTCGTGTAGATCCCTATATGACGCTAAGCTTAAATACCAATTTTGGTAATTATTCTACATTTAGTTTTTGAGTTGTGCTGCTAACACACATACACACAGACCAATGCCCACACGCGCACGACCTTATTCTAAACCTTTTTGGACTCAGTGTCCTTAAAACATATTTCCGGTGAAATCCGGATGTCGAGTTTTTAAGCGGATTACAATACTTCCTCTGCTTACTAAGGGAAAGCGGTAGAGAAGTTAAAAAAACTGAGCAGCAGCGTCTCACAACTTTCTCTGACAGTAATCACTTATCGATTCCCGCCACCAACCACTCTCGGCGTCGTTGCAAATGCCTGCACGGCAACTGCCATCCACCGCCTTCGTTCGTGACGGACAGTGCTACCGACTCAAACAATAACGGTTATGGAGCGAGCATTACTTGAAGTTTATACGTATTAGAAATTCCTAATTAAATACTGGAAAGGAAGCATCTATAGATAAACGGCTAATGGGTGCGAAAATTCGCAATAGTTCAGTTGTTCTTGTGTGTTAACTGCAGCAAGTTCCTGCAGTATATGGATTCCCCTCCGAATTCTACTTAATGAGAGCTAAGGGCGAAATGAAGCAGGTGAAGTTTGAATTGAGAGAGATGGCTACGATGTTAAACAGCTGTTTAAAAAATCTGAAACCCACGCATGAAAGCGGGAAGCACACTGTGAGAGAGCTATGAACACCAGAATCATCAAAACACAACTTCAGTAGTTGGACGCACAAATATTGCTATCCTATAGACCCTGAGTTCACTTCGCGGGCAGGATGAGCTGCCCAGATAAAACTTTTCTTGTGGCCTTTTTGTCGCATAGATATCAGCTCTATACACTCCGGACTCATTTAAGAATTAATTATCCGAATTTAATTCATCGCCTTTGAGATCTGAGTGTTTGATGGAAACTGGTCTGCGTCACTTTTATTGTTTGGATAGTAGTATTCATTGACTTTAGGCTCAATTTCTTTGTTCCAGATCTTGTACTATGCCCAGAACCCATTCTTAATATCACTACTAAATTTATATCTGTATATATCATTACAAGAGTATCCTGCATTTAGACGACCAAAACGTTATGGTACTCGAAATCTGAATTAAATTTCATAAAGAAATATTATACATGTTCAAGAACAATTTCCCGTGATAATAAAAGTATGTTTAAACCAACTTTTAAAATGTTGCGCATGCACTTGCTAAATTTTCAAGTTCAAAACATGTCAATGTAACAACTATTTTGTGACTGAATAAATCATTTATCATTAAACTCTCCACGTTTTATGCTTCTTTGGGGAACAGAAGTATGTGTAGTAAAATCTATATGTTACATTCATTAGGCTTTCTCTATCCTCTATCTTTATTAGTGGGTATAAAATTATTGTTATGAAAATTTATTCTCCTATGCACTTCTATTCAATCGAGATAAAGCTCTCCGGAAATGCTGCATTACACATTTCGTTTTAGATACAAGGAGAATGCTATAGTCAAATGTTTTAGAACTGGAGGCTACACGCTGGCTTTAAAATTGATTGCTCTTTCCATGGCATCGCGAGAAACACTTCGAAACCGAAAAGACTTTAAAAGAATGGTTAAGTATTGAACAATACGAACCATGATAACGGATATCTTTGAAATGATTGATGCCACAAAAAAGTTATTTGAAATAAATTCTGTGTTTTAGAGAGATCTATATTTTTGTGTAGCACGTTTTCGTTTATCGCTTAACGTTTATTAGTTACACAAGATTATACAAAATTTCTTCCGAGTGAAGACTTCAAAGACTATTCCCAGAAAATTCAAGATATACATTGTATTTTACCTGTAAATATCTTCAATATATGGTATCTTAATCAAACACCTTAGAGTGATTCTTTTTATAAAATGAAACTTTCCGAAAAATGTTCCTTGTAAAGGCTAATTTGGGGTGGGAGGATTTTCTGGAAAATATTCGTGTCACATCTTAAACTGAAATACCAAGTTTGTTGTTTTTGGGTTATGCTGCTCACAGACGCACAGAAACACACGCGGAACTTTTTCTAAAAATGGCTTTTATTTAGGGAGCCTCAAAACATGTATTTCCAGTGAAATCTTGAATTTTTGGCTGGAATGCAATACCTTCTCTATCTTCTACCTACGTGGTAGAGAAAAAGGAGTGTACTGCATTCAAAACTGTACGTATATTCAATTGTAACTAAGAGTGAAATAATTAGAGCGCTGAAGCAAATACAAAATGGGAAAGCTGCGGGAATAGATAATATTCCTTTTGAGATATTTAAGGCTAATAATATTACAGGGGACTTCATGCACCCACTTATTGAGCAAATATGGGAGAAAGAGAATCTTCCAACCAACAAGAATAACAGACTAGTTGGCTAAAACGGGAATAAACATGGTGTAATAATTGGAGCGAAAACAATATTATCATTTCGCAATAAAATTCTATTAAGAATCATATGCGGGCCACAGACGTTACCGCCTGAGCCATCCCCCTCGGCTTTGCCCTATTATATCCAGTCTGAAAGTCTAACGTTATATCAAGAAGTACTAACATTTAAATTTTCTATAGCAATGTGAACAGACTTTTATTATATGGCTGTGAAAAGTGGAAAACAAAACAAACTATTCAAAGCAAATTACAAACCTTTGTCAATAGATGCTTAAGGAGAATTATAAGAATAAGATGGCAGATATAATTTAAAATTTATAATTATGGAAAAAACAAATAAAAAGAAATTACAATACAAATAAAAAAGAACGAAAGCAGAAGTGGATAGGGCGCACACCAAGAAAGGAGATAAAGCAGTGGAAAGAATAGTTTTAGATTGCAATCCCCAGGGTAGTAGAGGAAGAGGAAGACTAAGAAACACACGGAAGAAAACAGTTATTAAGAAATTGCTGAGGAAGGGAAAACATGGATTGAAGTAAAAAAGTTAGAAGAAATAGCGTCTGATGGAAATACATTGTGAATGTCCTGTTATCCTCATAAGGAGATAATTGATTTCAATTTAATTTAAGCTGAGTTTAATTCAAAGTGTGTCAATTATTTAGTTTAAATCTTAAATGATTTTAAAAATTACAGTAGTAGGATAAAATGTTGTATTTTTTAAACTCATTTGTGTAGTCACTTAAAAATGAAAATCTATCTGTAAAATGATGACTTAAATCTTAGGAAAGAAAAAAAATCAGGTGCTTGTTTTCATATTTTCTTAGTGTTCTAAATATTACTTTTCACACCTTTAGCCAATTTTGTTGCAAAATGTTTAGTTTCAGTCATGTGATAATTTAAATGATTAAGTGGTTAACTATTTGAGTAGATATTAAAATTTTAAATCTGATTTGCTTGCATTTAAGAATTTTCACATTTTCATGATATACAGGTGCTCCAAAACTATTCGTTCAACTTATACAGGTGGTAGAGAACATCAAAACAAATATATTTCGGTACGGAACATATGGTCCGTGACGGCAATTTGTGATGCTAGGGACGATTTACAGAGAAGGCAGTTTCGTATGCTAATTACAGCAGTGGCATTCACAGGAACTGCTCGGATGCGCGACTATTGGCCTGTGCGCACGCAGTTCATTTTCGGATCATTGATGGTCGTGTCTGTTCGAAGACTCCTGACATGTCCGCAATGGTACGAGCAGCGACAGGTCTTCTTCTGTTTCCACATCGGTTTCATACACCAGCTGCTTCATATGCCCCCATAGGAAGAAATCCAGACTTGTGAGGTGGTCAGGCCGATCCATCGATTCTCGAATATGGCTCTCAGATGATTTCTCAGCAATGCTGAAATGGGCTGGCGCCCCATTGTGCTGGAAATACATCCTTTGTTTAACATTCAGAGGTACATCCTGCAACAGTTCTGGCAACACATGTTTCACGAAGATGTGATAGCGCCCTACGTTGAGGCGGAATGGAAGAATGTATGGTTCAACCTATCACCGAGACTGCCGTGTTTCCAAGCAGACCTCAGAGCCAACCGTTCGTACACAGAGCAGGTTTGAAGGTCAGCGATACCGACACAACACTTACGTCAGCACCACTCACAAATGGTTCCATAACATTACAAGTTGACTTCAGAGACCATGTGTTCCTTATCGAAATATACGCGCTTTGATGTTCTCTGCCACCTGTATTAATTTGAACGAATAGTTTCGGAGCAACTATACATAACTCTTTAGGACGAAATTATCAATCATGGACTTGAAAATGATTGAACAGCTATAGAAAGGTACACAAAGATTTATCTCAACAATTTGGTGAAAACCTAACAGATATTCATAAAAAATGTAATGTGATCTAAAACAGCTATCGGATATGTAAATAGGAAAAATAAAATAATCTCACAAACTTTATATAGTTGTTGCTTAGAAAGAAAAATAATTGTAACTGTCTGTACAATAAAACGCTTTGCGCTTCCTACTAAGATTTTTAGGAAATCATGTTAATTTGTTCAACGAAGAGCATTTTGTAAGGGCAAAAATGTGCATTTCTAAAATTCATTTTAAAGTACCTTTGTCCTAAACGTTACACTTAGGATCCTAAACTTTGTATGCGTTTTGTATGCACATATGTACATTAAAAAAAATCAGAATTGCTCCAGATTTCCTTAAGTTTAGATTTTCGTAGATATCCCTTCCCCTTAAATATAAAAAAAAATCGCATTGAGATTTGAGTGATTCGGAACGTGATAACAGGTGAAGGTAAAACGCCGCGTTACCTGCCAGTGAGGCGATGCAGCGACTATGTTGTAGCGGGGGGATATCTGCGTACGTCATGTTATGACGTGTTTGGCTATAGGCCATAATGACCAGATTTGTCCAAGCTTGGACCATAAATGCACCCTTTGGGTGTACAGCTCGATCGCGTTATGAGCTGAAATTGGAGAGATGACGTCATATTTTTGTACAGTTACATACAAAAATATTGCTAGACCGTTAAAATCACAACGGGTAATTTTCCTCCTAACTAGCAAACATTCCTGACTAATATTTGACTATTATTATATTATGACTATTTATTTGTCGACTTAAGACAAGTCACGGAAAACTCTATCAATAAAAGTTATTACGGGAACAGAAGCGGATTCACGTTAACTGCTATTAAATGTAAAGTGACAGAGTTTGTAAATAAAAGGCACTTTATACTTGAGTTAAACTGTGTTTCACGTACTTCAATAGTATAAGAGCGAGAGAACGAGAGAGAGAGAGAGAGAGAGAGAGAAGGTTGTCACAAGGGGAGGAAGGAGCTATTTTATATATCAATATTATGTTGAAACATCAGCGCTCCTACATCGGCAAGATTTTCTGCATGTAACTATACATTTCAGCTTAGATGTATTCCTTCTGGCTCCTCTTAATCGCGCTTTAGGGAATTATATGCTAAAATTTATAGCATATGTATCAAGCCGATTTCGAAGTTTTTATTTACCTACATTGATATACGAGCGAAACAAATTTCAAAGAGATTATTTTCCTATTTCTGTGGTTCCCTTACATTTTTGTTTCCTAATCCGGAGAGCCACGGGCGTGTTTGTGCACGTGGTTTTTCCGACGGTTTACGATATTCTGTATATGCTAAGTCAGCCCTATAGACGAAGGTCCCGTGTATATCGTTAGCCTTAATTGCTGAAAGGGATGTTAAACACTTAAAAGAAGTTGATATCGTTTGAAAAATGTATGCATTGTAACCAATTCCTATGCGAATTAGGTGCGCTTTATTAAGAAACAAACCACTCTCCTCCACACATTAGGACAAATGAATTATTTTTCATTCCTCCCAAAAATTTTATTCCTAGATTTCACGGGAAATGCATGTTTTGAGGCCCCAGAATCCAACAAAAACATTTGTGTGTGTGTCTGTGAACAACGTAACTCAAAAGGAAAATTCAGATAAATACCATTCTTAGTATTTAGGTTCAGTATCTTCCAAAAATGCGACACGAAGACACACATTTTTCTAAGTTTTTGGTTTTCTAAAAAATGGCTCTAACATTTTGATTAAAATAGCATCTATTAAAGATATTCACATGACAAATAAGATGTGTACCTTGAATTTTCTGGGAATAGCGTGTGAAGTCTTCTTCATTTGGAAGGAATTTTGTATTGTCTTGCATAACTCGTAAACGGTTTTTTATATTTATTGTCTATTATATTATAAACTCAAGCAGGGAAGGACATGCCACTGGGAAAACGAGAAAATGGTATTACTATGCTAGTTTGATCTTACATTCTGAATATCCAAGGCTTGAATGGCTCTGTTTTGTGTTGCTGAATCCTCTTCCATCTCTCAGCACGTAAAAATTGTGGTAGATGAGGCAGCATATAATCAGCTGGATCGTCCAACGTTTTTAGCCAAATAAAAGTACCCATTATCAGCCAGAGTAGCGAATTATACAATGCAGGGCTCACTTTAGGAAGGTTCAAATGTAAAATATCAGAATGTTGAGGATTCCATCCGGTAGGTATCCAAGTACGACAATAACCTAAAATCCAAGTCTAGACCACTGCTTTACCAGAACATTCCATCAGTCGATGTGGAAATGAATTTCCGGCTTTACAAACTGGGCAGTTTGGGAAATAGCCATCCGATGGCGACAGAGTTTGTCTGCCGTTGAAAGGATTACATTTACAATCTGACACGGTACTGCCATCCATTCGGAGTTAATTGTGGAAGGCTAAAACATCTCCAAATGCGCTTCCAGGGCAGTTGTGGGTATTTCAGCTGTACATGTGGGATAATACGAGCAGCTCGAACAAGAAAGGTGTAAATATTCTTCACAGTGCGAAAGTCACTATTCTCAACTTTCTCCGGTGGTAAGTTCTCCAAGGTCTGATAAACTTCACGTAACACTTGGGGAACCTTGTCATAGTCGCCCCGATCAAAAACGATGTGTATTGTCGTGGTATCGCGATGTCCACGGGGTCACCCTGGTTCTTCAGGGCAAGCAAGAGCAATTTAAGCATCAAGGCCTGAGACTGACGAATCACCTCTAGTAGTCCCCAGCCGCCTTGGCCCTTAGGGAGACGTAGTTGATACGCGCAATTCGATAGAGCTTTCCTGTCCAGATAAAATAACCTAATATCTGTTCTATTCTGTGACAATGGCGTTTTGTGGGTTGGAGAACATATGCAAGGAACCAGATTCTGCTGAGCGCAAAGATATTACAGAACCAGACACATTGTACCAAATTCGGCCTCCTGGTTTTCTGCTGATACGTCACACCACTTAGGATATTATACGAGACGTCCAGTTGTATTCCCTCATGTCCGCTTCGTTAGTATTAAAGTAGATCCCCAGAAACTTCGTACGCCTGTACAATAGGTATGCCTAAAACTGATGTATCCGGAGCCTGTAATCCAATTGGCAATATCTCGGACTTCTTCATATTAAATATCATTCCCCTACTCTCCTCATATTGCTCTAAACAATCTCTTAGGCGCATAATATCGTGGGATGTGGTAACCATTACAGTAATATCGTCAGCGTAGGCTCTTACCGCAATTCTCTGGCCATACACATGCGTTAAGCGATAGACGAAAACGTACTACACAATACATGTAGACCTCATTAAAATACACAATTTATTTTAAATCAGTTTTTTTTGGCATGAACCATTTCTGAGATATCCGTTATTAAAGGTTTGAATTGCTCATTTCTTGGTCATTCTCTTAAAGCCCTTTCAACATTCAGTTGTTTCTCGCGATTGCATGGAAACAGTATGGAATTTTAAGGCCAGCAGATAGCGTCCAGTTCTTAAACATTTGACTGTCGCTGTTCTCTTTGTATCTATAATGAAATGTGTAATGTAGCTATTCCTGCAAAGGTTCATTTAGGTTAAAATGAAGTAGATACAAAAATAAGCATTAGTAAGAATAGATGTATACCCATCATTAAATGATAAAGATAGAGAAAGTCATGTGAATGTATCACATCATATTTTTATTACATATATTGTTAATGCCACAAAATTTAACATCTAAACAGATATGGTATACTATGCAAACAAACACACAGGATGTAACTCATAATGCACATGTGTACCAATGCAATAAGAAGGAAAGTGATTCTCATGCTTCAAAATGTGCAACATCTCGTAATTTACAGAGAAATGTGTTATAGGTTTACTTGTGAAACCATGCATTAAATAGGGTTCGTGCAAACCACCGTTTGTGGATTGCACGAGTTAGAAGTATGCAATCAGAGAAATATTTTCCTGGGGATTACTAAGCTTAGTATGAAAATAAATTAAGCTTTACATCGAGGGAACTCCAGCTTTATTATATAGAATCATACCCGCCATTTAAGTACAGTAGGTAAGATTTTGTATGAAAAATTAACATTTTAGATTGGAAAATCTGAAACTCTGAGGTTTTTAATCAGGCTTGTTGTGTGTTTCTGTAACGAAAATTCTTATAAGAATACTTTATATCGCCAAAACGCTGGCTCGTATGCAATTTTCTAAGACTAATGGGTTTCGTGTTTCAAATTCACTCCTCTGTAACCCTTAAGGACATGGATGAATATTTTATTGCTCTCTCTCTCTCTCTTCCGCATACTTATGGTAGGTAGAGGAAGTGCTGTAAAAAAACCGTTTGAGATTTTACCCAAATACGTGTAATGAAGTCCCGCTGAAATAAACAGAAGCATTTTTACAAAAGATATGATGCGTCTGTGAACACCATAACTTGAAAAATAACCTAATGTGTTACATTCATATGATTTTCTCTAGCCACTTTCGTTTATTTTTATATACCTTCTACAAACTATTCTGTAAAACCTATTCTTCTACTTACTTCTTGTTAACCAAGATAAACGCTTGCACTAATGGCTTCATTGCACATTTCATTGTACGTACAAAGGGGATACTGAAGCGATAGTCAAATCTTTAGAAAACGACTGGCTTTAAAATCCTATACTTTGTATGACATCGCGAGAAACAGATGGATTTAAGCAATTATTGAATATGTATACTTAATGTATTGTAAAATTCAAACCATTAGCAACAATTATCTCGGAAACATTAATGCCACAAAAATTATGTATGAAATATATATTATACATAGACCTATTTATTTATTTACTTACTTATCGTGTTTTAAGAAAACGCACGTGGTTCATGTAGTGAACATTCGTCTATTTTTATGGTTTATAAGCTATGCAAAATTATATAAAATTAATTCATAGTGAAGAGGATTTTTCTGTTTGTAACACATTATTCACTGTCTCATGTTTCAACTTTCCTCGGCGATGCGGTATCTATCCCGGTTTGCGAAAGTGGTTGCTACTAAATACACACTGATTAATGTGAGCTCATTTCTCGTTAAACGTTTATCGTTAATAGCACGGCCAGTAAAATAGCTTCCTTTCTGAATGGTATTATGTATAAAAATAATATATTTTGTGAATTTGTAATGGGTAGGGAGAATCGTGTGAATTTTGATACCCGTTTTGGTTAGGCCCGAGAACTATATACCACCCCTAAACTCAGTCGTTCTCCGTGGACTAGTGGTACCGTGCTAGCCTCTAGTTCCCAAGGTCTCGGGTTCAAACGCCACGGAGGGTGATGGATTTTTTTCGGGCGTAAAAATCCTTAGCATGGCTTACTTCGGAAGGGAAGTGAAGCCGGTGGTCCCGTGTCGTAGATTTACGGCACGTAAAAGAACCTCAAGCCTAATAAAGAGGCCTCAGAGCAAATTTAGCGGGCTTTCACGCCTATATAGAATGGGAGTTAAGGACCATAGTACTGAAAGAGCATCCATAAATAAATAAAAAAACCTAAACTCATTCCGGATTTGCTAATTTTATTTTATTAACAAATATAGGCACGTGTATAAAATTATTGGGATCTCTATAATTCAGAGTTTAAAATTTGTTTCCTGAGCTCTGTTCGTAGAGTAGAAAAACATACTTTAGATATCAGAAAAAAGTATGAGTAAACCTTGCTCTTGAGCAGTCAGATTTGTCTTACAAATACCCAGTATCCGTAAATACCAGCACTGAAATGCACGTTTCAAAATTGGAAGACAAATATAAGTGTTTGCCCAAATATCATTACAATTCAACTTAGGAAGTACAATACACATATATTTCCAGCACATGATTCATTATTATTAACTTAAGTATTGGTATAACAATTGAATTCTAGTCTCACAGGCCAAGCGATCATTTCAACCGCACCACTAACGAGATTTTGTTTTTAAAGCAAACAAACAAACACATTAATTGTTCTTTCACACAAGCCGTGTGTTGGACAAGGTTGGAAAGGTAGAATCAGATGATTCGGCATGTTGCCATGGTAGCTCAGTGGTTAGAGCAACCGGAAGGAGACCGGGAGATCCGTGGTTCAAATCCCGGCTTTGGCATTGAATTTTTCAGTCATCTGATTCTACCTTTCCAAACACACATTAGTTCGTATCTTTCATCACGTTCTGATTTCATGCGCGGTGTGCGCCATGTATAACTTCCTATTTATATATTAAATGTGCCCAGGTGAAGCTGTACGACATATTGGTCGCTGGAATGATTTTGTTAGGACAAGTCGGAAAGCCTGGAGAATCGTATCATGGGAAATTGAGAACTCTTTTATCGATGTTTGAGCGATTAGATATTTCATCCTTTATTGATAGCTTTACTGATGCGGAATTTCTGTCACGAAATACCCAAGCATACTTTGTTCGCTTTCTAACAATTCATCTTCAGATATGTTGAATTAAATATTGTAAAATCCTGGAATTAGACTAGCATTCTAAATTACTTCTCTATTTTCAATTTTCTAGCGCTTACCCTTGGAAGAGGAAGAAAGTACTGCTTTCTGATAAAATTTGACATTGTGATTTTACCGGAAATGACTCGTTTTGAGGTTCCATGAATCAAAACCAGCATTTACAGAGTGGCTCATGAATTCGTGCTTTTATTGCTACTGAGCGGGATAGTATAAAATTGAGAAGTCGAATAAATGCTGCACTTTGTATTTGTGTCGGACGTCTTTTAGGGGGATAAGGGTCATAGTCATGAAATCCTTCCACGAAAATTGTATTTTATGTGGTAAATCTTCGTTATTTTCTATATTGTCAAAGTGATTACAACGGTTTAATTAAAATTTCACATGCAAGAAGTATTAATTTGGTGAATATAACTTATATTTTGTATTTTCTATTAAGTTCTCTTCATTCTATTTGAAGCAATATAGGACAGACTACTATGGTGTCCAAACCAAGTTATTTTCCTTAACCTAATTAATGAATGTTTTAGTACACGCTCTCTAAAGCAGTGGATTGTCGGACTTTTAATATGCTGAAAAATAGTTCATTTTCATAAATAGTTTAACAGCCTAGGCCGCTAAATTCGTCATAGAAACCTTTAGCGGAGTAATAAAGCATGCAATGGCAGTGACCAGTTATAGCAACTTTAACAGGGTTTTAAACAAAATACTTGATCATAAAATAAGAAATGTAAGGCAACATTGTTTTTTTTTATCATAATCTTTTGTAGTCTTTAAACTCAATATATTCCTTCTCTTACTGCTACTGTGGTTTGGCTGACAGCAGCCCCGATTCAATATTTCTGACTCGGATTGAAATTTCCTCGGGAATTTCACCCAAATTTTCAGTCACGAATGCACAGAATAAGCACTGCCATCCACATCGGCATCTCGTATTATTACGGTCAAGGCTTCCTGGGAGTCGTTGGTACGGTTCATAGAGTAACATCCAGGCGACTGAGAATATGTCAACAAATGGGGACTATATGTTTTATATTTATACAGTACTTAGGAGTATTACATTTATTTATTTAATTTAATAAGGTTTTACTAAAAACTGTTGAATGTACCATGTACGCAAAACCTTTCTCAGCGGACTCATCACTGTGACTCGTCGCATTGGACTCGTTCCAAATTCGTTCGCTAAAGCCATACTTTGTGCTTTTGATACATAAGCAGCTATTATAAAACAATGCTCATTAATATTTTAACACGTTCGCAAACAAAATAACGTGTTTATAAACTACTTTCCCATGCTTATGAACTTTTGTGAAGGAATTTATACATTAACGTTTCGTATTTTCGTTATAATTTGAGCTTGAAGGTTCGACTGCCCATGAAATATCATGCTTATTCATTTTGGATTGACGAAGATACTTTTATTGCGAAAATTTCGAATGGAAATAACAGTACTTTCACCTTGTGCGGTTGATAAAGATGCATTTGTATGGTACAACGAAAAGGTTATAGCATTAACTCATTGAACGTATCGCTTTTGTCGGCAAGAGTGCTAGGGCAGATGCGTAAATGAAAATGGCCTCTTAATATAAGTTGCACATATATTTTAAGCCCAGGCACTCTGCACAGTCGCTTACTCTTCATAGTTCTGAAGAAGAAGAAGAAAAGGATCTCCCAAATTTGGAAGGTGTGTAATGCTTCGCCATATCGTGTGGGATGTCTCAGGCGGCAACGTCTGTGACCCGCATTAGGGAGGTCCCGGGTTCGATCCTCGGCGACTAACTCTGGCCCATGGGTTTTTCGTGGGTGGACAGGCGAATGCTCGGGTGGTTCATCTTCTACCATGATTCATTTCTCTCTCGTTTCCTCTACCCATCATCCTCCTTGTCATCTGTTTCAGGGAGGTAGAACCAGGCGACGGTGTTCGGAGGGTTGCGGCTGGGCGGTGGCTTGCGCTCTATAAAGGTTTCTTCCCTGAGGTCGCTGCGGTACCGCTCAGCTAGGTCTCTCCTTCGGTGGTCCCCGCCCCGGGGACCCTGAAGGTTAGTGGCTTGCGGGCAGGGACCGGGCGGCGTCAGATGCGTTCTATCTGAAATCATTAGGGACCTGTCCAGTTTGCGCCTTCGGCATCCGGATCTGGACGTCCCTCGGGTCTCTCCCCTCTCCGTCCCTCCCAGGAGTCAGAATTATACTTTAGTAAACCAGTGCTTTGAAAAATAATTTAAATCGAATTGGGCAAATAGGGCCTACTTGCGGTGCTCTGCCTGGTCCCTCCGTGATACGTACCCTTATTTTTTCCTAATGCTTCGCCATCAAATCTAAAAAGTGTGACATAATCTCTTAAATTTAATTTTGACGTTACAGTGAACTTGACTTCCTTTAATACTTCTGAGTGTGGGTTGTATACTACAATATACATCTGCACTTCTGGCTCAAAGCACTTGACAAACTTGAAAGCCTGCTGGAAGATGAATCACAAGTTCAAAAATAGGTATATTTATTTATTTCAATTTCTAAACCTAATTCTGCATCCCTGACAAATATATTTGTTTACTACATTTTACGTTTGTAATTGTCTTTAATCTTACTCACATTTCACAATGGCAACCATAGGAGCATTTTTTTTCTTCCAGATCCAGTCCACTCTAACGTCACAAAGACAGAATACTGAAGAACTTTGTTTATCGACAAAGTTTTATTTTGATATTATTTCATTTATCTTATTTACATAAATTACATTCTCGGATAAATTTGGAACATTTAAGAATATAACACTAACAGAGTTTTATCAATTTTGTTAACAAATGTTTTGGTTATCGTTGCTTTTTAACTTTGGTGTGGACTCAGCTTTACCGAAAAAAACACAAGCTGTTAAAAGAGTGATATGATGATAATGATCACTACAATAATAATAATACCAATGTTGCTACTACCACTAATAATAGTAATAATAATGATAAATAATAATAATAATAATAATAATAACGACAAAAACTGTTAACTGTAAGATTAAGTTTCACATTCGTCCAGAATTTCTGAAATAAAATGTAGTCTTGGATACCAATGAAGTTTATACTTGCAGTGGACAAGAAACAAACTATTTTCTTTGTTATTTCTTTTGGCATTTTGTAATTGCAATGGTAGCTTTAGAGAAAATGTAGCTAAACGACTATCGCATTATTTTTTGTACAAGAAATATATAGATTCCAAACGTTTTTATTTTGGCTGAAACCACAGAAAGGCGATGATTTACTGTTATCGATGTTTTTCCTTAGTAGTCGACAAGTAAATCGCTTTTGGTCTTTCTCTTATTTCGCTGTTGGGGAAGTGAATGTTGTCGCGAATAGAAGGAAACTTTGTGTTCATCATTAATCACTGCAAGAGACGCTTCTGTTTGTTTCTCCCGGCGGCGCCAGTAGTCTCATTGAACTGCCATGGCCTCCTATATTACTTCTCCAAGGTCTGCGACTTCAGGAGGCCGTGTAAAGCCACAAACATTTCGCTTCTGTTCTGTTTTAAACTTGTTCTTCTGCAAGCAACGACTTTTCGACAATGTCTTTGTTAAACGGGTTTAATTTATCTTGTGAAACAGTTTCAATGGCTGATGAAGAAGCACGTTACACAAACACAAATAACGTTGTGTTACATTCAATTCTGATAGTATTGTAATTAAACATAGAACATAAGAAGGGATTAAAATGAAAACAAAATCTAATATTTGACGGTCACATGAATCTATCTACCCATTACACATCCAAAGGTTTGGTTTTTTTTAAAGGTGCTCAAGTTTTAGGTCATTAGCACCTACACATTCAAAGGTATCCTTTCTACGGGATAAATAATAAATTCCGTCTTCGAAGAAGAGAAATGCTAGACGATGTTGTTACGATGAAGTTCGATATAGGAATTGCCATGGTATTGAACTAGCTATTGAGAAAGAGCCAATTTTATTATGCCCAAAAGTCAACTGAGATTGTTGGAAATATCTGGACTACCATGACGACGCTGTACAGTCCGTGTTATTCCGTGTACAGTCCAGCGACCAAAGGATGATTTCCATTCTGCCCCAAGAGCATATGAATGCCGTAGCACTCGGCTATACTGTAAGCCATAGATGGTTTGTCTTCATGTGCGGTAATTCTATGTACAATACCACAATTTAGACTAAGATACAATGCGCATCTGCTTCAAATTTTGAAATAATGTAAGCAAGTAATGTTTATGCTACTTACTATACTCTTCCCATAATAAGAAACACACTCGAGGTAAACAAAGGCGAGAGGCAGTTCCAAGCACGTGGCCGCAGGGAATACTCTCGTTGGTCCCTGACTAGAAAATAGATCTTAACTTTTCGTTTTGTTATTTGAAGTTTTGCTAATGAATAAGTTTAATGATTTCGCTGCAATATACTACACTTACACTGTTATTTTGAAATACAAACCAATCAGTTTACTGAATCTAGGCAGTTATCGTGACTGTGAACGAAAACAACCAGTGACGAATATGGCGGCCACTTTATGGATGGTGTGAATGCAGCAGATAATAAAATGACTTTTGAGGGTTTCAAAAAGTAATTAAAGATAAAACAGTGAAAATTAGTAAGAAAAAACTGATTTTAAATGTGTTTCCCAAGTTAATGTAGCGTAATCTGGCATTTCAGTGAACGAATTGGTGAAATCAACTGCAGAGTATACCGTTATTTCAGAAGCCATTGTGCATGTGCGAAAATAATTCAAAGAGACTGGTGGTGTTAAAATACCGTGGAAAAACACAAACATTCTAAAACACCTTTAGGAAAGAAAGATGATTTTCTCAAGTGCGTGATTGGTTAAGAATGAACCACCAACAGTAAATAAAGTGTGAGATATTAACAGTGACCCTGATTTACCAAACTTTAAGCGAACGAACTACCATTCTTTGCTATTATAAATGTGATTTTTTAGTGAAAAGAAACATGATAATATCATTGTGGATAGCGGCGATACTGCGCTGTGGAGATCTATATATCTAAGACATTTCGCCACTACAAGAGAGAAAACAGAAAGATATATTACCATCTTGAGACCCGGGTTAATAAGGACTGTTGTACCTCAAAAGTATGGGTTGATAATTCAGCATTAATATCGGATTCTGACTTTAGATTCTGCCATACCTGCCATCGATGACGACTATGAACCTGACTACTGTAAGTAAGCATGTACTTTAAATTGGTGCGTTCTCTGAATGCATAATATGTTTTAAGGTGCTCTTTATATACCTTCTCGGCGTTCATTTTAATATAGGAACCTAGTTTATTGAGACGGAAACTAAAACTGCCCTTATGCATAAAGTTATTTCAAATTGGCATTTGAAATCTGATGTAAGGCATGGGTGAAGGTAATACTGTCTTTACCGTCACGACGTGTCGGCCGCTAAATCGCATATGCTGTGTACGTGTTACTCAGAGCGGATCCAGTATAGTGGTGGAAAAATGCTTATTTTTCATTGACAGTTTGGCTTAATTGCAAAAGATATAATATCCCTTCCAAGAAAAAAAGTCAAGTGCTTCCGCGAGTATTCACGCATAACCTAACCTAGTCCATTGCAATGTTATTTTTCTCACTCGGGTGCTTTCGCAACAAGTCGTGGTTTTTTTGTAGCGGTATCGAAATATGACGCTCCCTTCCCCTCTTCCCTCTCATGCAAGCGCGAATTTATAACGCACTGTATCCAAACAACGCATATACACACAAGTATTTTTATATATATATATATATATACTTGTTATAATTGCTGCTCACTTTAATTACGTTTATGGAATTCATGATCATCATCATAATCATCATCGTAATAACCGTCCTGTATCATTTTCCATTATGTTCTCCAAAACAGCATCTCGAGTATCTGGCTTTCGCATGGGTACCGCAAGAGCGTAATAGCATAATTCCGGAAGATTTCTAGGAGCGTTGCCTGCAAAGATGTTCTAAGCTCTCGCATCATATATGCACATACTCTTGTAACAGTTGTATTGCAACGCAACGTACTCCCTACGACAAGAGGAACTATTTTGGGGGCCATCACAGAATTGCTGAAATTTTGCGATCATACAAGTTTGGAGGGATTATTTTAAAACTATTTACTGCACATATTGTTACTTTTTGGAATGTTTCCATTCTCGGAATAGTTCCAAAATAATGCTTAGGTTAGCTTTTCCTTCTTGTACAACTTGCCAAATAAAAGGGATGTCGGGTTGCATTCCATCCATTTTATAGTGTTCAACTGTAATCCTAACAAAGCTGTGTGCGGTCTTGGAGTAATGAAATGACAGTTAAATGTGATATGTGCGTTTAAACAACACCTGCATGCAGACGCTTTACCCACAGAAATAAAACTTGCTCCAAATGGCATTTAGGAAAAATTGAAGATATACTATTGGTTCCTATCTTATTTATGCTCTTTTGTCGTGATTTATTACACCTAGTTTTTAAAAACGATCACTATAATTTATTCTGAATACTATGCAGTTTATATAGCCACTTTATGTTAATCATAATAAATACTTTATAGATATGGTTTCAAATTAGGGATTGTAAGCTTGGTTAACTGCATGCAAGATGGGAAAACAGCATTAAGATATATGGTGTTAAATCCATTTTTGCAGAGAAATAAAATTAGCATTTTAAACAATATAATTAATGTCTCACCTCATATACTCATCTGGTAGACGTCATGCTACAGACAGCGTTTCGGAAACAGTTAATTCTAAGGAAAATTCATTGGGCATTAATGACATTGTTTTAGTAAGCTTTTGCCATGTATCGTGGTTTTCCAAAAACACAAAATGCATTACGGATGAAAAGTAATACACAGGCTATTCCCAGAAAATTCAACATTTGCGCTTTATTTCTTATGCCAGTCTCTTTAACAGAGAATATTTTAAAGAAGATTGTAAATTCATAATTGAGAAAATAAAAACATAATTTAATGTTACCCGCAATTTAAATCCCGGAAAATCTCGATTCTAATGGATAAATGTCCTAAAAATCTTCGCCTTGGGTTCTTAAAATGTGTCTCTACTCATTTTGTTGACAGACACACAGATACACGCATTTGACTCATTGTCTAAAAATGTGTTTTTTTTATATTCTGGCGAAATCTCGATATCGAATTTTTGATGGATTACAGAACATCTTCCATTTCAAGTTTCTGAGCGGTAATGTAAAAATGCAGCCATGAAATTTTAGCAGGAGATTATTTAATGTTAATTAAAAGCTAGATATATCACTCGTTAAATATTCTCTTTTCGACAGATTTTGGGAACACTGTCGAGAAAGCTGAGGCGAATCGCTATTTATTAATCAGAAAAACCTCAGAAACAAATTTTTCAGTCATAAGCAAATGACAATAGCAAACATGTGTGCAGCGCAATCACGTTAAGAACTTCCGAAAGGACATGAACAAAAAGCACTAGCAGCGACAGTGACAGTGATGACGCAAGCAACAACAAAACAGCTGAACATCAATCCATCTCCCTTTGTATTTCCGTAGTCACAATTCCATTAAAGCTCATACAAAAGAAAGAAAAATGAAGGTATTACAAAAGCACTTGCAGAGAAACAGAAAATCGATTGCTAAGAAACAAATATTTTCTTCGGCCTAAAATTATTTTCATGCGGGTTCCTATTGTTTTTTTGTCGGAAAATGCAGAAAGGTGAGGAGGATCTGACAATCCATGAAATGCAGGACATTAGGAAGAAACATTAAGTTTCACTCAGATATAATATGTACTGAAACAACCCCAGAAATATCCGGTACTGCACGGATGTCGTAGTTCGGCGGAATGCAGCCTAGAGGGCGTGCAGCTCTCGGGAAAAGAGGTTGGGTAATTGTGGCAAAGGGAACTTAAGGTAACGCTCCTAACCATGCCTTGGGCTCTTTTATTCCAGCCCAACGGCCTACGGTCCAGTCTGGAGGTACCTCAGCTTGCTATATATCAGACCAGTAGTGAAATGGTTTCTTTTACACCAATTCCAAAAAGACTCGTCGCGAATTCGACCAGTGCAGGGATGTCCCGTATCGAATCTTGAGGTGGTCTCTCTCTCTCTCTGTCATCTCAATTCGGTCATTAAATATCTTACGCTGTGAGGCGTCAGCGTTCTGTTAATCAAGATTCACTACGTACCCTAATTTCAACATTTACGAGTGCTCGTTCCCAGCTCTGGGACGCTACAAAAATCTTCCTTTAAAGTTTAGCATCTCTAATAAAGAATGGCCGAAAGTGATAGTATATTTTTGGTGGACGGACACTTTACACGAATGTTAGTTTTCAATAGCTGCAAGTTGAAAGTCCTGTTTCAACTAGTTCAAGCTGAATATTAACTGATAACTTTGATGAGATTCTTTGTTGATTCCAAGAAAGTTAAACAGTGGAAATTACACGAGTAAATAATACAAGTTTGGGAAAATAACAGTCCATTAATTTTAAAATGCTCAAATGTTTACAAAGAAATAATTTATGTCACTCACACGGATATACGTTATCCACTATTAAAGAAATAGCCTAAATCGAATGTGTAGTTTCTGAGGTACCACGAACAAAATTGCTATTACGTTTCCTTTGCATGTATTATCACAGAAAACTATTTGCATTAAAGATCAAGTTGATTTTTTAAGTACATGTATATTGTAGTTAATTCTGAATAGATAAAGCGTTAAAAGCAAATCTGATTAGCCGTTTCACATGTTTACCGTGGAATCAATCAGACGCCCTTTTTCATCCTTTACTTCAAAGCTTTCATTGCGTTACGCGTAAAACAAATGAGAGACTTTCAGGAGAAAAGCTACTTACAAAGTTGGAGACCTCCATCTGCCGGAGTATTGGGAAATCAATTCACCATCAGGGATTCAATGTGTTATCGTTCGAGGATTTATTGAATTTCCTGTGGAATAATTATGCTCGGCTTCTGGCACAAACAGCCGTTCCCAACGAGCCATCGTATAAATCTGTTTTAATTGGATGGAAGTACTCAGTAATTAGTAAGAAGAAAAATGTCACAGAAGGTCGTGTTTGCCGACTTCTGAGGTAGCAGCGAAGAGACATAATTTGCAAGTTAGAAAGGAGGAAAGAGGATTCACACGAAAGATACGGAGTTTGATTCCTCCCTTTAAATGATAATTGCAAAAGTATAAATGATTTTAAATCTTTCAGAAGTTTGCACTTGTAGCAGTAGATTCTATGCATTAAACAAAAAGCCTATAACAGAGGTGGGCAATAGTGTCATGGAGTACGGAACAGAAATAAATCGAGAGAGTTTCTATTTTACTCCAAATGCAATTAGCAACACCCAGGTTTGTTGAAGTTGTTTTGGAAACGCATGTTCTCGGATGAGTCACCTTGTTTCTCTCACTGGGACAGGGGATACGGCATGAGTTGTTGCGATCATGCGCAGCATCACGGCGTCTAATAATAAGTACATTTAGTGATTATGATTTGGTTTCAATCTATGTCCTATCCAATCACAGCAATCTTCAGAGTAATCTATATAGGGCGTAAATTTTCTCTCAAACCACTTACTCTGTATATATGTAATTGCAGCCATGCTAAGCCTTTTCTTTTAAAAGTTTTAAGCTAATTAATGATTTCTCTCTAGTGATCTCATATTGCATTTTTTCAGAATACTTACTTTTATGTATGTTACCATGTTTAACTTCCTACTCATACCCATAGGCGGCTTTGACCTTAGAAACAATCTTGGCGTTAACTCGCACTTTGAGTTGGATTTACATTGATATTTTGTTAAAACACACTTATTCACTCTCGTAGACTCTGAGGAGTTATGGAATGATTCTAATTGAAGAAAAGCAAAATAAATATTTTTATGTAAGACTAAAACAGTACTATAACTTCACAGTACTGAACGAATGGTCACGATACCATTCAAACAGTTTCAATTCTGAGAATTTGTTCATTGTAAACTGAGGTTTAGCTTTACATTACAGATAGTTATCACCTCGAAGCTTTAACAGTCTTTTAGCACGGCTTTTAGGCGTTTTAACATAATAAATCAAATGACAGGAGTCGGAGTCCATGCCAAAAGTGAATTATTAATGTAACATCTTCCAAACAACGTGACTATTCAAATGCTATTTTGCGTATGCATATCTCTGATAATTGATCGTCGAAATGTATAGTTCAACTATTTTCTTTCCGACTGATTCTTACATGGGATCCATTTGCTGGATAATTGGTTTAATGCGAGTTATCGGAAGCGAGTGTAGATAGTATGTGTATATAAAATCGCCTAGACAACCGATAAGGGTTGTCTAGAGCTGGGCCTCCACTCAGAGCAAAGTATCCAAGTACCCATTAAACGTCTTATTCATACAGTGTGGAGTCTTCGTCCATCTGTAAACATAAATTGACTAAGGCACATCTGCGGCTTAGCAGGTTGATAAATAAATAAATGAAAACTAAAGGCATCTGATTCTGGAATAGTGCGTTGAACCTTTCATGTGTGTTCTAAACATTCATTTTAAAACGTCTCCAAGAACAAAAATTATTTTTATCTAGAACATGTTCGTCGCCAGGAAAGCTTCAGCACTTATTTCAAAATTATTTTATATTTAAATCTACTCCTACAAGTATTATTTTATGTTTATTTATGGTCCTCTATAACCACTATGGTTCTTAGCGTTCTAGACGTGAAAGACTAGAAATTTTGTTCAGAGGCCTCTTTATCAGGCTTGAGGTTATTTTACGTGCCGTAAATATAGACACGGGATCACCGGCTTTACTTCCCTCCCCCGAAGGAAGCCATGATAAGGATTTTCACGCCCGAAGGAAAAAAAAAATCCATCGCCCTGCACAAGATTTGAAGTACAAATATCAGGTATATATTTTCATTATTATACGTTTTTCTTACTGTAGTATGTCATTTATTACCAAAACAACTTCCTGTAACTGCAGGTTGCCTATTAGACAAGCTAAAACATAAAAACGTAATATTGTTTAGTTAAAATATTAAGTATAATAATTTTTACTCATAATTTCATTTATAAATTTTGTTTAAGTGAAACTAAAAAGCAATCGTTAAATAAATTATATACTGAATATAATTTAAATATGAAAATATATCAGTAAACATGAGTAGATCTAAGAACCTCTAATATCAAAGTGATATCAAAGAATGACAACTGAATGGTTCTGCAGTTCGGCAGTTTCTGTCCCAGCAGTAGTGGAGATTCTGGTTGCAAGAACGTCATGGCGGTTGTGTGATTTGTAACAGTTGTCGGTCCCAAGTATGGGAACCAATTTGTAACGGCAAGCCCCACTTTCGCAAATTTTATAACGTTATTCTGTGAGAAGATGATATAATCTGGCGCCTACCTCGTAGATATAAGTTACATATAGGTTCTGTTCCTGCGTCGGTAATTCCGTTTGGTTTTGGTAGATCATGTATAAATTGGCAGGGATGGAGACGGGTAAGGACGATTGATTCTATATAACATAATTTAAAGTATTTTCGAAGAATCCACTATCTTTAATGCACCCTAGAGCAATTATTAAACACGTTGAACTGTTGGAGTATAATACAACTTTGTTCATTGATACTGTGGTATTTAGCTTGTGACGATGCCGTCGTTACTAACAGAAAATTTCTAAGTTAACACTTTGTATATTATATATTTCATACAGGTACATAAAAATACTATATGCGTACTCGTAATGTTAAGATCTTTACAAAGAACGTGTAATTTCTGTGCTTTCCATATTCTTTACGGTTATCACTCCCGCATCACTTATGATCTGCACAGCTGATGAGCACCAAAGAACTAACTTTAGCGTGGGTACGCTACCTCATACTTCCTAAACTCAAGCATTTTAAAAACCTGTACATTTAAATTTGATTGACTATATTGCTTCTATTGGAAAGCATTTAAATTTAACTCTCATGCTGCCATTTGCTGTTACCTAACACGTGACTAACTTTCTACATTTTGTATTCGCAACGACTTCTGCAGCTTCGTCTGTTTGCCAGTGGAAAATCCCCTTAGCTCCACTGGTACAACATACAATAAACCAATGACAAGTACTTTGTGTGAACCTGGTTCCTACGGCTGGTTTCTTACACCCTCTTACTGAAAATGTAACTTTCTAGCCTCCAACAGCCTCATCGAAACATACACATACTTAAAATCTAACACATACGTTAAAATTACGCGAAAGCAATTAGGCGTATTAATATTATTGTACATGTTTTGATATCAGATTATTACATATTTTTAGGGGTTGCAGTTTTTAATATTTATCAGTGACCAAAAATACTGTCACAGACTAAAGGTAGGACGGTCTCCTTTCGGCAATTTTTAAATCTTTTAACTGGTCTGTAATTTGGGCAAAGTCTTGACAGTATGGTGTTTTTCTTGGCGCGTGTTCGATCTTCTTTAAAGGCACGTTTTCATTGGCAATGCGTGTTTTAAGCGTAGGTCTGATGTTAACAGGTGCTTTCCCTATTTATTTAAACGGTCGCCAGAATACTGGGAAAAGTGTAAATTGTTATCATTTTATTGTCAAGTTTGTCTCCTCCGTGTTTCGATTTTAGGTAAACTGGGAGCTTTGCAGTCATAATTATCTTTGGGCCAAATTGGGTATGATCAGGGTACCTGTTTCCTTGTTTCTTTTGGTAATCCTGTCAGAGCTCAAGTCCGGTAATTATTAAGGCTTGTGAATAACCACAGTTTAAGCATGTAAGTGTATAAAGTTTACAGCAATGTAAAAGCAACTTGCCAGTTTTAATGTGGCTTATTTTATCAGTCTTTCTTAAGGTACCTTACGTTTGCGATTGCAATTATCTTACAGTTACAAAGTAACGTGGAATTTGGCATTTTGCTTTGCAAGTTTTCTGAGATTAAGTGTGAATTTAAGTTCTAATAATTGCACAGTTAGTTGTATTTCATGCATTATTAGTTTTCATTTAAGCAAAGTTACATTTGCTATTGCAAAAATTCTGTGTTTGTAAAAGTAACCGGGTAATTTGTTTGTTCTATACCTTACTAGTTTGCTTAAGTCTTGAGATTAAATTACAGTTGAAATTCTAATAAATGTATAGCTCTATTTCACACTTTACCAGCTTTCCTTTAAGGAACTTTACATTTGCGATGACAACTATAGTTATAAAGGTTGAGACAGTATTTTTAACACTTAAATGATATCAATCTAATTATATAATATAAAATATAACAGCCCGCCTTAAAGCAATATGTGTATGTAATAATATATAAAATGTATGTAACAGTCATTGTACCATGTTTATATTATTATGTACATGTATAATAATGTTGTGTGAATGTATTACGTAATTTAAGAATGTAGGAGCTGTGAGAATAGAAGCAAGCTGCTTTTCGTTGCAAACAGAATTATAAAGTAGAAGCCGAAGGTTGCTAACAATGACGTAATAATAAGGTAACCTTGAGATAACAATAACTAGAAAGTTTAATAATGCTACCAATAATTTTTGGAACAATAATGTAATATTTAAAACAGTTTAAAAATAGTCAATCAAAAACTAGAAAAAACTTAAGTTAAATAAAAGTATTCTATTGGAGTAGGCTTAGCAAATTAGAGACTTGAAAGAGAGAAAAAGTGCAAATTCAGGCGGGAGACGCTACAAGACAGCGTTCCCAACCAGTCCACTTTAGATTGCGTATCCGATCAGTACGGTACTGTTTAATGTGAGAAATAAAAATTCATTACGGTGAGAATAATATAAAGTTTACGTGTTAAAAGTGCAATTAAACAATAATCTCACAGCTCTATAGTAGGATATATCAGTGAAGTGTTATTTAATCGTGTGAAGGATTAATAAAAAAAGTACAATACAATTACAATTTGCGTAAGCCTTGTTCTTTAGCCACACCAGCCCTGCTAAGAGATACGTGTTCTGAAAATTACTACTGATGCAGTCGAGGCATACATATAAAATATTTAAATAAACATTAAAATACAAAGTTTAAGTGGGGCGAAGGCCACCGGAAAAGTGAACGTGGAGGCGAAGGCCACCGGAAAAGTAAACGTAGGGTGAAGGCCACCGGAAACTTTGTACCGTACGTGGGGAGAATACTCCAAGAAACATATCTCCCGTAATACGTGGTGCAATAACAACAATTAAACCACTGCAAGTTTGGCTCCCATACGTGGGGCAAATATACACCTACAAGTTTATCTCCCATACGTGGGGCTGCAACTACTTCAAGTTTGGCTCACCAATAGTAGAGCAGCAACAACCCTCTCAAGTTAACCTGATATTTTATAAGCTTCTGGCTTTCTGGATTTTTAAATTAATTGGGAATTTCCATTCTAACGATTGTACAATTCTATTTTATAGCTTATCAGGTTTCCTTAAGGAGCTTTACATTTTCTAATTACAAAAACTTTGCATATAAATGTAATTGGTCTTTTGCCTTGTAATTTTGGACATTAATTTTGAATTTCAGTTCTAATAATTGTAGAGTTACTTTTTATCTTTTTATAAGTTTTCCTTAAGGAACTTTACATTTGAAATGGCAGTAATTCTAGAGTTATGAAAGCAACTTTGCATTTTGAATGTTTCCTGGGTTGCCAGTTTTGAATTTAATGTCGAAATTCAATTTTAATAACTTTAGAATTATATTTCGTAATTTATCAGTTATTCCTACGGAGCTTATATTTACTGTTGAAAGAATTTCAGGGTTGCTTCATTTTAAGGATTTGCTGGGTTGATTAAAAGGATTATTTTCATTGCACAGTTCTGCAACATAGGCCTTGAGTTCTGTAATGTACCAATGGCCTGGCTTTATTGAGATAATTGTAATTGTTCAATTCCGTGCAGGTTCTAGTCATTTTGTGGTATGAAAGTGTTTGTATCTGGAATAAGGGTCATCATTCTGGCACTAGTTTAGATAGTGTCGCAATCCCACACTCCTACCCATCACAGTTCTTAATGCTGATTGCAATGTCAATATTTAGTAACCCCTTATTAATTTTGTAGGAGAAGTAATTCCACGGAATTTGAAAAAAAAGACCAGTCATGTTATTGTGATTTAGGTGATATTTATTTTGAAAAATATGGCATTATAGCCTCATATATATTTTACTTTATTTTTCCAACTTCCATAGAAGGGCGTTTGATATTTCGAATCTTGTAGTTGGATCAATAATTTCAGTTTGAGCTTCCCGCTGCCTTATCGTAATGTCAATCCCACGACTGCTACGTTATCAGTAGTTCATGAACCTCCAGACTTTTAATTCTAACAACATTAGCCAATGTTTCTGAGTTGTGCTACTAGGATATATTAGGGGAAGCTAGCACAGAAATGCGTTTATATGGGAAACGATAGGGAAAACGAGGGGAGATGCTAGGCTATGAGAGTGTTCAAGGTGGAAAATGCACTTATATGGGAGAGTTACGGAATACGAGGCGAGATGCTAGCCTAGGCAGAGGTTGAAGGAGGGAAATGCATTTATATGGAAGAGATAGGGGATATGAGAAGAGATGCCAGGCTAGACAGGGGTTGAAAGGGCAGAATATACGTTTTATATGGGACGGATACGGAAATCGATGAGAGATACTAGGCTGGACAGCGTTAAAGGGTATAAATGTGTGTTTTATATGGAAGAGATTGGAAAACAAGGGGATATGTTAGGCTAAACAGAGCTTGAAATAGACAAATGTGTTTATATGGGAGAGATAGGGAATACGAGGAGAGATGCTAGCTAGACAGGGGTTGAATGGTAGAATATACGTTTATATGGGGGAGAGAGCGGGAATACGAGAAGAGATGCCAGGCTAGACAGGATTAAAGGGTAGAATATGTGTTTTATAAGCGAGAGATAGGAAAAAAGGAGAGATGCCAGGCGAAACAGAGGTTGAAGAGAGAAATGCGTTTTTATGGGAGATATAAGGAATATGAGGAGAGATGCTAGGCTAGGCAAAACTTGAATGGTAGAATATGAGGTTATTTGGGGAAAGATGCGGAAAGCAAGGAGCGATGCTAGACTAGGAGGGGTTGAATTAAATTTAGTTTTATTTATGAACGCTCTTTAACTGCCGTGATCCGTAGCCTTGCATTCTATTTTGGCGTGAAATGCTGGTAATTTTGCTTAGAGGCCTCTTTAAGGGGCTTGGGGTTCTTTTACGCGCCATAAATCTACGACACGGGACCACAGGCTTTCCTTCCCTTATGAAGAAAGTTATGCTAAGGAGTTATATGTCCGAAAAATCCATTGTCCTCCAACGGGTTTGAATCCGCGAGCTCAGAAACTAGAGGCTATTATGGCAACCACTATACCACTAGGAGGACGGCTATGAGGGATTGAGGACTAGAAAATGCGTTTATACGGGAAGAGACATGGAATACAGGAGAGATGCTAACGAAGACAGGGATTGAAAGTATTTAGGAATGTTTTCCAGAAGGGTGGGGGAAGAAGTTCAGGGACTACCTAGAGCACAGGTACAAAAACAATGTAACTATTTCATAAGGCAGTCAGAAGCCATTTTGGGTACACGTTTAGCTTACTTTGCAGGTGTTTTGATGCAGTGGAACAGACATTCGGTATCTTCTTGCAGGCTAGAGGACATTTTTAGACACAGAAATAGGTATTTTATGGTGTTAGTGTATGCAATTCGAAGATATTTTAGCCACGGTAGTTGAAAATGTGAAGCATTTTAGCATTCATTTATGGGCTTTTTAGACACAGATATATTTTTATCGTTTTTAAAGAATTTCAGGTATGGACACAAGACATTCTGGTACAGGAACGGGAGAATTTCAGGTGTTTCAAAGGCATTTTAGCCATCAGTACAGGTATTTTCATGATACTGGCACAGCTTTTTAGAGTATTATGGCAGGTTTTTATAAACAGGTGCAGATATACTTTAATGGCATCAACACAGGTTTTTGTGGTATTTTCGCATGCTTTATAGAGATTTTTTCTTGTTTTATACAGAGCTTGTAATGTTCTGTAACCACGTCTATAGTTTTACAGTCATATAGGCTCATTTTAAGGATTTCTGTGTATTCTAGTGCTAACATGTAATAAGCTATATACAGCTAATAGCATTTTCTAACCTAGCCTAAGCTTCTTTACTGATATTATTGTCTTTATTCAGTTGTTCCTGCTTTTATGTGGTTATACTATTTGACTAGACGTATTAGCGTTACCAGTTAATCGATGTTTCATTACATAAGGATTGTAGGGATAGGCGCCTCTCCGCTTTTTTCTATGCTTGAGACCAGCGCTAGGATTTTTTCCTAATGGCAGAGTTAACGCCTCCCCTTACATTATCTTATTCCTTATTCTTCTTTATTCATCAGGTGTCTGCTAGGTGTATACACAGCACTTGAATAAACTTCGATTGTTTTTAAATTGTAGACTCAAGGAGAAATTCATCATCTTGAAATCCAAGTCGCATTCTCTTAAGCACCATTTGTAATGCTGTAATGTCCATATGCATATGCTGTTATTCCATCCTTGGAACGACTCTTTTATCGTCGTATAGGGTCAACATAATTTTATTCACTATCACTGCTATCCTAACAGAATCAAATTCACGGGCGTTCTTTTTATTTCTTTTGTTTTAAGAGAGCTGTATAGCTGTCGAATGCTTAATAGCACTATGTTTTATACCTTCAATAGTTTTTATCATTGAGTCGTGGATATATAATGCATGCATCTTAGATTGTAGTCCTACAAAGACATGGATAATTTTACCATTATTCTCATCTTTAAATTTTTCCAGCACCTTCGTTTCGAGTTGGTTAATATGCATGGTTTGCAGTATAATCAGCTATATGTAGGTGCTAAAGAAAACGTAGCTTGTCATGGTAAACATCTTTAGTTGTCACTCGCTGAATGTATAAATCAGCGTCCATATACATAAGCTTCAGATTTTCTGCTCCATAATAGGTAAAAACGTCAACTTCTAATATGTATCCATGAGGACAGGTCCTTGGAGGAATCGCTTCTTATAAAATACGATTCCAATCGTCCTTCGAGTGAAGTTTCGCATTCTTTCATGTCACAGTGATCCATTGTTTATAATAACTGATGTCTGCTAGGCGCTGCCCTAAGTTTCTTCTCAGGTATGTTTATTTCATATACATCTTCGTGTCCTGTCCCTTATAGCCATCACTGAAGAATGAATCACAATGTTTACACTTGAAGATCATCTTGTAGCCCATCCCTTTCCTCCTCTTGTCATAACCTCGAAGTAATCTCTTTCTACATTTGCTACAGGCATATACAGTAAGCTGGGAATTAATATCTATGTGTGCAGAGTTATTCATTTTTACTCTTGATACAGACTTCTTCGCCTTGATGACGTTTATTCACTCTCGAAAGCTAATTATTCTTGGAGGGAACACGATGCTGATACTTCAAGACTAATTAGCGCAATGAATACACTGTTCGAAGGCACCCTATTTATAGAGAGTGCACGAACCTTTCAGTCAATCAAGTACGTCAATAGTCGATGATTAAGCGTCTAAACTCTTATATTTCAATAGGTGTTGTATATGTGTTCGGGTATATCCGTAGGCCTTCGTGCAGTCCGTGTGTTTGGAGAGGAGCTCGTATGTGTTTATGCATTGTGCGTGTGGGTATGTATATTTGACGGTCCCTAGATCTTCTTGTGTGAGTGTTTTTGTACGTCTGTTTTGTTGCATGTCGGTGTTTCTAGTGTGTGCACACATGTATGCGCGTCTGTGTGTGCGGGTACTTGTCTGAACATCTCTGTTAGTGTTTTGCGTGTTTTACTGCCCCTGAGTGTGTTTGGCTGGGTGTTTTATGTGTTTTGTTTGTGTATCGGTGTATGCCTGTGTTTCTATGAGTGTATATGCGTGTGTCTGTGGGTATGTCTAGTGTCTAGTGTTTCTGTTAGTGTTTGTCTGTTTGACTGTCTCTGGGTGTGTTTGTGCCTGTGTATTTTGTGTTGTTTTGCGTGTTGGTACATTCTGTGTTTTTCAGGCGTGTGTCTGTGTGTGTTTGTATTTATGGATGTCGATAAGTCTGTAGGCATGTGCGTGAGTTTATATATATATATATATATATACATGTGGGTGTGTGTTTGGGCGTGTGTGGATCAAGAATAAGAAAAAAAGAAAAAGGAAAAGAAGGGGAAAGAAAAAATAGGGAGAAAAATAAAGAAAGGGGAAAGGAAATTAAGAATCGAACCCAGACCTTTATACTAGGATTTAATATGATAATTACACTGGTTAAATGCATTTTAATCTACACGTCTATGTCCCTCAGTTTAATATTTAGTTTAATGTTTATTAAGCATTAAAGTTTGGCTGCGGTAAGATTCGAACTCGGACTTAAGGATGCCTAAGAATACCCTACATTAAGTCTCGTGCCATAAAATTATTGTGATTTACCCTACCCGTCTATGTTTCATAGGTCATTAGCAATTAAACATTTAAGTTTTTCCGTTCCCAGAGTCGTATATTAATATCAGGATACCTATCTAGTTATTGAGAATAATCTCATTAATGTTACCAATTGAATATAATTTGTCTCAAGCTGCACTAGTTCAGGAATAATAAAACGTCAAAGTTTTAGCCTGTCGCAACTTGAACCACGGCACGTCTAGCTTCCCTCCCTGTAAGTGTGCTAATAGATGCTCATCATTGTTGTATTGTATAGTAAATCACCATAATTTTATGGCATTACGAGGATTAAGGTAGGGCATTCTTAAACTATATTCACTCTTAGGTTGATCCGCTGCAAAACAAACTCACGTGGTCAATGCACCGTGGTGCAACACGGTAGCAATGCGCCCAGGAAAGTAGTCCCATGCTAATATCTGAATTTTAGAATGAATTTATCATTACATAGTATAATACTCTCTACAAATACCTAAGGTTTTATTTAACGCTGATTTATACCGTAAAACAGAGCTACACGTCCCATGACGCAATTCGTATGAGTCACCTGACATCCGGGTAGGCGCAGAATATTGTTTACAGCCAGAAACCAGCAGTTGTGTTTAGTATCATGGCGGACGTTTAATTTTCTCTTGTGTTTTCGTCGAATTACGTAAAGCATCAGCCGCGCAATCCATTGACTAGTGGTGAAAAAACAATAGTGTTGAATCTTTATTATAAGTTACGTGAGAAATATCCAACACTTTCCGCGAAAGAAATGGTGAAATTAACTTCTAACTTCACCGGTGTTTCGAGTATAAGTATAAACAGTGCTTGTGCAGAAAAATCTGAAACGAGAAAAGTGGTTACACCCGGAAAAAAAGAAAGCATATCAAATACGCGATGCAAGAATATAGTGATTTTAAGAAGAATGCAATTCGCGTAACAGTGTACAATTTCTTTTTTTAAAATGAGCCGTCAACAGTTAATAAAGTGCCGCTTCCAGAGAGCGAATAAATTAGGTTATCGCATACCTGTTACTCTATTTTTCGCTCATTTATTTTAGAATTAACTATTATATGCGCAAACATTTATTTTGTTGCAACTAACAATCTTCTCAGCTTTAACCATTAACAGAATATGCTAATCACCGTTTCAGTTGTAGAAATAAGGACTCTGTTCTTTTTTGCACTACGTGCCGCTTGTACTCGCCACATGGTCTGAAAGTGTGACAGTATTTCTAATGCGAATTGCGGAAGGATACATTATAGCGGTGCACTGGTTACCTGAGGTTTGTTTTGACGCGGATCAACCTAAGAGTGAATACAGAGTAGGTATTTTGAGATCCGAGTTCGAACCTCACTGAAGCAAAAATTTAATGCTTAATAAATGTTAAACTAAATATTAAACTAAGCGACAGAGACGGGTCGATTAAAATGTATTTAACATATGTCATTGTCTACATTAAACCCCTTTGTATACTTAGCTATCCCGAGGTCTGGGTTCGATTCTTAATTTTCATTGCTCTTTCTTTCATTCTTTCTTTCTTGCTACCAAACTAGCCGCTGTGCATATGGTCTCTCGCCGGATCGTGTTCAACAACCCTATATACATTGGAATGAGTGTGTTGGACATCTCCAAGATATTAATGCACCACTATCATTATGATGTATTCTTACCGTATCATGAAGCTGAAACCTGAATCCTATGTGTATGGACATTGATTCATTCATTCATCAGATGACAAATGAGGGTGTGTACCAGAATAAGCTATGTTATCTTGAGCACCTAGATACATCTGATTACCCTCGACCATATGTTATTCACCGCTAAACAAAAAGGTGCTGCGAAAATTTAAAGATGAGGCTAACGGCAAAATCATTCTACGCTTTATCGGACTTCGACCTAAGATGTGTGCACTAGATATCCTCCGCTCAATGGTAAAGATATTAAAGGTATAAAACGTAGTGCTATTAAGCATTATATTACATTGGACAGCTATACAGACTCTCCTAAAGCCAAAGAAATAATAAGAACGTCCACGAATCTGATCCTCTCACCAGAGGTGCTGTCACCTGAGTGCAAGTGAATGAAATTACTTTGACTGCATACGGCGATAAGAGAGTCATTGCTGAGGATGGAATAATGACATATTCATATGGACATTACAGTATTGCAAGTTGTATATAAGATATGTGATTCAAGATGATGATTTTTTCTGTGTATACCCCTAGCAGACTGCTGATGAATAAAGAAGAATAACAATAAAAATGAAAGGGGAGGCGTTAACTCTTCCGCTAGGAACAAATCCTAGTGCTGGTCTCAAGCCCAGAAAAAGAGGAGAGGCGCCTACTCTTACAATCCTTATCTAGTGAAACATCGAGTAACTGGTAAAGCTAATATGCTTAGCCAAAACATTTAACTACATAAAAACCGACAAAAGCTGAATAAAGCAATATTCACTAAAGGAGCTTAACGCTGGATTAGAAAGACCGTTAGTTGAACATAGTTTATCACATTGGAATATACAGAAGTGCATAAAAGGAGCCGACATGACTGTAAACATGATAGAAATGATTATAGAACATCACAGGCCTTGTATAATACCAGAGAAAATCTCTATAAAACATCGGAGAATACCACAAAAACCTGTACCAACACCCTCAAAATATGAGCTTATTTCCAAAATTCCTTTAAAATACCTGAAATTCTCCTGCCGGTGTGCCAGAGTGTTCTAAAAGCCTGTGCGCATACCTAATTCCATAGTATAAAATACCTTTAAAGACTGGTATACTCTTACCAGGACCTTCGGAAAAATACCTGCAGAAGTGTGAAAATACTTCAAAACAGCATAAAACACCCCAAAATGTTCAAATACCCTTTGTCGATAGCATGAATTCAACTCCTCCTGTATCTAAAAATACCTTTGATACACCTGAAATTCTCCTGTTCGTGTTCCAGAATGTTCTGAAAGCCTGTGTCCATACCTGAAGTGCTCTAAAACGATAAAAAGGTACCTATAACTGTGCATAAAAACCACATAAATTGAAGCCAAAATGCTTATAGTGCTACAGTGGCTAAAATACCTTCGATATGCCCCCCAAAACCAGCTCCATTACCTTGAAGATACCTGTACCTTTACCTAAAAAGGTCATAAATGCACACTAAAATTGCTGTGCAATTCCTAATCTACTGGCTAAAATACCTTAGGATTTTTCCCAAAACCAGTTCCAGTACCATGCAGTAGCTTAAATACCTGCACCTATGCCTAGAAAACTCATAAATTGACACTATAATGCTCTACAATCCTACTCTAGGGCTAAAATATCTTCGAAATGCCTCAAAACCAGTGTCAATACCATAACATAGCTGCCCTTATGGTTAAACGCATCCCTACTTAAACTCCTGTTTAGCTAGCACCTCTCCTTGATTTCCTATCTGTCCCATATAAAACACATATTCTACCCTTTAGCTCTGTCTACCTGGCATCTCTCGTATTCCCTATCTCTTCTGTATATTCTACCCTTCAACCTCTGTCTAGCCTAGCATCTCTCCTCGTATTCCCTATCTCTCCCATATAAACGCATTTCCCTCCTTCAAGCTCTGTTTAGCCTAACATCTCTCATTTTTTCCCTATCTCTCCCATATAAAACACATGTTCTACCCTGTAACCAGCCTAGCATATCTCTTCAATTTCGTATCTCTCCCATATAAAACGTATATTCTGCCGTTTCAACCCTTATTTAGCCTAGAATCTCGCCTTATTTTCCTATATCTCCCATATAAAACACATATTCTACCCTTTAATCCTGCCCAGCCTAGTATCCCTCCTCGATTTTCCTATCTCTCCCATATAAAACGTATTCTCTGCCCTTTCAACTCTTGTCTAGCCTGGCCTCTCTCCTCATATTCCCTATCAGTTCCCATAAAACGCATATTCGCCTTCAAGCCCTGTCTAGCCTAGCATCTCTCCTCGTATTTCCTATGAGTTCCCATAAAACGCATATTCTATCATTCTAGTCCCGTCCAGTCTAGCAACTCCTCTGTATTCCCTCTCTCCCCCACTTATAAGCGCATTTTCCTCCTTGAATAACCTCCTAGTCTAGCTTCTCTCCTTGTTTTCCCTATGTCTCCCATATAAACGCATTTTTGGTCAAAAAGTGCGCTCGCTTCCCCATATCGAACCTACTCTTGCTGTTGACAGACACACACGTATCTTTTTCTAAAATGTATTTTTGAATTGAGGAAGCCTCAAAGCTTACATGTATTTACGGTGAATTCGGGTATCGAATTTTTTATGCAATGCAACTTCCTCTACTTACTAGGTATGTAAGTAGTATAGAAAGTAAAAGGCCATTAACATTAGTTCTAAAGTCGAAGTTTAATTGAACTGATTTTGAGGGATTCAGTAATCTGAATAAGCTCGTATGTTAAATATTGAAATTATGTTGCTGAACAGTTTGAACGAAAGCCAGTGCTGACACCTTTTCTACCACCTACCCGTGGTGGGTAGGAGCAAGTATTGTATTGCACCCAAAAATTCGAATTCCTGATATTACCAGAAATACATGCTTTGAGGTCTCCTGAATTTAAAAAAAAATAGTAAAAGGTCTGTGTGTATGTGAAGTGTGTGTATGTGTGTGAAGTGCGTATATTTGTGTGAAGTGTGTGTCTATGCGTATCTGTCTGTGAGTCTCTGTGTCTGACTGTGAACAGCATAACTCTAAAATGAAATGTTCGACAACTATCAAACTTGGTATTTAAGTTCAGTAGCTTCGTAAGATACGACACAAAAACGTTCAAGAAAATCCCCCAACCCAAACTATCTTTCGCATTGAAAAATATTTAATAGTTTCGATTCTATGAAAATGGCTGTAACGATTTCGATTAACATGCCGAGCCGGCCATGACATGAGTGTTCTTGGAGGAGGCGACACTGTTTTTGTTGACAATGCCAACGTCATCAAGGCTAGAGATCAGAGGGGAGTGAGGGGCAAGGTAAAAGGGGAATATACAGTTGCACAATGAAAACAGTACTACATTGGCAGGCCTTAGCCTCCTAGTAAATGCAACTCGGAAAAGCGGGTGTTTTCTTTACCTGACTGTCCTTCGATGCCCCGCCTACTTGTTCCGTAACTGTTTAGTTCCTCTCCCCACCGTACGTACTCCTATCGTGGCCGACTATATTTAAGATATTTTTATGACAAATAAAATGCATACCTTGAATTTGCTGTGAGGAGCTTGTGAAGTTCTCTTCATTTTGAAGGAATATTGTATTATTTTGTATAACGCGTAAACCATAAGACACAAGAAAGCTTACTCCATAAAACATGTAGATCAGTTTAAATCACACAGTTTATTTCAAATAAGCTTTTAGTGGCATCAGCCGTTGGTTTAAACCTTTCAATACTTTGTCATTTAAGTACTATCGCTCTTCAGTTGTTTCTCGCGATGTCATGCAAAGATTATGTAATTGAAGTTCAACGTAACATCTAACTATTGATTCGGTTTACGCTATTCCCGTATACCCACAAAGACATGTGTAATGAAATTATTTCTGCAACGGTTTATCTCGATTAACCGGAAGTGGATGGAAAAAACAGGCCTTTGTAAGATTATTTTGTAGAAGCTATATAAACACAAAGTGTATAGAGAAAATCACATTAATGTAACAATAAGATTTTTTTACTTTCTTTATGTCGCCTATAACTGAAGGTATATCGACGCATTTGTCTTTAGAATTATTGCCAATGATGTTCACTCTTGACTAACGTTAATTGTTGAGTTTGTTTTACTTTTGGTATTTCCACTAAATCACTCATCTAGACTCTAGGGAGGATTGAAAAATTAAACCTTGCTATAGAAAAATTCACCCTCCAGCCCGTAATCCAACCCACTACTCTGTATTTCGAGGCTAGCATGTTAATCAATTGGCAACAGAGACAGTGTAAAACCTAGTGTTGTTTTTCTTACCATTTATCTACTGCTAGGTATGCAGAAGTTTGTTTATATTTGGGTAAAAGGTGACTGACTAGTTTCTATCTATGGGCAAAGCTACCTCAAACTTTAGAACACTGTGGTTTATATTTTGCTATAAAATGCATGATACGCAACACATATCACACATAGTTCTTGTAGATGCTGCTATCAATACTTTCATACAACCGAGAGCATGTTTCATTTGCTGAATGCTATAAGGCGAGGAAGGATAAGATGGTGAGGGTACGGGGTGCTGTGGAATATCCGACAGATATAACAACCCCAGATCGGAAGTGCTGCGGAGGGTGGGAATGTAACTGAAGGCGAACAGATGCAAGAGGGATTCATGTCTGCTTTGTACATGCTTTCTCAGACAAAGGAGTGTCTGCCGTACCTCCGCTATTGAGATAGGAAGATTCACTCCGGGTTATTGAAACTCCTCTTTAGAACACGTAACTGCAGCTGTCACGTTTTGATAACTTGAATAAATTAATCTTGTTATCGATCTGCAAATTATACATAAAGGGATTTAAGATGTACAAAGGTAAAGTTGTGCTTTTTAGTCCATTAAACTTTCTGTAGCTTTATTTAAAATAATTATATATGATTGTATTGTTTTAAACACAAATGTTTTCCCCTTTATCAAAATTTACTTGTTTCTAGATTGAAAATAGTGTGGAGAATAGAATCTTACGGTTCAGCAACGATTTTCTATCTCCCTATTATATCCAAATACAAATTACGAGCACTTAAGAATTTTGCACTTTTTTAAATCATTGCACAAAAATTAGTTTATGGCAGAAATATTCGTCAGCGGAAACTAATTCCCAAAGCCTCTTGAACTTAATTCTCCTCTTCTAAAACAAAGCAATAAAATATTAATTTGCTTACACTACGGTGTAATGAAGGGTATCTTCAACGTAGACACAAGTCTTTTTATTACGTTATTAGTGTGTAATAAATTAGTGTAACTTCTACTTATTGTGGAACAATATATATTATGCAAATACAAAGAAAATATGATCTCCTTACTTGTACAGAAATTCCAACATCCCTAGGTCGTGAAAATCGTGTAAGGAAATACGCAACTTCATTTAACAATTGCATAAATAATTCTTAAACATCGTAGTTTCTGTTTTCACCATAACAAGCTTCCTTTTCTCTATACAGCCTAAAGATTATCCTGCATGTATCGAATATGCAGCAGGATTTATCATCTTCGTCGTCATCATCATCCTCATCACGGAGTTTCACTAGAAGTCAGCAAATGTTGAATTATTTACATTACACCCAAAAAAACTTGATATCCAAATTTCATCTGAAAATTCCTATACTTTCAGAGTCTTAAAAAACATACATATTTAGTAAAAAGGTGTGTATGAGTATGTATGTGTGAAAAGCTCAACTCAAAAACGAAAAATCGGATGGATGAATACCAAACGTGGTGCTTAAATTCAGTATCTTCCAAAGATGCGACGCGAGGATTCTTAAGAAAATCGCTCCATCCCAAGGAAACTTTTTCACTATTTTCTTTATTTGCTCAAACGTGGTTCTACATATAAATTTTGGTTGAAATACCACATGTTAACACATTTGCATGACAAATAACATGTATATCTACCCTGTGAAGTCCTCTTCATTCTAGGTGAATTTTCTATAATTTTCTCTGACTAGTAAACCATAAGCGATAGACGAAAGTTTACTCCTCGAAAAATCTAGATCTGTTAAAGCACATTATTTATGACAAATACAGTTTTTTGTGGCATTAACAATTTTCGAGATATTTGTTGTTATTTGTTTGAATTTGCCAATTGTTTGTGATATATTCTTTGAAGTATGAAGTTACCATTCTTTTGTTTCTCGCGATGTCATTCAAAGCTAGCATATACAGACCCACTTACTTAAGATCTTGATAATTGGTTTATTTTCCTGTATCTCCTTTCTTATATCTACAACGTAATGTTGAAATTATTTTTGCTAATGTTTGCCTCAATTACCAGGAAGTTGACAAAAATAGGTTTTCTGGGAATAGTTTGCAAAAAATATAGAAAATAAACGACAGGGTGTAGAGAAACTTACGTAAATGTAATACATCTGATTTTTCATTTTCTTTCGGAACGTTCTACTACTACGTGCTATGCTGTATCATGTCCAACTCACTCGATTCACTTCACAACAGATAAGAAGTAAGAAAAAGAGAAAAAGAGAATAAGAAGAAGGGTTGGGTGTTCATCGATTTGTCGACATTCGGGTGCAAATCGAAACGTCGGTCGCTCTGTTTTCTTGATTGCTGCGTGGTCTTGCCTTAGGGAGGGTATACAATCGAACCAATGGATCCTAGCTTGGAGAGCTGAGTTTTGTGTTTGGTGACAATTGTGGTGAGAATCGTTGCTAATTCTGAATATATGATCTTCGGCTTTAGAAAGTTGTGAAAAATACACGTCACTAACAAGAAAAGCGCTCGTCACCACATCTCAAATATCATGAATGGCTTTAGATCGCTGATTCGTGTGATAACGATCAAACGTTCTGCAGTTGTGTCTTTTCGTCGCAGCATCGTTCCAAAAATAGTGTTGCTTTGTGTGGAAAAAGACTATTCGTCGAGCTCCGCTATAAAAATTATTTAATTATAACAATCTTGAATCAATGGCTGCATATAATATTTTATTTACCTTCATGGAGATCGTGCCCTCGCTGGAGAGAATAGTTCACTCATTACGTACCATGAACTGCAGAAATTTCTCAGGTCAAGATGGGAGATTGGGACAATAAGTTCTGAAGAGGTTACCTAAGCAATCAACCACAGTTACAGTAATGTTTGTGATGCCCATATAACAATCAGAACACCTATATGTATTATAATATTGGAAAGAGAAAAAGTGTGCGTCTGAATAGGGTAATCTCAAAAATCGATTGAGTGGTTCTTTGGTATCTCAAAATCCACTCAATTGGTTTTTGATATTTCTTTCACCATTTAAAATCCCTATTCGTCCAGGTGGTTACAGCCTATGTAATGTTACCGAAGTTTTGAAAACTGGGGTAAAGAGTTTCTTTTTCATATTCATATCACCAAATTTCAATCCCCTTTCGTTGAATATGGATATCACGGCTACTTTTGCCACTTTATTGCAAATATGGTAGATTTTCAATGACTTAGAGCTGATAGAAGCAAAAGGGGAGCCTTAAAATATTTTTTAATTGAGTTATTTAGTGGGGGTTTATAGGGGTGCACATCGCGCTTATCAGCAAATTTCCCTCATATTTCACTGAAGTTTTATCAAGTAATAATATAAAAATGTTGGCAAAAGTGTACACATTTAGATTCTATCAACTGGAAAAATGATGAGCTACCCTTATATTCAATCCCCCTTTGCAACCCCAAACATACAAACCAACATTCTTTAGTGTATCTAGATGAAACTTTGAACGCTCATACGAAGCGTGTTTTTAAAGTAAGTACCCAATATTTTTTAAAAAAATAACAGAACATTATTTTCCAAACACTTCATTACCTTACAGCTTACACTACTTCTCCGCATAGGCACCACCGTTATTCCTGCACTTGTCGTAACGGGAAACCAGTTTTTGTATGCCTTCGTCAAAGAATGATGCCGCTTGTGATGAAAGCCAAGTCTGCACTTCTTATTTCACAACATCATCGTCGTTGAAATGTTTTCTGCCAAGGAATTTCTTCAGATGAAGAAGCAGAGGAAAATCGCTTGGTGCCAAATACGGAATGTTGTGAAAAAAGAACGTTACGAAAAGTACCTGAATAACGCGGTGACTATGTGGAGAAGCAGTGTAGTATTTGGAAAATAATATTCTGTTATTTTTTAAAAAATTATGGATACTCACTTTAAAAACACGCCTTGTACCTACTATATGACACAACGAAAATTTCAAGATACTTTACAACTAAAAAAACTACCCTATCTTATTTTCAATCCCTTATCATCGTAAAAATCCCTTATTTAAATTTACACTGACGGTAGCACTGTTTTATGGTCAATATTGCAGGATCACACAATAGGGGTTGACAGAAATCATAGACTACGTTACAACTTCCAAAAACCACTTAATCCTTATTTTGAATTATATAATGCTCGACAAATTTTAAAGCTATTCTTACTTTATTTTCAATCCCTTATAGATAAGACTATATTGCTTGGTCAACCAGGGCACAACCCCATGCACCTAGACTATAAGACTTGGCGAAAATTATAGGATATCATACAATGTCACAAAGCTATCCATACTCATATTTTTGAACCCCATATTTACAAATTGTCACTATTTGACCAATCTGGATAAATCTTTGATCATTTAAGCTTTGGGTACAAATATACATTACGGATTACTTATAACTTTCAAAAATCAACATTATTCTTATTTACAATGCTGCACTTCTAGAATGTACCAGTGTTATTCCGCGAAGACAACTAGTATATAATAAAACTGTAACTGAACGTGTTCTAGTGTTTTATATTTTGAATGAATAATTGATACTAACGTGTATTATGAGCCACCTCGAAGCTAAACACTTTTCTTTTTATAATTTATCAGTGTATATTTTTCTGTTTGTGTTTGTGTGAGTGAATGTGCTACATTTTCACGCAAGAGTGGCCAAACCGATTACTATTAAAGATGGTGTATAACATATCTTAGGCCTAAGTTAGAAAATACGTTATGTGGCATTTTAGTTATGTAACCCAAAGAGCGGTTATAATGAGGCGAAAAATAAGAAGTCACCATATCTTAGTTAGGACCTTGAAGTTATAATATGTCTACTATTATTTATGAACGTAAACATCTCACTACGAGATAATGCATACTTCCGATTCCATTGCAAACAGAGGCGCAATTTTGTATGCTATTAAACCATTTATTTGTGCTTAAATTTGTATTAACATCCCCTAAAGCAGTTTTATTATAGTTTATAAAACCTCGCATGACATGTATGATGACAGAGATGAAATTGAGAGGAAATGGCAGAGGGGGAGAGAGTGAGAGAAAGGAAGATAGAATTAAAAGGAAGGAAGGGGAGGAAGCAGGGGAAGGAAAGGGATAGAATAGGATAGGAAGAGAAAAGGGATGGACAGCGAGAGAGAGAGAGAGTGATGGGAAGAGGAAGAAAAATGAGAGAAAGAGAGAAGGTGACGGAGCGATACAGAGTAAAATCTGCATAGTTAATGCAATAACGCGAGCAGAGCTGCGGGTCCTGTTAAAATAAACTAAAAATAAGGTTTTCTATGGCTTGCAATAATTTGATGGTTTCAAGGAAAATTTAAATGTATGGCTGTTCAAGCAGCGCATGACTTTGGGTTTGAGCTTGGATTGGTAAGGTTTTAAAATTCAAGTTTTGTAGTATTGGGAACGGTTTTAGTGCGCTCCACGTTGATGTGCGATGTTGATGTTGCTTTGATGTTTGGAGTAGTTTTAATAAAATCGATGCATTAAAATATTGGTGGTTCTTCTTTTACGATTATCTGTAGGACACGTCTCGAGAAGTGAGCTTTTAAATCAATAAAACTGTATTCATTTCAAATTTTAAAATTTTATTTCGACTTCCATCGTAATATGATGCTGTGTAACAATGTTTAAGTATGTTGTTGATTTGATACAGTCACAAAGAGAATTGCATTTACAATATATTGTCGTAACCTCTACATTTTCAAATAAATCACGGGGATAGAGCATGGTACCGGAGTTTAAGACATCACAAACTACACGAGGTCCGACGGGGCGAGCTCAACAAATTACCTAAAAACACCTGAAACTTTCTAAAATATGCCTAAATCATTGTGTGAAAGGAAAGAAGGATCAATCTACATGAAGAATCTACATAACAGAAATTTAGATGGTAAGTATATATATTGAATAAATAAAGATACAGAGTACCTTCTGCTGACGGGCGTCTCCTAAGCTAAGTCCATATCCGCACTCCTCGATGTTCACAAGAAGAGAGTCAGCGTCAGACACTTGCTACTGATAACCGGTTTTTACCCCCACTACCATTACATCATTCCGGTCTGTGTTGCCAACCCAACAACCACCCAAATAAACATTACCATAACCACCAATATAACAAATGTATTACCGCACCAAATGCCACAATATGTAGTTATGATGAAAGCTAACGTAAGTTGTCTATGGTAAAACGAATAATGTTATTTATTATTTCAGAAGTTTTTTCTTCTTCGTATCATTTTTTAACCTTTTATTTTCATTAAATCATATGAAAATTTAATGAATCCTAGTATTGCAATTAATAATACCTTTAAATTGATTAATACTATTTTTATTTATTCGATTGCTTTCCTCTATACAAGATGAAGGCTGGAATGTGAATAACTTTTCATCTCCTTTATCATCGTGGTCAATGTTATTGTTTTATTTCTTCTTAGTTAACTAGCTGCTTAATGATAACTAGGGACACCCACAATAGAGTTTAGTAACACATCCTTATTCACCTTTGGAAATGTTGCCACAGCTACACATAAATTAATCTCGTTCCTAATAAACATGCGTAATGCAGCATTGTTTGACCAATATACAAGGAAAATAGCTAAGATTATTCAGAAATTGTAACGTCATGGTAATTTTGAAGTATGATGTAGAAGCTAAATGTAATCCGAGGTGCTGCTTTTTCAATACGCAAACATAAACCACAACGAAATTACAATTAAGTAAAATGCAATTAACATTTGAACATGCATAAATACAAATAAATAAGTTAAATGATGATAAGTAAAACCAATTGTGGAACTACAAAATTTGTTTTAACACATAATAATTGTAATATATATATATATCTATATATATACAAATTCACATGTATAACATTCGCATAAAATTAACCTGCTCATGATACAGTAGTAAAACAGTTGTTATTTTAAAAGATAATGTTAGTAATGGCTGATATTAGCATCGAAGAAGCAGTTGCATTGCTTGTGCTCTGCTTCTATCCGAAAAATCCAAACAAAATATTAATCCATTATACTTTTTCGAAAGTTGTGCTTAAAACTATATCTTAAACATTTAATATTTCCTTGCGGCTTACTTACAACGGAAGTAAATATTACAGACCTGTTGCCATAGAATGTAGATCATAAAATGCAACTTCAATTTATTTTCACACTCCCTTTACTTTCTACTAACTACCTATGGTAGATATAGAAGGTATTGAATTATACACAAAATTTCGTTATCGATATTTCTCCGAAATGTATGTTTTGAGATGCACTAAATCCCAGAAAATATTTTAGAAAGAGGTCCATGTGGTGGATTTTTGTGTCTATGTGCCTGTGCACAGCATAATAAATAACCGATATGTTACATTTATATGACTTTCTGTACCCACTATTGTTTATCCTATTATACAGAGTGAATCACCTAAAACTTGCACCGCAAATATTACGAAAATGGAAAGTGCTATTGATGTGCAGTTTTCACAACATTGATTGGTAGTCAGGATCTCGTACATTTAGCCTATAAACAGATTTTAATAATACTGAGAAAGTGTATTTTTTGAGCAAACAAAGGCTATTGACATTCTAATTTACTCCACCTTTATTCTGTTAATGTAACAAGGCATTGTTCCATTTAAAAATTGTATGTTTGCTTAAAAAATACACTTTATTAAAATCTGTTTATAGGCTAAATGTACGAGCCCCTGACTACCAATCAATGCTGTGAAATCTGCACATCAATAGCACTTTCCATTTCCGAAATATTTGCGGTGCAAGTTTTAGGTGATTCATCTTGTATAAACTATTCTTATATAAGCTTATTCTTCTATCTTCTTCAAGTTAATTGAGATAAAATTTGCATAGTTTCATTACCATTTCGTTATAGACTTATTATATAGTAGGTACAAAACGAATAGCGATAATCAAATGTTTAAATAAGATCTGCTGATGTGATACAATCACGTGACTTTCTCTACCCTCATCTTTATTAGTGGGTATACAAACTATTCTTACTAAATCTTATTTTTATATCAACTACCTACATTTTGATCCAAATAAACCTTTGCAGAAGTAGTTACATTACACATTTCCTTATAGATACAAAGAGAACCGCGACGGTCAAATGTTTAAGAACTCGACGGTATATGCTGGCATTAAAACTCCACACTGTTTCCATGCAATCGCGAGAAACAACTAAATGTTGACAGGACTTTAAGAGATTAATAATGTAATGAACAATTCGAACTATTAATAAAGGATATCTCAGAAATGGTTTATGCCACAAAAAACTTATTTGAAATTAATTGTGCGTTCTAAAGAATTCTACATTTTTGTGGAGTACGTTTTCGTCTATCGCTTAACGTTTACCAGTTATACAAGATTATGCAAAATTCCTTCGGAATGAAGAGGATTTCACATGCCCAGAAAATTGGTCATGTGAAGTCCTATTTTCTATTCCCAGAAAATTCAAGATATACATATTATTTGTCATGTAAATACATTTTATATAGGGTATTTTATTCAAAATGGTTTGAGGCATTTCTTAGAAAATAAACAATTTCGGAAAATTTTGCATGTAAAGGGAAATTGTGGTGGGAGACTTTCTTGAAAATCGTCGTGTCGCATCTTTGGAAATGACTGAACCTAAATACAAACGTTTAGTATTTATCGGACTTTTCGTTTTTGAGTTGTGCTGTTCACAGACACACAGACTCACACACATACACACTTGGACATTTTTTTTTCGAAAATGCTTTATCCAGATTTAGCGAACCTCAAAATATGTATTTCCGTGAAATCTCAATATGGAATTTTTGAACGAATTCCAATACCTTCTCTACCTACAAGGTCCGTGGTGGAGAAAGTAAAAACTAGCCGCTATGTACTGGCCTTGAAATTTCATACTCTTTCCATGATATCGCGAGAAACATTTTAATAGAGACAGCCTTTCAAAAATGACAGAATTATTGAAAAATTTAAACCAGTGACAACGAATATCTCGGAAATGGCTGATGCCACGAAAAAAGTAATTTAAAGTAAACTGTGTGTTTAAAAGAGATCTACATTTTCTGTGCAGTAAGTTTTGTCTTTCACTAAAGGTTTACGACACATACAAAATTATACAAAATTCTTTCCTAATAAACAGGACTTCATAAACCATTACCAGAAAATTCGAAGTACACATTTTATTTGGCATGTAAAAGTTTTAAAAACAGTAGTATATTAATTAAAAATTGTTAGTCATTTTAAGCAAATAACATATTTCGAAAATTTTTCCGTGTAAAGGGTAGTTTGGGGCGGGGGATTTCCTTGAAAATCTTCCTGTTGCATATTTGGAAGATATTGATTTTAAATACCAAGGTTGGCATTTATCCGACATAAACACAGACTTTTTTTTCTAAAAGTACTCTGCTTTATTCAGGGGCCTCATAACTTGTAGTTTTGGTGAAATCTCAGCATCGGATTTTGGATGGAATCCAATATCTTCTCTTACGTGCTATAGGCAGATGACAGAGAAAGTAAAAATATACAGATAAGTACTAAACTTGTATTTAAATCCGCATTTTTCAAGGATGCGACACGAAAATGAACATAATCTCCTAGCAGTAAACTTTATATGAAACATTTGTGTCATTTCTTTTCTCAAAAATGGCTCTGACGATTTTGATTAGAATACCATATGTTTAAGATATCCATATGAAAAATAAAATGCATATATTGAATGTTCCCTTTATACTGAGTGAATTTTATATAACTATGAAGTCATAGGACACGAACAAGGCTTACTTTAAACAAATATAGAGAATTTTAAAATATTGTAGCGTATACGTATACATTGTCGCATCGGATACATTATTGCTGTGTATAATAACTTTGTAACTTCGTTTGTAACTTTGAATTCTTGTCCGGCGTGGCAATTCCCTCCAATTCCTAGTTGGAGGGGATGAAGGCAATTGAAGGAAGAGCCTCTTTGTTTGAGTGCTTGGCGTTACCAGTGGAGTCAGTCTAGCGTAGCTCTTCTGAGGTTTGTTTACGTGTGCGTGATGGGTGTGTGTGCGTGGGGCGTCTTTCCAATGTTCGCCTGTAACCTTTTGTGTATAATGTAGGGCAACCTTGTTAATTATAATAAATCAGAGGTAAATGTGAATTTATGTATTTTTATGTTCTAAAGATCCCACGCCCGCTTTAGCTTTGTGCAGCAAGTTCTCAGAGTTACGTCCCCCAATGTTTATGCCAGGGTAACTAAACTTAATATTTTAGCTGCAAACCTTTCGGTCTCACCCCGGTGTATAACAATATGCAATGTGTGTTAAACGAGACTTTAGTGTTTCCGAAATATTTCCTATTTGTCCTCATATTTGAGCTATACACTTCTGAAATATTATATCCGTTCTTTTGTTTCTCATCAGAACATGTAAGAGTATTCAAAATATCAAGTATAGCATGCATAAGGAGACCTCGTTTTAAACATTTGACTATCCTATGCTTTATGCAGCAACAGCAGAATGTGTATTGAAACCATTTCGGAAAATAATAATAATAATAATAATAATAATAATAATAATAATAATAATAATAATAATAATAATAATAATAAATATTAATAAAAGTATAAGAAACGAATCTTGTTTACTAATAATTTTCAGAATAGATAATTATATCTATATATAAAGTATATTATAGGGACTAGATAAATTTGTGTGATTTTATTGAGGGAGGGGAGGGGGGAGGAGGAATTTAGTCCTTTGACTGGGAATTTCATCTCGATGTGGGACGGTAAAGAATGAAATGATGCGCGAATTAGTCCAAGATCCATAGTGCTTCAGAGGATGAGAGAAAACCTGAAAAGGATATTATTTGGATTCGAACTCGGAAAATCTGTAATGTAAACCAGATACGCTACCACGATATCACAAGCTTCGCTACTGTTAGGTGCGCAGTTAGTAATGATAAACTTATGTTATAGGTATTACAAAATACTACTACTACTACTACTACTACTACTACTACTACTACTACTACTACTACTACTACTACTACTACTACTACTACTACTATTACTACTACTACTACTACTACTACTACTACTACTAATAATAATAATAATAATAATAATAATAATACACTAATCCTGCAGTGCCTACTGTTGTCCGATAATAGTACATATAAATTTCTCTATTATTATTATTATTATTATTATTATGATTCATTTAATGAATATTCACGTTCACCCTCCAGTAAACATTATACGCCTAACGTGCTACTAAAATATATTAGCTCACTGATCTATCCTTAACATTCTCTACGAAGCAATATATCCGAAAGTATTTTGTTCTGTTTTATACTTTCACTCATATTTATATCTTCCTTTTCTTTATTTTTTGAGCAATATGATGTGTAAAATACTGATAAAATGATCAGGTTTGGTAATTCTTTTTGCATAATGATGCAACCAAACAAACCGTGAAACTGAAGGTTTCACAGAAAATAGCTCCTCTACTATGATATTAAATCGTAGAATTACTTTTACATGACACACTAATACTATTTGATAAAGCAGCATTTGATATTTAGTCTTCTCTGAAACTAATAACATTTGGACATGTGATAATGGCTGTATGGCAAGTTGATTCTCTATTATTCTTTTCACACAAGACAGGGGGACATTTAGCAGCTATTGCTCAAAGCGCGCATCAGCCTAAGACGTTCTCCATATCGTGACAGACGAAACCAATTTTCATATTTCAGCTCTATTGGCTATCACACAGTGACTCCAGAAAGCATTCGTCTCCGCTTTACAAAGCCCTAAAAGCCAAATTAACGGAGAGAAAATTATAATTTTTAATATGCAGAAAGAACAAACGATATATATGATTTTAAATATTTTGTTTTACAATATTTTTCGTTTATCAGGCTTGTAAGTTTTTGAAACGCACAGATTTTTCAACTTTTTCACGTAAGATTTTTACCAAATAATTTATAAGCATTTAGTAGAGCATTTGTTTGGATATAATACATAGGAATATAACTGGGATATGATTTAAACTGATTGATAAATAGAATTTTTAAATCGTAAAATCTCAGGAATTTATGAGAGCGATCAGTAAAAAGTTTGACAGTTCTTGACTCAGACTTGATGAAAATCTATTTGTACCGAAATTTCAGGTATTATATAAAAGAAATCTCCTTTCCTAAATGCAAGTAAAGTAGTTTGTAAACACCATACTTAAAACAGTTTTAAAAGATGTGAAATTTTCGGAGAACTACCAAATTACTAAAATAAAAAATATTGAAAAGCAAACCGTAATATCATTTGTTCTTCTGCATATTAAAAACGAAAAATTTCTCCGTAAAATTCTTAGAAATAATTTTTACCTTCTCTATCACTTAATAGGTTGAGAAAGTACCTACTGCATTCCACCAAAAAAACTGCAAGTTAAGATTTCACGGGAAATGCATGTTTTGAGGCCTTCTAAATAATAAGAAGCATTTTATAAAAAAGGTCCGTATGTCTCTGTGTCCCTGTGCTTGCAAACAGCGTCGCTCAAAACCGGAAAGACGACTAAGTATAAAACTTTATGTACAATCTCAGTGTTTTTAGGGATGCAACACGAAGATTATCAAGAAAATACCCTTTAAATGAAAAAAACAGAATTGTTATTCTTTTTTAATAATTTATATTTCGCCCAACGACTCTAACACACACACCCAATATCAATATATATATATATATATATATATATATATAAGCTTTTCTAAGAGAAGTTCGTAGCAGAGGGGATAGGTTAAATAATGTGTGTAAAACATCAGGATTTTAGAAAGAAGTCTCTATGTGTGCGTGTGTGTGTGAATATCAACAGCATAACCCAAAAACGAAATGTCGGATAAGTGCTCAGGGATGGTTGTAATGCTTTTATTTAAAATAACATGTATTTAAGATATTTACATGACAAATAATATGTATTTCCTGAACTTTCTGGGAATAGCCTATGAAGTCTTCCTAACTGTTTTATACCTAAGCGAGAAGGAGTTATGCATCCGACATACAAATTGGGAGATTCACAGAAATGCACATTTTGGGATCCCTGAATAGAAAAAGAACACGACATGATAAATAAATGAACACTGAATTTTCTTTGTATACCTTATGACACTCTCTTAATGCTTACTGCATTTTACATAATTGGGTTGAATAGTTGGGAAATCATATGAAGTAGACAGAAGTTATTCATGAAAAATTCAGATTTCATAAATACAGGTTTTTAGCAGTTCTATTTTCGAAACATTAGCTGTTCCTAGATTCAATTTTTTAACGCTTAACCCAATACTTTTGGATACGAACATGATACAGATGAAGTATACGTGACTCTCACTCGGGAGGTTCAAGATTCAAACCCTGTACTGGCCATACTGAGAGGAGTTCTTTTCATGATTTGTCACTCTCTAGATAAATATCGGATTGCACATTCTATACTAAGATCCCAAGTTTCATCACAATAACAAACGATAGAAAGTATTTAGATAATACAGGAAGACAATTTTGGAAGTAAGGTAAATTAATGCAAATTACAACTAGATGAACAGGAAAGCAACTACGTAATTCAGGCCATTTATCAGCAAGCTATTCATAAAGGTGGTACAAGAAGGCGACTACACAACTAAAGAAATCTGTCTGTCACACACTGAATTATGTACATCAAACAGTAACCGCCAGGATATGGCCTAAGATGTTGAAGCGAGTTAAACAAATAAAAACTAAAAAGAAAAGTACCACTCTTTTGAGTATTAGGTTTAACTATCTTTTGTGCACCCTCCCTATTGAGCTCATGCAAGCGTATGCAGTACAACGCAGGCATATGAAAAATTGTTGTGTATACATTTGTTGTATCAGGTTTGTGTACGTCCGTACCTACAACGAAATGTGCATAACATTTTTCTGTTAGTATGTGTCATGATTATGTAAGCAGATTGAAAAAAGCGGTTCATTACTACTCTTTAGAATAGCTATAAAATATATGTTGCTATGTTTTTTAACTAACATGTTTAAACAGTAGCAAAACTTCATGAACTTAAATCTAAACATAACAAGTAAAATTTAAGCCAAACTAAGTAAAAGTACTTCAGGTCGACTTCAAGGAATGTGATCGATCTATTTGCAGCAGTGAAAGTGTCTCATTAAGTAAACATGCTAAAACGTTTATCAGTGCTAAATCTACATGTACACACACACACACACACACACACACACACACACACACACACACACAATGTAAGTGAATGGATCCTAGCTGCTTGCAGACGGCAGGAGGTACTCGGAAGGGCGACTACGTGTGAAAAAATATCCTCGCAAGTTTCCCAAGTAACTACCTCCCTTTTAATAGAAATTCTGCTTGCAAAGCATTTAAATAAGTCGCAAGTTTTAAGTGGAATTTAAGTTGGGAAAGTCAAGTACTAAGACTAATTAAATTTCAAGTTTGTTTTCATGCTTGGCGCGATAAAACAGAAGTTAATATAAGGAATTCGTGCTTACGTTTGGTTGATAACTTTCAAGTGGCAAACTCATTTCCAAACTCCTTGGAAGATGGAAAAGTTGCTTGAATAAATAGATTTAGCGAAGAAAAGAAACAGGGGAGGGAGGACCTGAAAATACGGTGTTAGCATAAAGTGAAAAACAGGAATGGAGGGGCAAGTCACTTAAATTAGTCAGCTGTGAACGTCAATTTGAAGAAATAACTTGTAAATCTTGAAAATTAGTGTTGCCTTGGATTACCAAGGAATAAAATCATCCATGTTCCCAAATATACGTAGATAAACAGATTCATATGTGTATACATTTCTCGGAACTTGTAATTCAGATCACTTGGATGCTTCTGGAAGCGGAGGGGAATCTCGGCACCTAGTGTGCTTCTGGAAACATCGGGGAGGAAGCCTTGGACTCAGGCGGGATCCCTAACATCTCCAGTTATTACGTCCTGACGCCGGCAGGACCTCCTTAGGCCCACCTCTCCTTATGGAGGGGTGAGGACGCCTCTCCGTGGGCCCGTAACACACCGAACGCCACGGCAGACACTTCGACAAAGCAAGCTCCACTGCCATACACGCCCACTCGCCTGATCCCTCGATCCTGAAACATGATAAGGAGACAGGGAAATTCGCGACATTATATAATCCACCCTAGCATTCGCCTACAAACAAGGAAAAACCGCAAAAAACAACCCAAAGTCAGAGTGAGCCTATCAACAGGAATCTAACTCGAGAACTCCCGAATACGAGCCTCAGACGTTACCCCGGAGCCATCTCGCTCATTGATGAAACAGTAACTTAGTATTAGGCGTGTTGTAGCTATTTATGTTTCGCTTTGCTCGATTGTTGACACTTAAGAACTCACAAACAGTTCAACCTACAGGTTTTAAAATTTCTATATAAAAGTGTAAAGAAAGTTTGTCCTTACATTGAAAATTTAGTTAAAATTGGAACTGAACGTAATATACATAAAAATAACTGCAAAACTCTGACTTTGAAGAAGTTTAGCTTCCTAAAACTTTGAATTTTAGACGAAGTGCTGTGCAAATGGAGTTGAGATATTAGATACAGAAGAAATTTTTGATAAAGTAAAAATTCGTTGAAATGGAAACAAAATAGGGGGGTTATACAGAGTAGGTATTCATACGGTTTTTATGATTATTTCCCAAAGCATCCCTTATGATAAATTTTACCAATGCTACCGTATAACGCCCGCCACATTAAATATTATGACTTTGTTTCTTTCCAATACCAGTAGGACCACCATTCTTTCCTCATTTTTTGTGAGCTACCTTTAACCAGGTAGCTCATATCTGACAACCATTGAATGAAATGGGTGAAATGATATGCTCAGATGAGCTCGGGGTCCATAGAACTATCATTTATCCGACATTGGTTTTCTGAAGATATGGAAAAACCACGGAGAAATCTCCTAACCAAAATTTGAACTAAATGCCTCTTGAATACGAGGTAGAGACGCTATCCTCGCGTTACTGAGGAGGGGGCACTGCTCGAATTATTGCATTAAATGCGAAGATTCTTCGCTTCCCTCTCACATTCTCCCCCTCTCCCTTCATCTTAGATTGTGTCTCCCTCTAACACAAATGTTCTCACTCTCCTCTTTCATCATCCTCATCCTCTTACCTCTGTGCAACTTTGATGTAATGTGGTGTTTTGAAACCGGTGATAAAACTGCTCCTTCTGAGTCGTTAATAAGAATTAAAAGATAAGTAAAAGTAATCATCATTACATAAACTTGTACCTCTTCCTTCGCTGTTATGCGACAGGGACTACTTATACTGTTTACAGTGATAACCAGTTTACATTCACGAAGAGTAGTAATGAAAGATTTGTATAACTTACCTTTTAAAAACGTTGTTTTTTACTTCAGGTTAGCTCTTACTCACGCTAGTATTAATTGTTTGTCCAAAATAAAAAGCCAGATAAAAATTGTTCGAGTTTTATATAAATATACCTATAGATTAGTAGAACGTAGTTGCACTTCCTTAACCCTAGCAATACCAACAAACATTAAAGAACTTGTACTACCAACTGGGAGGGGATGGTTTATGATCATCACTGAAAACAATATGTCTGAGTAGTTTTATATCAAATTTATTTTATAGTTTAATATTATACGTCATACATATAAAGGTGATATTTAACTTTAATTAACGTTTCTTTTCATAAATCATATTATATGTTTAGCTGAGATATTAGGTTGTGTCCTAATGCAATAACTTATTTGTAAGCATTACATTTGTGTAAATAAATGATTGATACTTAAATTAAGAATAATAGTAGCTTCAGGACAACATTCATATCGAATCTTCGATAGTACGGTCACCGAACATGCCAAATCATTCATCACTGTCCTCAGAGCTTTCTCCACATTTTAAACACATTACCGTTTTCTTGCTGTACCCACCACATGTGTACTTTGACAATTCCACAAATTGTTCTTGTTTTACTAATTTAATGCACGTTTCTTTCTTAGACCGGCACTCCCTTGTACACAAGTGGCATCATCCCTTATTACCATTTTCTTTCTTGACACAAAAGTCTGCCTAACCTTCCTCTCAAGAAATTATTCCTTTCATGATTATAATTGCGTTCTTATACAGTTCTAGGATATCTCTGGCTCTTTCTTCAGTAGCTGATTCTATCAGCTGCAATCCCAGTTCTTGAAGGTATAGTCAATCTGTGATAGCTTCTTCTTATTGGTCAGGAAAGTTCAAGAGGCGTATTGTGTAACCATTTACAGCGACTATATCAATGAGGATGAAGAAAATGCACAGCAGCCATCTTCTGGTAGCCCTTTAGCTCCTTTTGCAGAACATTTCCTATTTGATCAACGGTGTCTACGCTTTCTTTTGTTTCGTTATACATAGGTTTATAACAATTTTTTTCTAAGATCAGAATCTGAAACACACAGGATCATTCTTTTTGCTGAATATATAGCATAAGAAGATTCCTTTTAGGTTTTTCAGGACAAATATATGAAACAACTGTTACTGAAGTCTTTGCCGTGTTAGGATCACTGAAAGAAAATATGCTTGAGTACAGGTCTCCTCCAGAAACATCTTTAGCTCTTGAGTAATGTGCTTCCTGTTGGACTATATTGTTCCGAAAGGTATAAGCTTCTGGTTCTTCCATAACTAAGCAACCAAATCCACAGAGGTATAGTATCCGTCTGTTATTACATTGCGTGCAGAATTATTTGTACGGAGCACCAAACGTTTTACAACAGTTGAAGGTGAATTTTCGTATTCCTTATTTCCATTATTCTTCCTTGCAGCATATAGTTCCGTGCTAAGAATGTGTCTTGTTTTAGAATCAGTGAGCATGCGTATGAGTATCCCGTATTGCCCTCGTTTGCCCTTCATGAACTCTTTGAATGGGCACCTTCTAAGGAATAATTTAGCATTTCAATAACTAACTGTATGAATCCCAGAGAAAAACATTTCAACATTGCTTGGTTCATTTTTTTTTTCAAAAACGTGTCGTATTGCTGCAAATATATTTTATTCCCTGCTTTCATTTCGGGTAACTTTATCATCAAATCTTATTGTTTTAGCTAGTGGAAGAAGTCAGGTCTAGCTACTGCTCATAGTTCCAGTATTTATGAATCTTCCAGGAATACCAGACCAGAAATCTGAAATACAGATGCGACCGTCACTTTCCACACCAAAATAAGAAGTATAATAAGAAATCCTATATAAGTGAAAAACTCATAGATGCTTTGTCTATAAAACATTTATTCTTACTGATTCTTCATTGATACATTTTATGATGATATTTACAACTTCTGGAGTAAACAGATTTTCAAAGGATTCTCTAATAGTTTTTACTTTACTTTCATGTCTTAGTCCTTCCCGTTCTTTTACATTTTGTGCTACACATCTTATAGGTCATGGAGGCTTAGATTAGAAAATCCTTCCACTAGTTATAACATACCTTGCACTGAAGTCATTTTCAATTGTACTATTATGTTCCTCAACCTCATCTTCAGAAGGTGATATATTGCTTCATCAAAGACCGCCTCTGTGGTTTGGAGGTACCGTGTCTACCTCCCTTCCAAGAGGTCCAGAGTTGGAATCTTGAATCCGTGTTTTCCCTTATCCTGAGAAGACAAATGTTGGGTAACTTTAAGCTCTATAGACCCGGGCTCATTTGAGTATCATTTCACCCATTCCATTCAGCCATAGTCCGATATGACCTACCAGATTAAAGGACTTTAAAAAAACTACCTTGCTCACGCGCAATATTTTGAACATCTGGTTCACTCACTGCCTCATCATTATGGGGAATTCGTAATCAGAAACTATTGCATTATAAAATATATCTAACATTTCTTAGTCAGTCATAGGACGTTTAGACATTTTGAAATAACTTTGTGAATCACTTAAGCAAATTATTATGTCGGCACAAGAAAATGACTGGAAAGGGAAAAAGTATGTGTTATAAGAGAATAAACTGCCACACCAGTTAAGAATGAGAGGATAAATTATATAAACGAACTCCGCTGCTGGTACAAACAAAATTCGAGACATACAATTGCTGTAAAAGCCAACGCCATTACAAACAAATAAATTTCGACATGCTATGCATCACCGACCTTCCGACGGGCACTTTATAGCCATCCTGACAAATCATCATAATAAGACCAAAATGAAAACTTTAAAACAATTATGCAGTTTAGTAATAGACACAATGATTGACGTTGCCCCCTCTGGTGTGGGGGTAGCGTATCTGCTTCACATTCAAGAGGTCTCGAGCTAGAATCTTGGTTAGGGCGATTTACTCGGATAAGCTTTTTTTGGGGGAGGGTTCCTTTATCCTGAAAAGGCGAATGTCGGGTAGCTGTAAGCTCAATGGACCCCGGGCTCATTTGAGCATCAATTCACTAATTTCATTCATCGTTCGATGTGGCCTAACCGGTCAAAGGAAGCTAAACTAAAACATAGAATTAAAAAAAAAATACAGAAGGTGTGTATAAGCTACTGCCTCTCCCCATTGGTAATGGTATCGATAATCTTGAATTGCATCGGAATGGATTGTGAAGCGGAGGCAATTCGGCACCGTCTAGTGAATCCGGTTATTGTACCGACACCCCAAGAGGGGTGCCCCCGGGAGGGAGGGATGAGATGAAGGTAGACACCGACCGGCCGGAACCAGGAGTGACGGCACAGAAATGACAGGGTCCTTACAGTTTCCAGATATAGATGCTGCGGCAGTCGCACAAGCAGACCGGGAACCCGCCCCACTCAGGGTCCAATGCCCCCAGGGGGCGGTCCTTATACCCCAGCAACCAGCCGAAGGTCGTGAAACGGAGAAAGTGCACAGAGAGCATCCTTTTCCCGTGCCACACTACACCGAAACACTATTGCCAACACTTTCAACCTTGAAATAGACCAATCGGGGTGAAGGGTGCATGAAATGATTAATAGAACGAAATGGAGGGAGAGGAAATTCGGGGGATGAAAGAAACCACCTCAGCATTCGCTGACGACCAGGAAATCCCTGAAGAAACTCATGGATGAGAGAGGGTGGTTATCGGGGGGATGGGACCTCTCGATTGCGGATTACAGACATTATCTCCTGGGACATCCCGCTCGGTATGGTTAATCTTTCTCTGCTCATATATGTGCTTCTTTGTTTTCTATTTAACCGTGTCTATTAAGATTATCTTTAAAAATTAATACTAAATAACCTATTTACCATGACCGTAATACTGAATTAATTTATTTAATACATATTTTAATTAGTACATAAAGAGAAGAGGATAGTGATGCAGTGATTTGTTTGAAATTAGTTGAGCAGGAAGTATGTAAGTATTGATCAAGAGTATGTAGGGCAGAAGAAGTACTTCTGTATAGATACTTCTTTAAATTTACAAGCTGGTCAGTAATATGCTAATAACATTGTTCATAAGTTTATCGAAGTTTATAAATGATTTATGGGATAATAAATATTTATGTGTTTTTGTGGTAAGATGTATCTGCATTTTGAAATATTCCTGGGAAATAAAAAGGTTGTTTATAATTTATAATTCCACTATCTCATTATTTGATGTGTTTTGAAAACTTAGAATACTGCATCAGTTCCGTCTTCTGAAATAATAATTAATTATACCTGTTATTGTAAACTTCACAGCTAAAATTCCAAAATATTTAGGATTAACGAATATGCTATACCTCCTTATCTGCCACAGCAACTGCCTCCATGTGGTGTTGAGGCTAAAACTGGCACATTGACGTTCCCACTAGGTACGTACAATGTCAATCACCGATTAGAGTGGGCGAGTAACAGTATTCTAAGCCTCCTACTTTTGCAGCCAGGGAACTTTTGTGTGCATAATGGAAATGTTTGAACTCCTACGCATTGAAGAGGGAAAATAGAATAAAACAATCATCTGACAGCTCTATTATCACCTCTGGATCTAAACATCACAGCGAATTTTCATTCTGGCCTTGTTCCAAAAGGATAATCCTCGAATAAATACACAAACAAAGGATTTGTGTCATCAACAGCACGCTTGCCAACTTGCCATCAATTATAAACGGGGTTATGAAAGTGATTAAGTGCAGGGCATGCGCATCGCGAAAAATGCGTCTATATCTAATCGCTTGGCGAGGAACAGAGCCGCGTGTACCATCATAAATCACTTTTAAAGTAATGAATATTCATTATTGGTTAAGCAGACTGGGCCGGTAATGTCACCTGAACACACACACATACACACGTTCTTCCTTTGGAGCGTGTCTGACGAGAGTTTGAGTTATGTTCGCAGACAAGATGAATTACTGCCTCTACATCCTTCACAAGATTAATGAAAAATAATATTAACAACTGGAGACGAGTAGAAAATCAAACTATGGTTGTTCAAACATGCTATTTGCTCTTCAAAGTTGCAATAGCTGGCTACTAGATGGATTTCGATGCCATGTTGACTCGCTACTGCTAAATCGTCTCAAAAGCTTCATATCTAGATTTCGCTGGAAGTATATGTTTTGAAGTTCCAAAGTTTGAAAATAAAAAACTCAGAAATAGGGATATTGCTGCCGCGAGTGTTATGTATGTGCGGAGTGAGCGTGTGTCTGTTTGTGAAGACCTTACTTTAAAGATGAAAAGTCAGTAATTACCGTACCTAAGTCAGAAGCAGCTATTTAAGGATTCAAGGAAAAGATTTTCAGAAATTTTCATCAACTTCAAACAACTCTTGTAGCGAAAAAAAAAGTTTCATTATTTTCATACCCTTGAGAGAAGCTCTATCGATTTGTATTTAAGTGCCATATGTTTGGTATATTACAATTACATAAACTATGAATTTTCAATATATAGCTGATAAAATGTTCTTCATTTTATGGAGTTTTACACAACTGAGAAAACCTAACAAAGACATAAAATTGCATTAGGGAAATGTAAACTTCACGGGCGGCATACAATTTCTGTGGTACTGTTTCCAAAATATTCATTAAAACCTTTCCTACGTTTTAAAGAGCACGCTTTTAAATATAAATGGTTCTTCTTTTGTTTCTATAGAACTTTCGCAAAGAAGTTAATTCACTGGTCTTCTTTTTAAGCCACTCTCATGTCGTCTTATATTTTGTATATGTAGCAAAATGCATCTTATATTACCTAGCTGAAATAATTTCTGGCGAATATTTAAAATGATTAATGAAAATAGAGAAATTATTATTAATTTGTAGACAGATGTAAAAATATGGGATAAAGCGTAGAAAGGGGAGTGTGATTGTTTCAAGTTGGTTTTTATTTCTCTACCGGCATTTACACCGAGGAAATATTGCGCTCGATATAAATTTCGATATAGTAATTATACTGAAATCACCTTTTATGAAAACTATTTGCTTACAAATACAAATGGGTATGCATGTGAAGGGCATAGTTCAAAATGAAAAGACATATAAGTACGAAATTTGGCATTTGAGTTAAACATCGCTCATAGGTGTTTACGGAACTTCTCTTTCCCTCATTAAATCGCTGCGTGGCAAATTATTTACTGTTTTTTACTTGTATCAAAAACAATTAAAATATATTTAAAATGAGGAAACACGTGAAAAGTAGATATAACATATAATCTCCTTTAGTTCCTTTTCATTCTTGAGGAATATTGTTAACGTGAGTAAGCATAAAAGACATTTTACTGCATAAATAATAGTGTCGAGTACCTCACATTTATTTATTATTTAACTACAGAGGAGGGCGACTCGCTCATGAGAGGGATCGTTGATCAAACAAAGAACGTTAATTTAAGAGGCACCGACGAGGGACGCAGCTAAAGTTAACTTTACAAAATAATTACACTAACATATTATCTGGCTGAAGGGAGAGGACAGGATTCTATTCTACCATAATAAAAGCTGAAAGAAGAATGACTAATAGATTTATTTAACAAAGACTTACCCCATGTGTCTGCCGAGCGAGGACGCCATGTCGTAGACAGTTATCCGTCCAGATCACACGAAGACTAGTAACAGACTACTGAGAAAACCCCTCTAACTTGGCGTCACTAACGCCATCCCCACCAATGAGACTGTTTCCCCTCAATCACCCCTCCTCAGATAAACTGCCAACCTTCGACTTGGGTAACCAGAGGACGTATTACTATTACTATAATCTGTGCACATGCCACATCTCCCCCTGGCCACCGAAGTCGACGTCCTCGTCGACAGAAAGAAAATGAATACAATAAACAGGAAAAAACAAAACAAAGACATACCAAAAATGACATACAAATGTGTGATGAAGTAAAATATAACAATAATATATATGTGTGGTAAGCACCCAGCCGACGACACAATATTGCTGGGCGATGACGAGAGGCGAGGAACGTAAGTGCTGTCGACTTAGTATTGTTAATGCACTTAGCTTTAGCATCCCGCACACGCACACACCACGCTGCCTTAGTTCACAGGCACACTACACTGCGCAAAAGGGTGATGAACTGCCGTAACTGTTTGTGGGTGGGTTTAGACAGTGCCCACAACGACGATTTGTCCTGGTGTAGAATTAGCACCGCAGGTCTCTGGTGATGACAACAGGGTGGGCAGTCGCTGGCTTGGACTGCCCCCCGACATGGTGGCTCCTTATGCCACGGCAGTGTAGTGGCTGCCCGACAGCTTCCCTGTGGTGTTTCTTGACTTCTGGTGTGCCCTGGGGATGCTGATGCACCTTCTCGCTCTCTGCCACAGCAAAATACTAAAACAAAACCGCCACACAATAAACAGGATGCTCCCACAAAGAATCACACACAAAAGAAGGGTATGTCATTTACAATTAAAGATTTTAAAGTTTGAAAAATGTACACTAAAAAAAATTCTTATGACATGGGGCAAAGAAAGAGAGAGAAAAAAATTAGTACAAATTGGCATAAGAAAGAAATTTTACAGAGTTGCCATCCAAAGTGTAACTTACAATGCTTTACAATCCAAATAACAGTAAAACAGAATCAAAATACATGAACATGACAGAAATGAAACATAACCTTGTTTTGGGATCCCAATATTACATCTCAATAACCAGCTGGTATCACTAACAAAAGAAAGTAAGTACACTTACAAGACAGTCACACATGACGATGAAATGAACTCATTCACACTGACCATGGCCCCAAATTACACACAACACTGACTTAACTATCTACTCAAACTAGTGTATACATCACTACAAGCTACATCCACAATACATTTCTAAACTACGCCACGTGACATGCTTTCAACTACTAGTGTCCTACTCTTGTCACCAATACAACTTCTTGTCCACATCATTATCTTTCTCATCGCAGTATTAGCATCAACGCAATCATAATCATCAACATCATCAGCAGTAATAGTGCAATCTCGATCATTACTTCAAGCATCATCATCTTTCAATTTTCTCTCCAAAACAAAACATCTGCACTTACGTGTCTCATTTAACATGCTGTAAATTCAAAACATTTGACATAGGCATAACCTTCAAGAAGTCACATTAACAATTCAGGAATTACACAAATAACATGACATTATAATGTTGCATCTACATCCTCAAAATGAAAATTTAAGCTGGAAAACAGGTGGTATTAACATTTGCTATCTAAGATGGTAATAAACTTGTTGGATAAACAGAGAAAAAAAATTATTTTCATTACATTCACTTCCATCTATATAATCTCTCGTGTGAATTCATCACACACGCTATACTGGGCACATTACAGCAACACCAGTAAGCAAAATCTCTGAAAACAGACAACTGTCGGGGTTACACTGTGGCACTTCCACCGAAGCTGACATCATCTCGTCTCATCTCTCCTCATCTCACATCAATACCATCGGGGTTACTCTTTGGCACTTCCACCGAGGCAAATCTCAACTCTTATTTCTCACATAACCTCACACTACGCCATCGGGGTTACACTTTGGCACTCCCACCGAGGCAAATCTCACCTATATCACATAACCTCAAATACACACATACATACAAACACTATTCATGCAACAATTTTCTGCAAATAAAGATCACAGCATCATTATGAAACCCAAAATCAAATCGAGTCAAAATCAAATCATATATCAAATCAAATCGAATGCAACAAAACAACATCACATCATTACTCAAAACAATATTGTCACATAACATTCCTGAAAATGAAAGCTCAATTAAGCATATAGTACACCTGAAACACATTCCTGCAGCATAATACAACAAACAAATGATTTGCAGTTACCAAAACACAATTCAAAATTTAAATTACTCCCACAAGAATAACACACTTTTAATTTAGCAGAGACATTCATATCACATATTCCTGAAAAGTAAGGCTTAATTAAGCATCAGAAACTCAGACTTTACAGCCTATAAGGACCCACAGGATCATAGTAAGGGTAAAGGCGTGACACATGAACACTCTGATGTTTGGTACGGGGAGCATGAGGTCGACCAACAAGGTAGGTAACAGGAGTGATCTGTCGGATAATTTCAAAAGGACCAAAATATCTATGTAACAACTTTGTACATTTACCTTTCTTCCTAATGGGAGTGAAAACTTTAACTAATTGACCCACATTATAAACCACATCTCGATGTTTAGCATCAAATGCTTCTTTTTGCTTCACCTGCTGCTTTGTAATGTTAGCAACAGCAACCTCTCGTGCCTTTTGAATCTCTTGCAATGTCTGTCTCACAAAAAGGTCATTAGACGTAGCTTGTAGCTGAACCTGGTTAGGTAAAGAAGGTTCTCGACCATATATCAAGAAAAAGGGTGAAAATTTAGTAGACTCTTGAACACTCGAGTTATATGAAAAGATGACATAGGGCAAAATTGAGTCCCAATTCTTCTGATTATTATCCACAAAATGGCTGAGCATATTTAAGAGGGTTTGGTTAAATCTTTCAGTAAGTCCGTTGCAAGCTGGATGATAAGCACTGGTGAAATTGGAAGACACTGATAAAGATCTCAACAATTCTTGTGTCACCTCACTCAAGAAAACTGAGCCACGGTCAGATAACAAGGCAGCAGGGGCTCCATGCTTACAGATGATGTTATGCAAAATAAATTTAGCAACTTGAGGAATTGTTGCTGAAGAAAGCGACGCAGACTCGACCCAGCGAGAAGCATACTCGGTCGCAACGACAACATACTTGTGTCCAGAATTGGAGCGTGGGAGAGGCCCAAGCAAATCAATACCCCACCGCTCGCCTACAGATGTAACCGGAATTGGTTGTAACAAGCCTGCTGGTTTCTGATTCTTCGGTCCCTTTCTTATTTGACAGCTGGGACAGGTTCGGACAAAATGTTCAATATCTTTCTTCATATCAACCCAGTAATACCTGGAGTGAATTTTAGCAAATGTTTTCGAGAATCCTAAGTGGCCCGAAAGAGGATCATCATGACATGAAGAAAGAATTTCATGTTTTAGAGCTTCTGGAATAACCAGCAGATGGAGGGGGCCAGTGGAGCCAGCATTTTTACGATAAAGAACACCTGATTTGAGTGTATAGTTGGAAACTTGTCTCTGAAGCTTAGCAGGGGCCGACGGAGGATCATGGAGAGCATAAGCTCCAGTAACCCAGTATCTTTCTTCCGATGGTCAGCAACTTCAACTGATGACAGCAAACATGTGGGGAGTTCATCAAGCTGTTCAAGATCACTTTCTGTAGGTTGTAACACAGGAAATCTCGATAGAGTATCAGCATCATGATGTTTCTTGCCAGATTTATAAGAAATGGTATAATCAAATTCTTGCAATTTCAAACTCCATCGTGCCAAACGCCCAGTCAAATCTTTCAAATTATTTAAATAACAAAGGGAGTGATGATCAGATACAATATGGACCTTGTAGCCATAAACAAAACTGCGGAAGTGGGTAAGTCCAAACAAGATGGCCAACAATTCCAACTCAGGAACACTGTAATTACGTTCACATTTAGATAGTGTCCTCGAAGCATAGCCCACTGGTTTCAACACATTATCAATCTTCTGATACAACACCGAGGCAACCCCTAATCCACTGGCATCAGAGTGTAGTTCTGTATAAGCACCAGGAGTATAGTGAGCTAAGACAGGGACCGAAACCAATAAGTCCTTCAAATTTTGAAATGCAGTTTGCTGATCAGATCCCCAAATAAAACTTTGATTCTTCCTAGTCAACTGAATTAGAGGTTGAGCAATATTAGCATAGTCCTTGATGAATTTCCTGTAAAAATTAAACAGTCCCAAAACTTTTCTCACATCTCGAACATTTTTAGGACGAGGCAAATTTTGAATGGAAACAACTTTGTCAGAATCAGGTGAAATGCCATCTTTAGAAACTTCAAAGCCTAAGAGTTTGATCTTTTGCATGGCGAAGAAACATTTTTCTGGTTTAAGTTTAAACTTGTGGTGATCCAGACGTTGAAAAACAGCCTCAAGATTTTGCAACAACTCCTCAAAGGTTTTAGCAAACACAACAATGTCATCCAGATATGCAATAGCCTTTTTAAAATTCAAATCGCCTAACAACTTGTCTGCGATATAACTGAAAAACCTAGGGGCATTGGCCAAACCAAAACTCAAGCGTGTAAATTGATATTGACCTTGAAAAGTGACAAAAGAGGTGTACTTCTGGCTATCCTCTGCAATAGGTACCTGAAAGTATGCTGACAGTAAATCTAATGAGACAAACCATTTAGCCTCCCCCAAATAACTTAACAAATCATCTATCAATGGTAAAGGGAAAGAGGTGGTCTCTGTAACAGCATTCAATTTTCTATAGTCGACACAAAATCTCATTGAGCCATCTTTCTTTTTGACAAGTACTACAGGAGAAGCCCAGGAGGACTGTGATTCCTTGATAATGCCAGCATCTTGCATCTCTTTAACTTGCTCAGCAATAATTTCTTTTTGTTTATGGGGAACTCTATATGGTCTTTGCTTAATTGGCTTAGGATCATTTACTTTGATATCAAATTCTGCAACATCCGTAGTACCAAGTTCTTGTAATGTTGTGGCAAAAAGATCACTATATTTCAATAACAAAGCATGTAAGTCAGCCTTTTGGGTTTCCAAGAGTTTACCATTAACATTAAAATTACAATTTGGAGCTGGTAGAGGAGTAACATCGGATGACAAAACAGAATTACTCTGAACAAGTGCAACATCATACGCTTTAGCTAAGACTGTATTTGCAAACAATGTTTGTGGAACTGAAGTATTATTATGCACTGGAATAGTAAGTTCAGAGGTAGAATGACACAATAAGGGTGGAATAGAAAGATTCTTCTTTTGCATTATGTTGAGAGCAGGTTCAAACATAACCTCATTACTAATGGCTGACAAAGGCTTAACTGATATATAGCATGTAGACAGAGGTGGAATTTTAACATCATGCATAACTGCCATTTTAACACCAGAATCTGTACAATCATCATCTAGGAGAGGGTTTACTGCCATATCAACAAAAGGTCCTTGTGTGAGAGTTATTGGTATACTGAATGCATCATTCTTAGAAGATTTCAAGGTTATCAGATTTTGTGCATAATCAATTATAACATCATGGGTCTGCAAAAAGTCATTGCCTAAAATCAAATCATGGGACAACTCTTTCACAACTAGTACATCCTCCTGAAAAAGAACATCATTAATATGGAAATCTAACAGAGTGTGGTAAGGCGCATCAAGTAACTTGTTTCCTGCAGTGCGGAGCATCATCTCTATAGGTTTTAGTGTAGAATGATCAAGAACATGTGCAGCATTCACAATACTCACTGCGCTTCCTGTATCGAGCAAGATGGAGAGCTCTGTCTGGGCAATACGACCAGGAACTTGCAATATCTGACCTGATACTGCAGACACATCCCGTTGAGGTGTAGCTATGTCCCATTGAGGTGCAGCCATGCTGGTGGATGGTGGTGGTGCTGCTACGTCTCGTCGCGCGAGGCTCGGCGCCAGTCGTTTTTTGACTGCGGGAGGCGGCTCCGGCAAAAGCGAGCCAGGTGGCCCTGCCTGTTGCATCTATAGCAGGTGACGGGTGGGTCCCTCCGGTTGAAGTCAGCTGACCGTGGAAGCTGTGAATGCTGGGAAGTTCTCTCCGAAGATGGTAACTGAAACTGGTTAACTCTGTTACATAACTGTTCCACACGATCAATCAGCTGATGCATAGGATCGAAAGGTACGCCCACAAGAGAAGAAGCCTGAGAAGGCTGAGGAGAAGCTGATAAAGTAACAGCAGGAACAGATGCAGTATTAAATAGAACAGAGGGTGGCGTAACCACTGCAGCCTGAGATTGAGCAGACACTAGATGTTCACGGTTCTGCATATAAAACTGAGCTTTGTCCACTCGTCGAATGATATGTATCACCTCATCAACAGTTTGAGGATTTAATGGCAATAAAGCTTGTACATACAGAGGTCTAAGACCTTTAAGCAAATGTTTAATTTGTTCCAACTGCAACATAGCTGGATTGACTTGGTCACATATAGATAGTACGTCATAGATGTAACTAATAACAGGTTCATCATCCAACTGTACCCGCTGTCTGAGTTTCATTTCCAGAATATCACTCTGGTTTGTAATCTGAAATGCATTTAAAAATTGTGTAGATAAGAAAATCCAATCATGGTGAGGGTGCCGATGGCGAAAAGTTTGAAACCATGATGCAACAGTATCTCGTAAATAGCATGGAAAGCATTTCAATTTCATTTCCTCTGACCAGCCATTAGCAGCAGCGACCATTTCAAAGTTCTGCAGAAATTCATGTGCCGACATCCTACTAGAATTCTCAAAGTACGAGGGGTCAATGACCGGGCGGCAGACAGCTGGTTGCGGGACATGGGCCACGACAGGTGGAGTAGGCATCACTGACAACTGCGTAACAACAGGCGCACTAACACTGGACAGAGATTCCATCTCACTGTGTGGGTTCAAACCCGGCGGAGGGCGATGGATTTTTTCGGGCGTAAAAATCGTTAGCACGGCTTCCTTCGGAAGGGAAGTAAAGCCGGTGGTCCCGTGTCGTAGATTTACGGCACGTAAAAGAACCTCAAGCCTGATAAAGAGGCCTCTGAGCAAAATTACAGGTGTTTCACGCCCACTATAGAATGGGACGCTAAGAACCATAGTAGTTAAAGAGCGTCCATAAATAAAACTCAATTTTTTTTTATCTCACTGTGCTCGCCAACTGGAGCAATCGCTATATCAGATTTCTGTGCAGTACGTCGCTTAGGCATGATTGCAACACAAAAGATAACGCAACCAATAAACAAACAGTAGGACCAAGCAATACAGATTACACCAAACTAAACACTTATAACATCACATGAATGTAAGTAGCAAGATCAGAACATAGCCAAATAAAACAGTTGCAGAAAGAACACAATTAAGCGCCCGCGGCGAAATATCAGAAAATTATACTAACACACGGCTACACAAGCCATTTGGACACAATACCAAGATTTTTAAGCAGAATGAACACATGGAAGAAAACAAAATGATAGCTTCAGTGAGAAACCTCGAACTGGAAGTTAAAAAAAACCACGTCACACTTACTGTGACCACCGCGAAGATTCTCAAAAGGAGCAGAATACAAACTTGTAATTTATACGAGCACACAAAACTTCTCTCTTTTTTTTCTTAAATCAAAGGTATATAATCTGATATGCACACGCAAATAAACGCGCCAAAACACGTGCTGAGGAAGACTGGTTTCACAAGCTAAAAATTATTGCTGAAATGCACGACCACGCGGGAATTACACAACACACGTGCGTACATAAAAGTTACACGAAGAATGACCCAGAAAAGTGCAGTAAATAGCTAGAAATAACAATCACTGGAATATAAAGTTATACATTTCCAAACCACTGCTAATAAGCACAGAAAACAAGATTTGCAAACGGATAGCCAACACGTGACGAGCACATTTTGAAACTACAACTATCTCGTTCGTTGCACAACTCAACTTTCACAGAAACATTTTTTGAAATTAACCAGCCCGAAGAACGGAACACAGTGATATAGTTTAAAGGAAATGAAGCCAAACCAAGGGGAAAATGGAGTAGAAGTTTTAGCGTCACGCCGGCAGACAATGGAAAAAATGCAAAAATGAACTCAAAATTGAAATTTCGACACCAGACTTTCAGAAAGGATGGAAACAAAATTTAGAAGAAGAGAATCACAAATAAAAGTATAAAAATCCTTACCCTTTAGCCAGAAAGAACTTTACATTTTTCACGACCACGTGGAGGACAAACCGTTAAATTTGGAGGGAAGAAAAAAATTTTGCACTTAAAATCTCAAAACAAATCAAACCAATTATTCGGCGCCTCACACCAATTTGTCGAGTACCTCACATTTATTTATTATTTAACTACAGAGGAGGGCGACTCGCTCATGAGAGGGATCGTTGATCAAAAAAAAAGAACGTTAATTTAAGAGGCACCGACGAGGGACGCAGCTAAAGTTAACTTTACAAAATAATTACACTAACATATTATCTGGCTGAAGGGAGAGGACAGGATTCTATTCTACCATAATAAAAGCTGAAAGAAGAATGACTAATAGATTTATTTAACAAAGACTTACCCCATGTGTCTGCCGAGCGAGGACGCCATGTCGTAGACAGTTATCCGTCCAGATCACACGAAGACTAGTAACAGACTACTGAGAAAACCCCTCTAACTTGGCGTCACTAACGCCATCCCCACCAATGAGACTGTTTCCCCTCAATCACCCCTCCTCAGATAAACTGCCAACCTTCGACTTGGGTAACCAGAGGACGTATTACTATTACTATAATCTGTGCACATGCCACAATAGTAATTCTATAATTGATACTGTTTGGAAGGGATATAGATCCTGACCATTAAGAAGGTGTTTCTATTCCCAGAGACGAATGAAAGATAATTCCATTTTATCTTGGGGCACTGATACCGTAATTATAGACGGGAATATGTAAGTAATTAAATGAAGAAATGCTAGCAAGATAAATTACTAATAATTTCCGTATATTAAATCAATGTATAATGGAATAAGCTTGAGTTGCAATGTTTGTCCAGGTAATTAGGAAGTTAGGTTAGCGAAAGTCATTAGTATCAGCCGAGAATAGAGAACGCATTGACTTAAGGATTTCTGGGAATGCAGTTTAGAGTTAAATTCAGTAGGTTTGCAGGGTAGCGTAAGCAGAATTCAAAAAAGAGAAAGGCATTTAGATTCTGAATTTTTAGCCAGGCTCCTGGTAACAAAGTTGAGAGGCACAAGTATGATTATAAGTATTCGCTGTGTGAATAATAGCATTGGTGGGGAGTAATGAGGTAGTCGGAGCTAAAAGTAATAATCACACTGGGGAACAAACAACTTTTTTTCGTGGTACCTTGAATTTTCCACCTGATTCTAGTTATTTTGATGATGCTGATTCCGAAAATGTCTTCCATTTCATCCTAGCTGCTCTAGTTTATGAGATACTGATGATATCTTCGTAAATTGCTCTTATGACTACTTTGCTTTATAGCACCATTTGTAAACTGATTATATTATTAGCATTATATTAATTTATTTTATCCAAGGTCTATTCCTGTTGTTTGCAGATGTACTTTAACTATTTTGACATTTATGTCTCCTTTTTATAGGCACTAACGTGACTTCATAGGCACTGATATGGCTTCATCACTAAGAAAATGTGTGAATAATCCTCATGTGTTTTGTTTCATGTGTAGGGAATACACATTCATCCAGCAAAGAAAACCCATAACCGATTTTGTAAAAAGAGCTTATTTGGCCTATTTCAAAGTAAAACTTGGAGACCAAGATAAGGCTTGGGCACCTCATATCGTATGTAAAACATGCACAGAGGATCTGCAACAGTGGAAAATTGGGAAGCGGAAGTGCTTGACATTTGCGGAACCAATGATATGGCGAGAACCAATAAACCACAGTGACGACTACTACTTTAGTTCAGTAAATGTAAAGGGCATCAATAGAAGAAACCGGAATACGTGGAAATATCCCGATCTACGCTCTGCAAGACGTCCCGTTCCACATTCAGAGGAGATATCTGTTCCAGTATTTATCAGTCTTCCGGAGTCACCAGAAGAAGTGGATGAATCAGCTGAAAGCTATGCTGAGCAAACAGTGACAGTGATTTCGCAGGACCTTCATTAGTTGTATCTGGTTTTAATCAAGCAGAATTGAAAGATTCATTAGAGATCTTAGTCTTCCAAAGAAGTCGTCAGAATTGTTAGCTTCTAGGCTGCTAGAGGAACAATGTCTGTTACCGGGAACAAAAGTTACAGTCTATCGTAAACGAGAGCAAGATTTCCTGCCGTTCTTCACAACAGAAAACCAATTTGTTTTTTGCATCAATGTTGAAGGACTGTTAATGAAACTGGGTATAAAAAAATACACACCAACGGAGTGGCAGTTATTTATTGTTACCTCAAAACGCAGCTTGAAATGTGTTCTTTTGCACAATGGGAACAAATATAGGTCAATACCAATTGGTCACTCAATTACTATGCATGAAAATCAAGCTACATAGCTACAGTCCTAGAGACGATCTCATACTGTGATCACCAATGGATTATTTGTGTCGACATAAATATGATGAATTTTCTTCTAGGACAACAAGGTGGTTACACCAAATACCCATGCTTTATATGCCTATGGAACCCTAGAGCTAAAGATCAACATTGGGTGACAAGGCAGTGGCCTCTTAGAGAAAGCATGATCGTTGGCGAAAAAAATTGACAGAAACAAGATCATATTGCCACCACTGCATCTCAAACTTGGGTTAATGAAGCAGTTCATCAAGGCGTTGAATAGAAATGGAGCATGCTTTGGTTATGTATGTACAACATTTCCTGCACTGAGTATGGAGAAAATAAAAGCAGGTGTATTTGATGGACCACAAATCTGACAACTCATAAATGATGAGAAATTTCAAGAGTCAATGAACGATACTGAGGCAGCTGCGCGGTCGTCGTTCTGTATGGTAGTAAAGAATTTCTTGGGAACTATAAGGCTCTTAACTATAAAGAGCTGGTTAAGAATATGCTCACTGCTTTTTGTGCCCTTAGTTGTAACATGAACATCAAATTTCACTACCTACACATTCATTTGGACCGATTTACAGACAAACTTGGAGATGTAAGTGAGGAATAGGTTGTAGGAATATTTATTTCACCAGGAAATAAGTATAATGGAAGAACGGTATCGTGGACGATGGGATGTACATATGATGGTGGACTACTGTTGGAGCATCCAGCGCAAATGTCCAATATCATTGCATTGGAGGAAATCACATAATCGATGGAAGAAAATCAATGAACCTAAAGCGACTAGTGTATAAATAAATTATGGTAGTTGATAGAAAGTTGCTTCATGAAAAAGAATGTGCTTGATCCATCCAAATGTATTCTTTATTTAATTGTGTGCAAGTAATATAAATGTATATGCGGACCAGTAAGGTTAAATTGGTGTATATGTGAATAAGCTGTATCTCAAAAACTAGAGCTGATAGGATAAAACAGAGCAGTTTTGGAATCAGTGACACAAATATAGTCAGAAATAGGTCAGAATTGTAAGGCACCAAACTCACTGTTCACCAGTGTTATAGATCAGACAGTTACTCTAACTCTGGTAGCGTCACAGGCACGTACTGCTCGTGCGATATTTTAAGCGCCTAGTGATGCGTTTGTGTGAGTAAGATTTCGCGGCTATTGCAAAAGGTCTCGCCAATAAGCATTTTAGCGACTCACGGAAAGTTACGCTTCTAGCTTCTTTTATTGCGGAGACAGTTATTTCCAACCGTAACTCTGATACTGCAGAAGTTAGCAGGTATAATAATTCATTTGTTACAATTTCGAGTGTTACGATTCATAATCAATTTCATTCTTTGTCTTCAAACAGTGGACAACTCGCTGCAATAGCTCAAGTATTAGTTAACATTAAATTTCTCAGTCAATTCAAACTGGTGTTGTCCTTAACAATACATCCACGCATACATACCCTGAGAAAAGATCTCATATCCATACCGCAAGAGCAGCTGGTGTACGAGAAAACGGAACGAGCTCAAGATCAAGGCAGCAGAATTAACAACGAAGCAGCAGATAAAGTAAACAGCAAAAAAAGAAAGAAAGAAAGAATTGCCGACAGTCTTTTCTGCTTCAATCTGGCGCACCATCACGGGACTGTGACGAGCATATTCTGCTTCACCACCTATAAAAGTGAAAAAAAATGTTCGTACTTTCGTCCTTATCTTACACACCCTCCAGATAATAATTGTGTTATCACGCTTAATTAGCGGCGTAACTAATGGTGTACGGAGTGTATCTTTTCTTTCATTGAATGTTTAAACAATAATAATGTAGTTTAGTTATTAACTTATTTTATTATGCATTTGAATAAATTATTTTTATTGAGTTTCTCCAAATTGCATAGCAATATGATTTTACAGAATGGATTAAATCAAATATTAGGTTTTGTAAAATACAAGTATACAGTTGTCGAAATGGGACATATAAATTTGCCATCACTTGGTATTGTGGCCAAGAGGTGGCATTATGCATAGCTTGGTGTTTATTCCAACAGTACCGGCCCTCGTAACCGTGGTCGCTGGAGCCTATAGCTTTGGCGCTCCGCCAAGCTGAGGGTTGCGGATTGAAGTTCCACCAGGATAGGGTGTTTGTGTTCACGTGTCTGTGTGTTGTTTAGTGTAACAGTAATTGTGGTATAAGGCGGTAAAATAAGCCAGAGAAAACACAGTAATAATAAACCGGGGAAACACATGGGAAAATTAAAGAAATGAAATTAAAAAAGAAAAAAAGTAGCATAGAAGTGATCAGCCTGGCAAAATAAGTTGATCAGTCACACAAAGTATTTAAGACGGCACTCGAAAATGAGAAATGTTTTGAGATTATTTAATGTGCTGTATATATCAACATAGAAAAGCTTTCTTTTTGTAGACAAAACGCAGTCACGTGCCCTCATATTTATGAAATTAGAGCAAAATTATATTTCAACACAAAAACAAGCTATTCTTGGGAAGACGAGACGTATGGATAAGAAATTAAAGTGAAATTCAGTTAGTAGGTACTTTGGCCAAAATTGATTTAGAGATTTGTGATGGACATGCCAAAAACATAATTACTTTTTACTTAAGTTTGCATTTCGGTTTGGATTGCTTGTGTATATAATTTGAGAATTTCCTACAAGAATTTGAAGTTAGCTTTAAGATTTTTATTTAGTGTACTTTCATTACGAAGAACCAAAATACAAAATATAAGTTTGTTTTGAGTGCCAGCAGCAAATCGTTTTCCAATTTCGCAGATTTCAAGTTACAAAATTATTTACTCCACAGAAGAAAGTTTTCTCTTCTCTTATTTAAAGTAAAAAAAAACTTTGGAAACATGTTTCATTTCATTTTCGATTCAGCTTAGTAGACGACACAGTTAAAGCACCAATAGTGTGGAATGACCCATTTTTCTAAGAGCTCAATTTAAACTATACCAGGTGCCTAAACAAGCCGTCCTTTGTAGTTTTTTCCCGCACATATGTGCAAAAGAAGTTGCCTCATCACTGATGTTTAAAGGGGCAGTGCAAATACAAAGCAAAAGGTCACTGAGGTAGTGCTGCTGTCTGCAGGTGTTTACGTGGTAGTTTCGTACTGAGAAACGTCGCCTGGTCGCCTGCATGTAGTTCGAGTCAGGTCATTAAGACAAAAAGGTATGGCTACGATATGTGTGGAGATGCACCAAAATGCAGCTGAGGCTCGAAGGTTGTACTCTGAACATTTTCAGGTGCGGCATCCGTCTTCTGCGCACTTTTTACGTAGAGAAATAATATTAAGAAGTCATGAATAATTCCACGTAGAACCTGGGCCTGAAAGGCCCTTTCATTAATTCACCCACCAAGGCGGATATATATTTTTTCACATTGCGAGTATTATGAATAATGCATTAATATAACATAATTTAATTCCATCGCATCTTTGAGGGTACTTAAATGTAATAAAAATAGAATTGCTTTTAATCTTGTTAGCTTTATGGCACCAATTGGTGCTATATAGTTGTGCTGTTGTAGATTAGCTGTCATGGAACTAAATTACATAACACGTGTGCTCAGGTCAAGCGACAAACCTAAAGTCTTGTTATTGAGCGAATTGCTTCTTAAATAACCGATTACACTCCCACCCAACATTTTTGTTTTAAAGACAACTTTCTGAAGCCAGTCAGGAATCCAAACCGTAACACCTCATATAGCAGGCAGGTTCTCTACCGAATGAGCCCTGGGATCAGTAATAGCAGTTAGTGTTCGTTTTCAAGCATTGATCTTTATAATTTAGAGGTCTCCTCTCGTCAATATGCAGCCCCCTTTACAGTTCTTGTTAGGCAAACCTTTTGGCATCCCCGCTATCAGGTATAAACTAACTTCAACTAAGGACAGCTTGTGTGGGCCTCCTGGTGTAGTTCGTTTTCCGTGTTGCTGGAAAGCTTCGCAAAGGAGTTGTCTTATAGGTAATGTAGTAGCTATTGTGATGCCGGTACACAATGAAAGATTAAACAAATAATTGGAAATTTAAAATCATTAAAAGATCGTAATAGTTACACCAAAAACTGCAAACAACAATATTTGGTAGGTAGTGTATTTTATTACTTTGTATTTCAATGTTTACTGTTTTATGTCTAAATAGAACCAATATAGTAAGTGTAATAACGCATGCACTCTGAACAACTACATACCTAACTCTAATGTTATTCATTTCCAAAAGATACGATTTGATATGCGTCATATCATACAGTATGATAATATACAGTAATAACAATACCTTTTGGGGGTTACACTACATTTAGCTTAACAAACTTAAAGATCGAAACGGAGTTAACAATTACAGCACTTGGTTACAATTTGCAATAAATGTGTTTATATTACCTGGGTTAACTTACTTCAATATTTTCGTATTCCCCAAAAATGTTTTAATACCGCAACTTGCGCGATGATTTCCCCCGTGGGCGGCCCTGTTTATGCCCCAAAATAATGTGTGCCTATAGACTGGACACACTGTGTCATTTACGCTGGCGACTTATGGAGATCCCCCTCATCGCCTGGAATTCCCCCTCCGACTAAGGCATGATTGAACCGTTAAAAAATCCCTGATCAAAGGACTCGTGACGATATAGAAAAGGAAGGTGTGTATATATATATGTATATATATATATATATTTGTTCAGTTGGTAGCTGAATGGTGGGATGATCATCTGTAGACTCATGAACTGTCATCAGAATGCTGGCGTCCATCGCCCCTTTTAAAGGTGTTGCCTGATGACTGAAATGGTTGACAGGTTCAAATAAACCTGGGGTTCACTGAACCTAGTTACCTGACTTTTGTCTTATGGCAATAAGGAAAACTCCCAGAAAAAAGCATCCCTACCGAGCTCTTCATGTTGAAAGGCAGATATCTTATCCCCAAGCCACTGAGGTGAGCTATAATGTGTTTTTTCTAGATATCATTGTATGTTTCACTTAAACAACCTTTTTAAATATTGTATTGCTTGTTAATGCATATAAAAGTGAACGTTTTGAGCTTCCACTATGTTCTATACTGTCGTCCTCCGTGGTGTACTGGTTACCACGCTAATCTCTAGCTCCCGAGATCGCGAGTTCAAACCCGGCGGAGCTCGATGGATTTTTTTGGGCGTAAAAATCCTTAGCATGGCTTCCTTCAGAAGGGAAGTAAAGCCGATGGTACCGTGTCGTAGACTTACGGCACGCAAAAGAACCTCAAGCCTGATAAAGAGGCCTCTGAGCAAAAGCGTCTTTCACGCCCAATACAAAATGGGACGCTAAGGGCCACAGCAGTTCAAGAGCATTCATAAATAAAACTCAGATTTTTATGCTCTATGCTGTGATAGTCCTTAGGTTTTTACAGGATATTGAAATAACTTAAATTTCTTAATTATTTTTTCTTTATTTTGTGCATAAAAAGAATCCATATCTCAAGTTTTCTGCACCATATACTACTGGGTATAAACCTGAAGTCCTTCCTGAATGGATTTGCAGAACACTGCTCACCAATAAGGAACATCGCTGTTTTGTAAATCTGTTGCACCACGTTGGGATTTGGTTGAAAGCGGGCGGACCAACATAACTTTGCGCTCCCAGGCCACTAACACCCCACTCTGGAAACCACCAGGTACCGTTACCGCCGCTATGTGTTATGGGAACGGTTCTGTTTTTGCGTTTCGCCAACACGCATCGTTTATTGTGTCTGAGGTTATTACACGAACATTAACATTTGTTATTGGCGATTGTACAAAACATCTCTACCTCGCATTATTAGAATTTAGCGTTTCAGACACGAACCAGCTAACATTTGCTCGTAGGCAGAGATCCACTCTGTCTGCACAATAAAGTATTTCTGTTGACGTTGCTGAAGAGAACTGATTGTAGAATTCGATCCTAATTTAATAATAAATAGACATAACACTAACGGCACTTTCTCTTCCGATTCACACTTAGTAAGAATTCTATAGATTCTACATGTTCTAGGTAATTTTAAAACTTGTATACTTACAGATAAAGTGTGCAGTTGTGTGTATGGAGTAAAGGGATACAGACGTCATCCTCTTAGGAGACGACTCTAAGTACAAGGATAAATTAAAAATACTAAAACATTTTAGTCAGTGAATGCTTATATAGGAAAAGCAGAAAGGTTTTCGCACGTTTCATCGCATTATAATAATTCACATACCAACATTTTATGCAACTGTAGCACTAAAACAGCTTACTGTGAGGCTATAGATCGTGCTCAATTTGCCTAATTCTGGCGCTGCTGCCAGAAAGGTTGCATAACATACCGCATCATCACCACCTTCACAACACAATGATATATAATTTACAAGAAATAAAGTAAAAAACAAAGTTTTTGGCTTCTAAAACCAGAGGTTCCAGATTGATTCCTGCCTGGGGAGGGGATATTTTCTTTAACCATAATCATTCCCTATTCTCCGTCGAGTCTCGAAGTGTGAATGTGGGAATGAATGCGAATATGTTTAATTGTAAAAGGTATTAAGAATCAAGGTAGACAAAACCCATAAACCAACGTTTAATAACTCATCTGTTGTTCCTGAAGTAAAATCACCCAATATAACCATAGAAGTTGATACGGCTATACATTGCCAGTATAAAAAAGCGTAGCACTCGCGAAAAATTTAGTAATAGCTGAAATGTGCGATCATTTAAATACATTCCTATCATTTATTTTCATGTACACTTTGCAAACGAGAATATGAAAACTTAGATACCTATTCTCTGGTACATTTAAAAGGTCCTTGTCTGCTTTGCAACCTTGTTTCGGTACGCCTATCCAGATTTACAAATCCGCGCTTTTCCGCCACTCCGACATTGTTGTGATTGCAAACAAAATATCACATAGTGAATGTTAATTATTCTCTATAGGGTCGAGATTTTGTATTCTGAAGGATACTTTTGAGTCCTGTTGATTGCGCAAAAAGTTGTTGCATTAGTTGAAGATGGGCGCAGCTATCACTGTGCAGGAGTTTAGAACAACTCCCACAAGTATTTTTTGAGCTGTAAGATGATTTCACAAACATAACACAAGCCTTCCTGAATCAGGTTATCCGAGATGTACATCGCAAAGGGACGAGCGTATTTTAAATTTGGCGATTTTAAGAGATCGTCACATGACGGCAGTTGAGGCGAGAAACCGTCTGGAAAATGGGCAGTTTGAGCTGCAGAAGACTGAAGTAAATCTGAACTCTAGATGACCTGTCGCAGGAACAGTCTTAATTCAACACCGGAAAGATCGCCTTCATTTTGCTCGAGTGCATGTACACTGGACAAATGAGCAACGAAGCAGAGTTCTCTATACAGATAAGTCCAAATTCAACCTTAGGGCTGCAGATAGAGGAGGGAGGAAATGGAGAACGCGATGCTGCTTGCACGTTTTCCCCAAGGGTTCCTTAGGAAGAGACTCAGTTATGTTGTGGGGTGGTGTAAACACTCAAGCAAGTGTTAACGCTTCTTTTTACCTGCCAGTGTATAAATGAAATGAAAGAAGGGTTAAAATCTTTGTCCTGACAAGCGTAACATTCAAAATGCGCATCAAAATTATTCCTAAAATCAACAAAAATGTATTAATTACTCCAGAGAATATTATACTCTGAACCAGTACTGCATTAACACTTTAATTTGTATTTTACATTCTGTTGCTTCCTCCATATAAGTTTCAGCAAGTAGTTCCGATTTACGCTCTCCTTACTTCTTGACTTCAGTAATACTTATCAATTTCGGATTTGGAATGCACGTTTGATATATTGGCTTATATCCCAAAAAATGTCTCAAAGAAATCAAAAGCTTTACCAAAAGACAAAACATCGATAGTCTCTTTCACTTTCAGTACACATTTAACTTTTGAATACAGACATCACAGAGTCGATATCATACAAATCTTCGACTGAAAAAAGAAGCAAAACTTACAGCCTCAGTGTTAAATTACTTATAATGAATAAAAGTGCATGCTATTGCCAGCTCTGAAAAGTATGCCAACAAGATTATTGCAGTAGTGACATTAGCATGTTTCTATTTTTCTACAAATAAAACGTTTTCCTATATTCATTAATGAATAAACAAGCCATCCCTATTTGAATTATTCAAGACAATAAAAAAATAAGTCCTACAAACGGTTACTAAGCAACCTTAAAATACATTACATCATATGCAATTCATCTGTATTTCATTTATAACATTAAATTTTGCAAATTGAGGCAGTATTTTTAACACTTAAATTATTTTAGTAAAATATATAATATAAAATATAATAACAGCCCGCCTTAAAGCAATGTGTGTATGTAACAATATATAAAAAGTGTATATTACAGTCATTGTATTAATGTATATATTATGGTATACATGTGTAATAATGTTATGTGAATGTATTACGTAATTTAATAATGTAGGAGCTGTGAGAATAGTAGGTTAAAAGTTGCTAAAATGAGGTAACAATGTGGTAACCTTGAGGCAATAATGAATTAGAAAGTTTAATAATGCTACTAGTAATTCTTGCAGCAACAATAAAGTAATTTTTAGACAGTTTATAAATAGCCAATCAACAACCAGAAAAAAACTTAAGTTAAGCAAAAGTATTCTATTGGAGTAGGATTAGCCAATCAGAAACTGAAATGGAACAAAATTTACAAATTCAGAAGTCCGTTGCTAGCAGACAGCGTTCCTAACCGGACGCGAGACGCGTCCTCGAGAAGTTTAATACGCATTCAGTGTGAGACGAAAATTCATTACGGCGAATATTATAAAGTTTACGTGTTAAAACGTGTAAGTAATTAATAAAAGAATCTCATAGCTCTATATAAGCGAAGTGTTATTTAATCGTGTCCAGGATTAATAAAAGGATTGAGGTAAAAATTATAATCTGTGTAAGCCTACATTCTTCAGCCGCACCACACCCTGTTAAGAAATGCATGTCTCTACAAATTAATACTGACGCAGCCGAGGCAAACGCATATATAATATTTAAAGAAACATTAAAAATACAAAGTTGATTCTTAAATTTGGGGCAAAGGCCACCGGAAAGTAAATTTGGGGCGAAGGCTACCGGAAACTTTTTACCATATGTGCGGTTGCAACTACTTCAAGTTCGGCTCCCCAACAGTCTAAATACAACTCCTAAAATAAACAACTATCTCAAAATGTATTACAGTTTTTAAAGCTAAAGTTGCATAAAATGTTGCATATAACACGTGCCTAATCTCTTCGTTGTGAGAGCTCGTGAAAATCAGTATTCACCCGAGCCACAATTACCAGAATTATAAACTACATACATAAATAACCATCAAGAAAAGTTCTAGTGAAGGATATGATAGAACGAAGCTAGCCTACTTTTTATTATTTTCAATTTCTTCACTAAGTTCCTAGTGTTTGTATTTGCATAAATCATAACTTACACTGAAGTCACAACACTAACTGAAAACTGACCACACACAGGCCTCACATTACTGTGGTATCTCTCCCCTTCGCTAGTTATTACGGTATAGAGATTGTTACTAAAGCTGTACGTCATCCTGGTTACAATATTTTATTGAATGATAATCAAACAATTATGATGTGTCACATTCACATAACTTTCTCTATCCACTGTCGTTTATTTTTGTATAGTATGTTTTCATCTATTCAAGTTTATTGAGATGAGCATTTGCAGAAATAGTTCCATTACAGATTTCGTTGTAGTAAAAAGGGGGATGCAGGAGACCGAAGTCATAGACAAATGGTTGAAAGTGGATCGCTCTATGCTGGTCTTGACATTCCGGTCCATCCATGACATCGCGAGAAACAACTGAATGAACACCACTTCAAAAATGGTATAAACATTAAAAAATTAAAAAAAAACCAACGGATATCCCGAAATGACTGGTGCCACAAAAATGTATTTCATGTAAATGATATATTTTAAACATGTTAACATATCTTTTCTGGTGAGTTTTTGTCCAGCTTATGCTTTACTGCTTATACAAAATTATATAAACTTTCTCAAGCTATTCGCAGAAAACTTAATTAATATATTTCATTTGTGAAGTAAATATCTAAATATATGGTGTTTTAATAAAAATTGTTACAGCCATTTTTGTGAAAATAAAAGAAATTAGAAAAATTTTCCATGTAAAAGGTAGTTTACGGCGGGGGGGGGGATTTTCTTAAAAATGTTCATGTCACAAGTTTGGAAGCTGTAAACCTCAATACTCGTTTGGTATTTATCGACTTTTCGTTCTTGAATTAAGCTGTTCACAGATACAGACACACACACATAAAGACATACACACCTATTTCTAACACTTTTTTGATATCGATTTTCGGGAGGAATGCAATACCTTCTCTAACTACCAGCTACGTGGTAGAGAAAGTAAACGTGTTAGAAAATTCAAACCGATGACAAAAAATATTTCAGAAAGGATCAACATCATAAACGTTTTTGAGTGTACTTTAATGAGATCCACATTTTTTGTAGTAAGCTTTTGTATATTTCTTATGGTTTAGTAATTATACAAAATGAAGAAGTTTTCACACGTTATTCGCAGAAACTTCAAGTTATACATTTTATTCGTCGTACAAATATCTTAAACATATAGCATCTTAATAAAAATCATTGAGTCGTTTTTTAAAACTAAATAATGACAAAAGATTTTCCTTGTAGAGGGTAATTTGGGATTTGAAAATCTTACTAACGCATCCTTTGAAGATGCTGAAGTTAAACACCAAGTTTAATATTTAAGTAACTTTTCGTGTTAGCTATGCCGTTGAAAGACACAAGACATACACACATATACATAGATTGTTTTATAAAAATAACCTCAAAACGTTTATTTCTAATGAAATTTTCATATAGATTTTTTTGGGTGGAATACAATATTTCGACTATTTACTAATAGGTAAGTAGTAGAGAATGTAAACAAGGTGCGAGTGTGAGTGTGCCTGTCTGTATGTCTTCTATGATCAGTATAGTTCAAAAACCAAACGGAGTTGGGCACTGTTTAAGCATACTAGGTGACGATTTTTATGACAATTTCCCTATTTCTATTTACCCTTAGAGTAAAGAATGTTGGTTGTTTTTCATTTTCCCCAAAAACTGCTGCAACGATTTTTAGTAATCTCCCATGTGTTAAATATAATTTCATGGCTAATAAATTATATATTTTGAATTTTCTGAGAGTAGCATGTGAATTACTCTCTACTTGGATTCTTTTATATATAATTTTGTGTAACCGAAAAAAGACTATAAGAGATAAACGAAGTTACTTATTTGCACTAAGTTGTGGAAGACAACGAAATGTCATATGGCACCTATGAAGCATCTAACGCTGTTGGTATTTTTCCCGCACGGGTTCATTAGTAAATCTAGCTAACTAATGCGAACAGGTGTAAAAATTGTTTTCGTATCATACTTGCAATCAAGCCTATATTGCTTAACTTGAGATTATTTTATGGTTAAATATTGAGTAACTTAAAAGAATCATTTATGAGAATACTATAATATATTCTGTACATGAAGGAATGTTTAAAATTTTCATGCGCAGAGATAGTATATGGGTATAAGGCATAAAAATATTTTTTTAACTACGAGTGCAACAAAATCGTTATAAATAAATTTTAGGGCAATATTATGTCGATATTTCTCCCCAAAACACTGAGAATGTGGCTCTTTCTCCGCTCTATTGTATAATAAGTTTAAGGTATACAATTCATACCAAAATCTAAACTCATAAAGGAAAGCTACGCCGAAGAGGAACATAATTTTTACACAAAACGTACCAGAGATTAAAATCGCAGAATTGTATTTGTGCTGCTCAGTCTATTTTTGGCAATCACATCGCGGAGAAATAAATACATCTCTGTCAAACACAGGCGGGCTTCCAATCAGGAAATGCAAGTCTGGCAGTGAAATGTATAAATCACTCGTTCCGAATCACTAGCCGTTGCGATGGAAACGTCAACAGTGAAAAACATAGACAGAGAAACCGTGGACTGATAATGCGTTCCCTTCAAGAACTACCACTACACCCTCAGATATGCAGTTATTCTCTTTGTGTAATCTCTGTAAGGCCATCCTTACCTTTCCGTTTCTTAGATTTGTACGCCAATGTTCATGAAGGACCTTTCATCATCTACTTCTTCTTCTTCTCCTCCTCCCTCTACGTTTCTTCTTCATATTTTCAATCTTGAAATAATAACTTCGTTTCGTACTTTACCTTAATAAAAGAGGGCTGATTTGATATAATCACGAGACATTGTCGACGCATTATCGTTTATTTTTAAATGCATTCTACAAGTAATTCATATAAAGGTTTACTTTACCATCTACTTACCTATAAATTATTATTGATATTTGTTGTAAATAGTTTAAATATATTTATTGTATGTACATAGGAAATGTAGGAGGCTGAGACGACGGTCAACTGCGTAAAAAAGCAAACTGATGAATGCTTGCGTTTATATTACATACATGCATGTACCCGTGAGGAAAAAATTAATAACCATTTATTATTAGCAGGCAAGAAATCTCCAAGCATTAAATTCCAGACGAAATAAAATGAAGTTGAACTATTACTGGACTTTACGTAGTGAAGTCACAGGTTACAAAACACCCCAGACCTCATATAGTATCTTGGTATTTGCAGACAGTACCTACCACACCGTCAGAGACTTATAGTCGCTGTTGTTTATATTCTTTGTATTGACATCATGGTTTGAGTGCACATAATTTGAAGCCAGTTGTTTAAAAAGTCTTATCGTGGTTATTACAAAACGTAAGCGTAACATATTTAAAATAATTCTTATGTTTCAAACTTACATGTTTTCTAATCCATTATAACCTTATATAATCCTTTAATATATTACCCATAGTCTTCATAAAACGAAGTGATTCTTCTAATCATGTTATGCTGTTCACGATAAAGTCTGACTAGAAAGAATCTCAAATTAAGCAATACAGACTTAGTTGCATGCACAAAAATTCAAAACAAAACGTAACTGTTCGCACATGGTAAGCAAGTTTTTATTAGTAATAAATCGTTTAGGACAAGGGTGGCGAAAATGTCTTTCTCTCTCGAGTCATCAAATATGCAACACGCACTACACCATTCAGCAGCACATGGAAAACAAATGAATAGGGCTAGAAAAGGAGTTGCGCCTGCGAGTCACACTGCCTGGTGAGTCGCGTTTTCGCCACCACTGGTTTAGGAAAAAGAAGAATCGCATTATATGATTTATACAAGACTTATGAAAAGAAAATTTAAAGATATCTATAACTAACTAGCAACTACGTGGAAACAGCTCAATTGGGCCAGAGCTTACCCTCCTTGACGTCCACCCGAACCGAGGACACAGCCCCCGGGGCAGACGCTGAGGGGGAGTAGAGGGCCTAAGGATCAGAGAGAGAGAGAGATCAGCCACACGCCCGGGATGAGAGCGAGGAAGTGTTTTATATATGCAGATGAGAGATCAGTGATAGGAAAGGTGATGATGGAGCACCGGTGGAATGAACCATAGGGGGGGGACCTGGAGAACCCGGAGAAATCCCGCCCAGACGCCGCTTTGTCCACCACAAATCCCACATGCGGGTTCCTGGGATTGAAAACGAGCCACCTCGGTGACAGGCAAGCGATCTAACCACTCGGCCACGGCTCCGCGCAAAATATATTTATAGCAACGAATATTTCGAAAATGACTACTGCTACAGAAAAAGAATCTATTTAGCATTAATTATGCACTTCAATTTGCTCTATATCTTTTGTCTGCTGATATTTTGTTTCAAACGATTTACCAAGAGTACAAAATGTATTCAAGGCAAATTTTATGTACAACGTAGCAGTTTTTGCCCTTAAAGGTTCAATCAAAATTCTAATCATGTCTACTCAAATTAATTTCATTTTTAGCGTATGTTTAAAAGAAGGAGAACCGTACTTTTAATAATCCCTTCATGATAGCATTTTCCGCTGTTTTCTTTTTACTCAAGATTGGATTTTATTTCCGTGATAACCACGTTTTGCTTTCTTGTGCTATTTTTGTTTTATATAATCATTTGTAAAATATTAAGGTTTGTATATTTGGAAGTCCCTACTTTTAAGAAAGCTGAAAGGTTTATTTCTGAATAAATAAGACTTCCAGAAGGTTCAAAATATGTATTTTACTAGTCATGCAAGTATCTTAGACCCACGGTAGTTTGAACAATTTCGAAAAAACCATATCCTTGTAACGGTAGCATGGAGTGTGCAAATATTCTAGAAAGTGCAAATGTCATATCCTTGAAAGATGAAGTTAAAATACCAACTTTGGTACTTGTCTGACTTTTCATTCTTGAGTTATGTAGTCTCTCTCTCTCTCTCTCTCTCTCTCTATACTGACTCACTGACATGTACATGTTTGTTTTTCTAAAAAAAAATATTATTTAGCAGTCTTCAAAACGTGTCTTTCCGATGAATATGGATGACGAATTTTCTTCGTATCGACTGCAATGCAATACTTTCTGCACCTCTGGTAAGCGATAGAGAAATGAAAAAAGGAATGGAACAGCAACTAATCAAGGTTTGTGTTCTATTCACTTACTTGTAATTGAGGAAATCCTTACGCAATAACATGTGACGCCCTGTATGCCAGTATTTTTACGCTCCGTATATAGGGCAGTGGAAAACAGAAGTGGAACATTCCAGCTGGCTGGGCTGTAGCAATAGGAAGAAGAGGTATGACAGGAAGACCTCCATTCGACACTCCTAGGTACATCGCGATTTTCACACCCCGCTGGTTGCATCCTGCTGGAACACCACCCTCTTCCTTCAACATTTTCTCTAATGGTCTTACTGCTTTCCTTGTTTCTCCACTTCTCGCTCCCGTGATATCATGCGCCTCTCTCGGAGTATATTATTTTCTTGCTTAAAAATGTCTGCTATCTATATAATCTTACATTATTCTTTACTTCTGCTTTCTCTGTGTTAACATCCTCTATATGCTGCTATTTTATGACTGAAAGCACTTCTGCACAGATCCACTTTTCAGCAATACAACTGAAATAGCCAATCCTGTAATAATCTGCCTCACTGCTTGACACAAAAAGGATTCAAACGCAATAAGAAAGAAAAGAATATATATAGCATTATATTTCAGGTGCATTCGCAACATGTTATGTTATGCATTCTTATAGTAGCTGACATTGGGGAAACAGTCTTTAGTCGTACATTTTTAGGAGACTCTGCTCTTAATGCTGTTTCGATTTTTAAATACATTTTTAGACAACTGGCACTAAAAGTAGAGCTTTTAATACGAGTCATTAATACTAAAATTGAAAATTATAACAATCAATGGAATAACATTTTTATAAAACTCTATTGTTAGCATTCTTGTTTGTTTTATCTCTCTTATAGAAACACACACAATTATGTATGTTAGCTTTTATTCAAAGCAGATCCGGGTAGATATCGGAAATTAAATTACGTTAATAACTACACATACGAAGTTATAAAAATAGACGAACCGCCAGTACAGCAAGGATACCTTTCTTTATCCCCCCCGTAATAATTGAGTCTAGTTAGAAATGATGGTAAAAAAATTAAAGTAGGAGCAAAAGAATACGTGTTATTGATTATTATTCGTATAATTCAATTTCCTGATCGAAAGTTTTGAATAAGAGCCTAAAAATTACACGGAATATTTCACTCATATACGTAAACACACATTGAACAAGAACGTTTCAGAACGCCTTGGATATCAGCCAGTCGCAGTTTGCTTATAGGATAATAATCGCATTCGTGAAAGCGATAATCATTCGATAATATCCCAAATGAAGGCTCGCATCATTGAAGCCTGTACTGTGTAACGCCAAACATCTTGCAAAACGTTCGGCAAACAGACGCGCACGCGTTGTTCTACTTGTATGTCTGAGACTTAGAAACCGACATGTTTGAAATATTTTATAACGCAACACTGTAACTTTAACGTTGAGGCAGTATTTTTAACACTTAAATTATTTCAGTCTAATTATATAATATAAATTTCAATAATAGCCCGCCTTAAAGCAATATGTGTATAAATAACATATAAAATGCATGTAACAGTCATTGTATTATTTTTTATATTATTATGTACATGTTCAATAATGTTATGTGAATATATTACGTAATTTAATAATGTAGGAGCTCTGAGAATAATAGGTTAAAAGTTGCTAACAATGAGGTAACAATAAGTTAACCTTGAGGCAATAATGAATAAGGAAGTTTAAAAATGCTACAATAATGCAACAATAATGAAAATTTCTAGATGGTTTGTAAATAGCCAATCAACAACCAGAAAAAAACTTAAGTTAAATGAAAGTATTCTATTGGAGTAGTATTAGCCAATCAGAAACTGAAATAGGGCAAATTGTACAAATTCAGAAGTCAGTTGCTTGTAAACAGCGTTCCTAACCGGACGCGAGATGCGTCCTCGAGAAGTTGAATACGTATTCAGCGTGAGACAAAAATAGTTTACGTGTTAAAAAGTGCAAGTAATTAATAAAAGAGTCTCACGGCTCTCTATATCAGTGAAGTGTTATTTAAATTGTGTCAAGGATTAATAAATGTAGTGAAGTAAAAATTATAATCTGTGTAAGTCTACATTCTTAGCCGTACTACTCCCTGCAAAGGAATCCATGTCTTTAACAACAATACTGACGCAGCCGAGGCAAACATAAACATATAATATTTAAAGAAACAGTCAAATTACAAAGTTAATGTTTTTAAACTTGGGGCGAAGGCTACCGGGTACCATACGTGCGGTTGCAACTGCTTCAAGTTCGGCTCCCCAACAGTTGAACTACAATACAACTCCTACTTCAAATTGGCTTTCCATACGTGAAGTAACAACCTACTTCAACGTAACCAAGCAAAATTGTGTTTTTCTGTATATCATTTTCTTGGATACCCTGCATATTATTGTACGTAGGTCCTTATTATCATAGATTAAGATGTGATCATTCTTGTGCTTATGTGTATGCTGTAAAAATGTGCAACAATTAAATGGTCACTATTGTTTTGTTTATTGATCCAGGATGGCTGTAACAAATTCTTTCTAATAAATACATATTTATTCTGTCCTTGCTCCCTTAGAAGGAGCTGCATAGGAATGCTTTTGGCAGACATTTTTTTTCTCTCTTTTTTCTAATCTTTGAACTCGCTGGTCATATCGTGACTCCATAAGGAAACAAGCCACTATAATAAATTACATTGTAAATAGTCTCATTAGTCTTTCATTAGTCGAGCAACATTATAATTTGGCGTATATATCAGTTTGTTTAATATACTTAGGCATCAGTTGTTTAAACATTGGATTCTGATGGCGTCACACATGTTGTCCGGAACTGCACAATCTCGTCTTGCATTTGTATGGTGATGACTACGGCCCAGATTTTTAGATGGAATAAACTTTCATTTTAGGTTTCTTATATGCTTAAAACAGGCTTGTTAGGTTTTTCTTGATTAAAATAGTTTTTTTATGCTTTTCTTCGTGGATCAATACAGGTATCAATAATTTTGTTTTTCTGGTACTTAGTTGTAAGATTTATATTTTGGCATCGTATTAGATACATACATTCTCAAATTTTCTGACGTAAACGATTTCCTATTATCACGTAACACATGCTTATGTGAAGAAAAGATTCTTTCAACGAAACATTGGAGCGCAGAACACAGATGCCAGTGCAGCAGGTTCTAGGGGTGGTTCTCCTGTATACTTTTCTCCCTGCAATACTGAATTGATGATTTTCATATCTTCAAAAGCAGGATTTCGTTGAAGAATCTTCTGCAACTTCGAAGATCCAGGTATTTCTTTACTGGAAACATCTTTCAGTGGCAAAGTTGTACTTTCCAACCGGGTAGTAGCTTCTGGTATAAAACAAAATGCATGCATGTCTTAATGCATGCAAGGGAAGCAGCAAGAGTAGGGCACTCGAGTGATTTCTTAACCTTGGCAATGGAGGAAGCTTCTGTTTCATGCAATTCATTGACATTATTTTTAACGTCTTTTAAGTGCTCGGCGTAGTAAATGGCAGCAGACAGCCAAGTCCTGACCTGTCAGCTGCATCCAGGTGTCACCACGTCACATGTGCTGCGTTTAACTGTAGTAACTTGAACTATCTACTGGCAATAAGTGGTGGAAATAATTTTACAATGAGTTTCAATCCGAAAATCACATTCTTCATTTCGAAAAAGGAAAAACAGCTATTTAGGTTATTTTAGGTGTCAACCCCTCATTTAGGTTTTTTTAGGTGTAATGAAATACGCATATTCTGCTCCAGGAGGTGTGAAACGAGTATATAACCTCAAATGTGTTAATTAAATATCAAGGAAAACTATAGGTTAATACCTAAAAAATCCGGGCCTTAGTGACGACTATCCAATACCTGACGAGATGGACGATAAGAACCGAGATATCAACAGACGAGCTAGCGGTGTCATTCCAAAGCCGTTACAGTTAGCATACACTGAAGCCAGTGAGTGATTTTACTTCAAACAAGTACTAAAATGATATGCTCAGGAATCATTGAGTAGATGGAAGCCTTGAGATTTAAAAGGAAATAGTTAAAATTAATTTCCACTTTAAGCCTCCGTGCTCTGCAAGATCAAGACAGTGCCAAGATGTTATTAGCAAAAGTAGAGTATTTCATGCAATCATAAAATCAATTCCTTAATTTTTTTTCTTCAAAAAATTAAATCTTTTCAAACAATTGCGTAGTTTTCATTCTCTGCATGACTGGTTGGTTTACCTGGTGTTACATGTGTGCATTTTAAAGAAAGTGAAAGCCTTCTTTTCAATAATCTTCATTTATGACTCCAACCTGTTCGATTTCAAGTATCCAAACCTTGTAAATCCATTTTAGCCTTTTAATCATTTAGGAATTGAAATTATAAGATGCCTTATAGGCTATATCCGTCGAGAATAAAGGTGCTTTTCAGAGGTGAAATTGTCAAAAATAGGTTCGTGGTTTCCGAGATTTCCCTACCTTCTTTTGTCTCCCTTCCTGCTTCCCTTTCTTTATTTTTCTCCCCGTCTCTCTGTCACTCTTTCACACACGTTTTCTCTCTTTATTAATATTGGTATAGATAGATTGTGATGCACAGTAACTTATTCGAAAACCTTTAATATTACTTCTTGTTTAACGATTCATAAATTATAGATTATTATCATCACCATGATCTGACCGGAGCTGAGGGTCGAATGATAGAGGCATGTTTGCGATGTTTGGATGTTTTTCAGGATTCTCCGCTTGCCTGTATTCATTTCACCAGCAGCATTTTTCACTTTCCTATCTTATCTTCACCTCATTCACCAAAAATACACAGGTTATTGCATGCCTTACTAACATTAAGGAGCCTGCAAGCAGCAATCGAAACAAAGCGTCTTGGGCGTGATTCTCCTGAGAGATAATGCTCGCCCCCACACTGCAGATACATCGCTATCCATTTCGAGTGGGGTGGGCACTATACACCAGCACTATCGGTCTCTTGCGATTTCGATGTTTTTGGATTGCTCAAAACTCTTAAAGGAGGGAGATTTAAGAGGAAAGGACGGCAAGGTGGAAATCATTCGGGGTGATTTCAACAGCAACACAGAAGTCATAGTGAAAGAGCGTGATGGCTTCACGGAAACGTGCGACGCTCGCATTCGGGAGGTCAAAGTGAGTTACTGACGGCAATCGAACCCGGAACCTCCCGAATGCGAGGCAACTAGCTCGGTGTTCGGTACAATAATAGCGATATATCATAAGTTTTCCATGGTTGTCTGATACAGAATAGGTTTCTTCAATTCTTAGCCACAACTAAAATCTGAAAGGAAATAAATAAATAATTAATCCACACCGACTAATTGAAACATGCAATGAAATATATAACTAATTGACAATTATTTAAATAAATTGGAGTAGTTAATGTATACTCCTTAAGAAATGGAACGGAAAACCTCCAAGAGGTCCACTATGTTCGCTCTTGCCCATTTCAATTCTGGATTTCTATAGTGTTTATCTGACTCCTGCAACATTTTACAAATGTATCTAAGATTTAGATTTACATTAGTTTAATTAAAGGTCATTACAGAAAGATACATTAATGTAGAATTATTTAGCAATACAACACTGTATATACCGATTTTATTGTAATAAAGCCTAAATAACCGCTAGTAACCGCTAGCATTTCATTGCTTTCCTAGCTTTGTTGTAAAACGAGCAATACGAAGGTAAAGCGTATTGTTTACGAGCATATATGCACTTCTAAAATGGCTAAATATTATACCTCAAATATTCCTGAAAAGGGAGTTCTGTAACCTATATTTGCCTTGTGAGCCGAACAAAGCGCCTATTGGGAAATGTGAGCCAAGCACGATGTGATCTATACTCCAGGTTTTTTGCCGCTACATTTGGACCGCTGCCCCAGCTATAAGGAAATCATAGGAGACGAAAGCCGTTCTTCGAGTCACCAAAAAAAAAAAAAAAAGAATAAGACAGAAAGAAAGTAATAAAAAGAAAACCAAAAATTAAATGAAACCAGATATATAAACAATCAACTGTCGTTTTATAGAAATTCTTCAAGTTATCACATCAAATACTGTTTTACTACAAATAAGAAATTAATTGCGATAAATTCTGCATAGAAATTGTTTTAATTAGGTAATACATAATAGAATCACGATAGTATGATTTTATTATACGCAAGAGGTGGTATGACGAAGAGTGTAGGGTTGCTAAACTTAGAGTAGGAAGACAGTTAAGAAAATTGAGTCAAACAGGAGAAGAACAAGAAAGAAATTACTTTTTTATAGAAAGATGGGGATATAAATGCCCCGTGGAATAAGAAAAGAGCGAATGGGGAAGGAAATGAATAAAAAACATACAGAACGGGACGAGTGGCAGTATAAATGACAGTAAAACAATTTGGTTAATAGTTTTGAAAATGCAGCTGAAAATAATATTTGTGCAGAAGGGTGGATTAAATACTTTTAAGGTATCTTGAGAGTTAAAAGGGTACTTAATCAGGGCGTGTGACTAATTAGGAATTTATTAAATGTGAAACAAAGACAGACAGATTATTAACTAAATAAATGAGCAAATTAAAAAGTTAAAAGAAATACAGCTAGTGGCATTTATGGTATACCAGGTGAATTTTAGAAGGGTTGGTGCTTTGAGGGAGGTAGAATAGGTTTGTTGGTTCGGACATATAAACACTCACTAAATTATAGGTAGAGGAATGAGTTTATTATTTGTGTTAGGGAAAATTTCTACTAGAATATTTGCAGAAAAGCTTCAAATATAGGCAGAAAAACAAAATAAACTATCAAAATTTCAATTAGAATTTAGAACAAATAGGAGAACTGTGGATAAGGTTTTCATAAGTAGATAAACATTTAGGCCAAACAAAGGAAGGTTACATATGATTTTGTAGATTCTGAAATAGCATTTGGTACAATTGATCGTAAAGCACTATGGATCAAAGTGAGTAGAAAAGAGTAGGTGATACATTTATATAGACACTACAAAATATCTAACTTACACACAAATACACACACTGATGGATCTGTTTCCGAGTACACTTTTTTGGATTTAAGATACCTCAACCGTATATTTACAATGAAATATCAATATCAAACTGTTGGATGAAATACGATATTTCCTGTACTTACAATAGGTGACTAGTAAAGCAATAAAACTAATTTTCCGTATTTGAGTATAAGCGAAATAAGATTGTGGTAGTATTTTCACTCCCTTTACAGCTAATGTATGATGGATGTAAATGGTATGGTATTATACTACACCCAAAAGGTAGATATTCAAATTTAACTGGATATAGAATATTTGAGGTCCCTGAAAAATAAGCATTTTTATAAAAAAAATCTGTGTTACACTCACATGACTTTCTCTACTCTTGTACAAACTATTTTAATAAACGCTTATTCTCCATCTACTTCATGTTAATCGAGATAAACATTTGCAGACTCTATCTTATTGCTAATTTTCTTGTAGATGTAAGGGGAATATATATTTACAAGGGCAATATACAAATACAGCAGCCTTTAAGCACATACATATCTCTTAATAGCTGGTTGCTAGGTGCAGCACCATTCCCTTTGCCACAGATTAATACTCTTTGCATATCCAAGACAAAAAAAAAATGAATAACGAATTCCCATTTGAGAAAATAAGTATCGAAAAATTTAAGGGAATAACAAGCAATATCTCGAAAATGGTTCACTCAACAACAAAAAAATGTATATGACATAAATTGTGTATTTTAACGCGATCTACATTTTTTGTGTAGTGAACTTTTGTCTATCTCTTATGGTTTACCAGTTATGCAAAAGTCGTTCACAATGAAGAATACATTTGGAGACATTCACAGAAAATTCAAGATATACATTTTATTTGTCATGAAAATATCTTAAACATATGATATTTTAATTAAAATCGTTAGAGCCATTTTTGAGAAAATTAAACTTTTCGAAAAATGTTCCATGTAAGGGGTAATCCGTGGTGGGAGATTTTCTTAAAAACCTCCGTGTCGCATCTCTGGATGATACTGAACCTAAATACCAAGTTTGGTGTTTATCCGACTGTTCGTTTACGAGATATGCTGTTCACAGACACACAGACACACAGACATACACACGGACATGTTTCCAAAAATGCTTTTTTTGGATTCAGGTATTTCAGGTATTTCCGGTGAAATCTCGGTATCGAATTTTTGGGTGGAATACAATACTTCCCCTACTTACTATACGTAGTAGAGAAAGCAAAAATCCGTGTGAGTGTGTGTGTGTGTGTGTGTGTGTGTGTTTTTGAACAGCGCAATCAAAAAACTAAGATTCAGATAAATATCACATTTCATATTTGAATCAGACACTGTTTAAGGGTGCTACGTGAAGAGCTTTAAGAAAACTCCTCTATCCAAATAACACTTTATGTGCAAAAATTGCTATTTTTTTCTCAGAATGACTAAGGGATTTAATTAAAATAGCATATAACTGAGATGCTGCAGGATGAGTGAAATGCATACCTTGAAATGTTTCTGAATAGTCCGTGAAGTCTTCTTCATCATCCTTGAGTTCTATATAACTTGAAACTATTTACCGGGAATAGACAAACGCCTTACTACAGTAAACATATAGAGCCCAGCAAAATACATAATTACAATATATGCATTTTGGTAGCATTGGCCGTTACTGAATTGTTCGTTTTTACATTTTGTAAGTCTTTCCAAGTATAACTGTGATGCGACATATAGGAAAATGTACCATATGTGCTCATCGACTGGGCTCCTTGCTCCTTTGAGAGCGCTATCTGCTGCTTCAAGCCGCCCGGGCTCTTACCTCGGCTGGGTTCGATACTTTTTTTCCTTTGACAAATAAGTTTACTCGAGTATGTACAGAGCTTTATATGTGAATGCGAGTATGTTTGAATGTGTTACCCGGTAGCCTATATCAGCACTGACGTTGGGCAGATGCCTGAATACACATATGTTCCACATTCACTTTACATAACACATTTATCATACACAACTACATGACACAAAGTTCTGTGCCAGTCAGATATAAAAAATCTGATGTGTTACACTCACATGACTTTCTCTACTCTTGTACAATCTAATTTTACAAACGCCTATTCTCCATATGCTTCATGTTAATCGAGATATCGAGATGTCAATCTTATTGGTAATTTTCTTGTAGATGCAAGGGGAATATGGTAGCTTTTAAGCGATAGTCAAATATTTTAACGCTGGTTGCTATGTGGCGCATTTCATTCTCTTTGCATGTCCAGGACATAAAAAAAATGAATAACGAATTTGAGAAAAAGTATAAGTATTGAAAAATTTAAGAAAATCACAAGCAATATCTCGAAAACGGTTCACTCAACAAAAAAAATGTATATGACATAAGTTGTGTATTTTAACGTGATCTACATTTTTTGTGAAGTAAAATTCTGTCTATCTCTTACGGTTTACCAGTTATGCAAAAGTCGTTCACAATAAAGAATACTTTTGGAGACATTCCCAGAAAATTCGAGATATACATTTAATTTCTCATGACATTATCTTAAACATATGATATTTTCATCAAAATCGTTAGAGCCATTTTTGAGAAAATTAAAATTTTCGAAAAATGTTCCATGTAAAGGGTAGTCTGTGGTGGGGGATTTTCTTGAAAACCTTCGTGTCGCATCTCTGGAAGATACTGAACCTAAATACCAAGTTTGGTGTTTATCCGACTGTTCGTTTTTGAGTTATGCTGTTCACAGACACACAGACACACACACAGACACACACACAGACACACACACACACACACAGACACACACACGGACATGTTTCCAAAAATGCTTTTTTTGGATTCAGTGGGTCTCAAAACATGTATTTCCAGTGAAATCTCGGTATCGAATTTTTGGGTGGAATGCAATACTTCCCCTACTTACTATACGTAGTAGAGAAAGTAAAAAGAAAGAAAATAAATATTATGGAATGATTAGAACAAAGGCGGACTGATTTTTACTTTCTCTACTACGTATAGTAAGTAGGGGAAGTATTGTATACCACCCAAAATTTCGATACCGGGATTTCACCGGAAATACATGTTTTGAGAACCCCTGAATCCAAAAAAAGCATTTTTGGAAACATGTCCGTGTGTGTGTCTGTGTCTATGTGTGTCTGTGAACAGCATAACTCAGAAACGAACTGTCGGATAAATACCAAACTTGGTATTTAGGTTCACTATCTTCCAAGGATGCGACACAAAGGTTTTCAAGAAAATCTCCCCACCCTAGAGTACCCTTTACATGGAAGATTATTTGAAAATTTTAATTTTCTCAAAAATGGCTCTAACGATTTTGATTAAAATATCATATGTTTAATATATTTTTATGACAAATAAAATGTATATCGTGAATTTCCTGGGAATGTCTCCAAAAGTATTCTTTATTGTGAACGACTTTTGCATAACTGGTAAACCATAAGATATAGACAAAATTTTACTACACAAAAAATGTAGATCGCGTTAAAATACACAATTTATGTCATATACATTTTTTTAGTTGAGTGAACCATTTTCGAGATATTGCTTGTTATTTCCTTAAATTTTCCAATACTTATACTTTTTCTCAAATTCGTTATTCAATTTTTTATGTCCTGGATATGCAAACAGAATAGAATGCGCCACATAGCAACCAGCGCTTAAAAGATTTGACTATTGCTTATAACCTACCATGTTCCCCTTGCATCTACAAGAAAATTAGCAATAAGATTGACATCTCGATATCTCGAGTAACATGAAGCATATGGAGAATAAACGTTTGTAAAAATAGTTCGTACAAGAGTAGAGAAAGTCATGTGAGTGTAGCACATCAGATTTTTTTGTCTTGGTTATGCAAAGAGTTATAATCTGTGGCAAAGGGAATGGTGCTGCACCTAGCAACCAGCTATTAAGAGATATGTATATGCTTAAAGGCTACTGTTTTTCTATATTGCCCTTGTAAATATATTTTCCCCTTACATCTACAAGAAAATTAGCAATAAGATAGAGTATGCAAATGTTTATCTCGATTAACATGAAGTAGATGGAGAATAAGCGTTTGTAAAAATAGTTTGTACAAGAGTAGAGAAAGTCATGTGAGTGTAATACATCAGATTTTTTAATCAGTTATGTAATGTTTTCGCATCGCACATACAACCAATTAAGCATTGCCTAATCTGAAGGTATCTTGAAAACTTTCGAAGAACGCGAAGAGTAAGTAATATGAATAGTAAAACATAAAATTTATATTTGTTGATTGGTAATTGGTAGAGAAAGTCCTGTGAGTGTTTAAACAACAGATCTGTTTCACATCTATGAGATGTGTCGATCTCTTAGGTAAACGATGTGTGCTAATAGTTTTTCTATTGGCAGCCAAACGGAACAGATGGTTTGACTATTTGCTCTCTCTTGGTGTTATTGCTGCACTTTGGCAACTAATAAAGCTGTGTTTGTATACAACCAACATCTTAACCATTTTCTGTCTCAGTCCATAGCTAATAATCCACGGAAAGTGGTTGTACATTGCTACACATTCCTTCCCTACGCTTACCCTATTTCTTTTCTGTGTGTTCATGTGGGTTTATTGTATTTAGACGCACTGTCATTATGAGTTTTTAAACGTTCCCGATTCTAACAGCGCACTTCAATCCCCTTCTCGCGACACCACTTGGTTCATCGTCGCCTTGCAGTTATGGAAATAGAACAGACAGTCCGAATGGGATGACGCATGCGACAGCATCTGAGTGATTTGTGTTGTGTGAGCAGTAGCTCCACCTTGTGTGAAGACACCATTCTCCGAATTTGAAAAATCATTTTTTGATTGTGTATGTATATAGATGCAAATAATTGTTACCGAAACTTACAACTGTACCATTACCATAAGATGCAATGCGTAAATATTAAGTTAAGCAGGTTAAAGTCATCTCAAATAAAATTCAGGTCTAAAATTGACATATTATGCTCTTGCGTTATATAAATACCTAAGAATTATGCACGAGCTGCGCTTAATAACACTCATTACGTCATATTTATCTGGCTAGAGCAGCAGTATATTAATTAATAAATTATGAACCTGACTTGTGTACACAATGTCAATACTTTTATATTGTTTAAAATAGGCTGTAATAAGACTTTAGTAAACAACAAAACAAATTATTTGTTATGAATGTTTACAAAATTGGAACTAGAAACATATTTCTTAAAACATTACAGCATTCAGAAATTCAAAACATTCCTTACCCTCTGCACATTTAAAGTTCGACTTTTTAATCTAAAATGTTAGACATTTTACATTTTAATAGCACTTTTCTTTGAGAAAAGTGTACCACAAAGATTAAGACGTAATATTGCTGATATGCAATACCGACTCTCTTTAAATGAACAACAGCGAATATTTCAGAAGTGGTCTATATTCGACACGTGTGATTTGATAAAAACCATGCATTTTAACAAAATCTACCTTCCCTACTGTAATAACCTTTTCTACAGTTTATATTTTCCTCCTCTATAAAGTTCCACAAGAATGAAAAGGACTTATGTGCATTTTACAAAACAACAACAAAGAATAAAAGTCTGCATTTTATATTCATGCAGTTCGTTTTTTCTCTTTTTATTTTTTTAATAAAGAGTGGAAGAAAGTTCTTAATGATCTTCGCACTGCGTCTTCGTAGTATACCCAATTTAAGTATACATTTTTTATTTGTTTTACTTTTGTTTTCGGACTGTGTTATTCTCTCTATACCTCTCCATCTCTGCTTCTCATGATCAAGCCCGAGGATGAGCTCAGGATCTCGAATACGTTGCCGATTCCGTATTCACTGGAAGAATTCACTCCCTTCCACATGAGCCTTAAGCTTCCTCACGTAGCAGCAAAATGGAACTCAATCAGGACGTTTCCTGCGGCCATGCAGCCAGTGTTGCCAATCCGTCTAGATCTATTCGTCGAAATTGGGTTAATGCGTGAGACTTCCTGTCATACTCCACGTACTGCGTACCAAATGTTTTCCAGTGTGTTTCAGACAAATAAAAACTAAGAAGCGTATGACAAAAGTAAAATTGGGAACGCAACATATATATCTATGAGGTGAATCGACAGTACTTGTGTTATATTGACTTTATGCAGTATGTTGAAGTGTACCTGTGTCTTAGATTTGTTTTCAGCGCTCGCCTTGCAACTTATTTACTTATTTAGAAAGACATTTTTTTTAGTACCGAGTGAAATAACGCTATAAGCGATGCCAGTTACTAAGCTGAAGTCCATCTAAAAAACATAGTACCTTTTACTTAGAGATATAATTTTATATGCGATTCTATAAACTTTACTACAATTGCTAACCCCCTCCGAAGCGTCTCAGTAAACAGAACGGTTATCACATGACATTGTCAAAATCAATCCAAAACAAAGTGTGTATCTATCTCGTACATACAACCAGGAAAGCGATTGACTATAACAGATTAGACTCCCGTCTAACCTGAAAGTAGTTCTGCAATCTCGTCATACAGATGTTAAATACGGCCAGGTTAAACATTATTTCAGAATATGTAAAGTATTTCAGTGTTAGTATGAACTACACCAAATATATTTGACAAAGCATACACCATAGATTGCGCCGTTTCATTAATATAATTAAAAGCCCAATAGAGGCTTAAAGTGATACGTATAACTCATAAAAGAGTTCGTATAGTACAATGATAGATCAAAATTCAAAACTCACTGAGCTTTGAGCTCAAAAATATCCGAGTAGCATTCATTCAGTATTATAAAGCAACAACGTGAGTTAGAATGTTACATAGTGAAGTGACCATCCCCTCTTATTTATCACTTTGGATTTGGTATTCGATATTTTCGCATGAAATATAATTGTTTGAATGTTAGAGACACGTTAAACCGATTAAGAATTCTTAAGATCGGTGGTACAAATTAAAGCAATGCCTCCGATGTTCTTCTTAACTTACCTGACAAAAATAACTTTTGATAAGTAAACATCGTCCCACGCATCGTATATTGTGCAGTGTATGAAGCAGTATGTGACCAGAGCATTGGCGTTGAGCTCTTTGGCTTAAGTAATGGAACTTTAAAATCGAAGAAATAACAATAAATTAAATAAAATAAAGCTTGTCGGCTCATGGTTTTGAACCATCGATCTTCGACTTTAATCCACTAGTTTAGGAGCACCAATCCACTCAATTAGAAGGAACCTTTGCTGAGACTGTGCAACCAAACATTTCTGTTTCACCCTGACCTCAAATCTATCCCAAAATATTGCCTTTTATACCTTCTGTAGTTGGCAAAGATATACAGTAAACTATGAATGGTGTTGATTCATTTCTAGAAGGAACTTCTGAGAAATTGAAATCATTTTGGCTCAAAACGACATCTAGAGTTGTTTTTGAGCGCTGAAGTTTCGATCGATTGAATTTGTGCTCGGCGCATTGAGCAGTTCTCCCGAGTGATATCTGATATCGCCGACTTCCAAGCGCCAAACAAAGGCCGAGCGCTCGAAAACGGCTTTAAATATCATTTAAGATAAAACCGCTTCAATATTAGAGAAGTACACTACCTCTCAGCTAAACGCAACCAGAACGAAATCTTGTAGTTTTGAACGAGCAGAGAGGCTTCTTTGAGAGTGGAGGGGGTAGAGATATGCTGAGTTGAACCAATGAGAGATCTCTGAGTACTGTGAAAATGTTTATAGGTACTTTGGTACTTTTCTTTTTCACATATTTGCGATAAATCGCGTTGACAAAACAGAGAGGCTTGGCGATGAGCGCTTTCGCTTATGGATGGATCAGATTCGGGGTGGAATACAGTGGCGTGCAGTTTCCGAAGATGGCCTCGAATGTGTTATTGCTTTACAGGAATGAACCGTAGTTTAACTTTGAATGAAACAACAAAGTAAAATAAATATTCTTAATTTAAGCTTTCATTTACATGCACTTAAAATAAAAACAGATAGGTGCAGTTGTATATAACTATCCGAGCAAATCGAGTGTTTATTGAAAATACTAATAGGTAAATGAGGATTTTATATAACAATTTAATAATATATATAATAAAAGGGAAATTATTTTATTTAAGAATTTAATAACCGAGCTTGCAACTAAGTAATATTATTTTCATATAACTGTTAATAAAAAGAAAATTAAAACCTACGCATAGTGACGCTCTTCATACCGAAAACATGAATACGTCATAACACAGCTATCTGAAGCGTGTTTGGAGTCTGTATACAAACCGCTGTGGCGACATCTTAGCTACAGCATGGATTTCGATTTAAATGAAACAAAAATGAAAAATTGTAACGGAATAGAGACCTTTAGAAATGAAGATCATTTCTGCCACAGTTTTCAATAAGGGTTACATTCATAATGCCTTATATGTCACGAAAAGCTGCAGGAAGTGATTTTTTCTGCTTAAATAAGTGCTCATATGCTAGTAGAAGGCAGTGCAATTTTTTCATTCGTCTATGTGCACAGAATCACTTCCTAAGCAGACGACATTTATACTCTTCAAGTATATCTTTATACTTATCAGTAGGGCATATTTGCCCTAAGGGCGAAGCTGTGCGAGTAGGACAGCAGCAAAGAACAGAGAAAATGTGTGTACATGTGCGCGCACAAAATCTTATCATATTTAGTACTATCGCTCCTCCAACTATGCTATTAAGAAAACAAATGAACGCAGTAGTGTCTCTGTAAACATTGACGCCTTATACACACCATACCGTCTCGCGAAGGAATCAAAGCTAGTCCAAAGATCAATTATAAGCACGTGATTCCCATAGCTTTCGCGATCGCGACCCTGGTATCTACTGTAACAGTTTTAAATAATCACTGTAAAACTGTCAAAGTGAGATTACTGCTCCTGGAATTATCACACAAGATTTTCAGCCTTTTTGTGGCTGGTTGATTAAATAAAGGAAACAGTCATTATCGCGTGTGAAATTGTATATTAAGTACGTTAAATTATTTCCACAAAGAGGGGAGACAATTGAATGCTGAAATTTCAAATTTACACAATTCTTAAAGGATTACTTTGAAATGTTAACCCCAAGGCTAACACATTATATATAATTTTTATACTGGTGCTAAAAACATTTTATATTCTACCGCATATCAGTTTAAACTTTAAATTGTCAGATCATGGATAAAAAAAATAAAGATGCAAAAATTAAATAGAACAAAATCTGAACATAGGGGTCAGTTTAAGAGGGAAAAAATGATAAAATGGATAAGATTTGCTGATGATATATCACATTAATGGCAAAGGAGGTAAAGATCCTAAGGATCACGGTAATGGAACTGAATAACAACAGTGAGTAGGTATAACGCTCGTTCTTAGTACATACAGTATCATAGGCGGTGGGCATGATATTTGTGAAAGGAATCTTGGGAAGGAAACGTTCCAGGTCTATGATTAGGATACTTATCGCACTATTTGCCAGCTATGAGGACTGAGGAAAACCTGGAAAAACCTCAGCCTTGGAGAACAAAGGAAGCTTTTGAAACAAAAGAAGTGTTTTCTCTGGACACTTTAAACATAGAAATAAGGAAGGGATTAGTGAAGCAGAAGAGAAGCGTAGCACTGTATAACGGAAACTTTGACACTGCAATGAAGTGAGTGAAAACGGAAGCATCTCTAATAAGCATATGTAGAAGAATGGAATGTATGAAATGGAGGGACAAAGTATGTTATGAAGGCATTAGAAAAATTGGATGAACAAAGAACAAAGGTGAAACTGATTAGAAACAGGAAAGAGGTTGGCTGGAACTTTGGATGAGAAGAAGCTGCTTCCTAAGATATGCTGGAGTGGTTTCTTTCATCCCCCAAATTTCCTGTCCCTACATTTCGCTTCATTCCTCATTTCATTCGTCTTTCATCCCGTGCTCTCTTTCAGGTTCGGAAATGGAGTTTCGGTGCATCGTGGCAGAGAAAAAAGATGTTCCTTGTGACTGTCTCCGTCCCTTGGCTTTGGCTGGCTGCAGGGGTACCCCTTTGGGGGGCTTAGAACTCTCTCTATGTGGAGCGGGGTCCCCGGTTTTCCTGTTCTCTGCCGGGGTGTCTCTATCTGGACACTTAGAGACCCTGTCATTGCTGTGACATCACTCCTGGTTCCGACCGCCCTGTGTATCTTCTAGCCTCATCCTTCCTCCCGAGGACGCCCCCTTTTGCGGCGTAGGTACAGTTTCCACTCTGGATCGGGGCCGATTCCTCTCCGTAGTCGGTCCTACCCTTTCGTATCCTAACCTATCCTGTCCTAAGATGTGCATTGAAGGGAATGGTAAACTTGGAAATAATTCATGCCAAAAGAAGATGTTAGATGATAGAATGATAGACATTACTACGATAAATGGTTCATAAGCGGAGAAAAAGTGTAAAAGTGGAAGAGAGGGAACAGATAAGGAGTGAGTATTTGGAGTGAAGATTGATTGATTGATTTTGCAGTCTCGGGTTGTTTTGTGATATTATCATAATATTATATAATAGTATAAAATATTATAGCTGTATAAGTAATCCTGTTGTCAGTACTAGTGCTATAAAGGTCAAATAACAACGAAGACCAAACAACAACAGACTAGAGCTCACCGCTCGTATGTCCAAATGTATACTGCTATTTTCACACAACTTTCAGCTGAATACCTTATAATTTGAAATTCAGGGCTCTCTAAAAACAGTATACGACAACACATATTAAAAGTTGCTTTTCTTTGCTTATGGGATTGTTACACTTGACTTTCGGCCTCATTCCGCAAACATTCCTACTTGCAAAATAAAACGTCACTTTTAAAGCTTGTGTAATAAATAAGTATAACGCACTAGTTATATTGCTTAAATATTACGATAGTTTATATACATCAAATGATTAATTAAACTATATATTGCTCTTCTAAGAGGTAATATCTCCTTACTCAGTTCATAAACGATTTGAACACCTTCATGGATCAATGTAAAGAGAGAGGGGAGACAGAGAGAGAAAGAAAGAAAGATATTAACAGTCCTTATAAATGAGTTACTGAATAAATAAGTATATTATTATACTTCCCAGTAAAACAAAATGTTGGAAGCAGTGTATTTTTGTTGTCCCTTGTTATAAGAGCATGTAGCACTAAGACACATTTTCATTATACAAGAACTTCAAGGCGCCTTAAACATTCAAAATAGTATGTCGTATTCTTCATTAGTATGTGGGGGCTATCAATTAACAATGAAGCTATTATGTGGTTGTGTGTGTGTGTGTGTGTGTGTGTGTGTGTGTTTGGCATGTACTGTAATTCCGATAGGAGTTATAATAATTTCTTTATTTCCTACTTAATATACTGTAAAAGAGCTGGATTCAATGAATTAAAGATTTACGTACATCCCAGATATGAAATAACTTCCATCCACAAACATTCGTCACTTGGTGTTGGAACTAAACAAACCGACCATTTCAAAATTCAGTGCATTAATTTATAGTATCTTTAGAGAATGCGGGGGACGTCGAAAGGCAGAAAGACAGTTGACATTGCATGCGGGAAGAACATCAACAGACCTAATAAATCTATATGGCCAAGGGAAGATTCGCTTACAAATTTTCAAGCGGGAGAGCCAAAAATACGTAATAACTCTGTAACCTTTCACAAAAAAATGTATTAAAGCTAGAATTAATTATCACAGTCGTTTAGAAAACTTATGTTCTTAGTATCGATACATTTAATGAGCTACATAAATGCTTCTTAATTTTGTTTTGTCTTTCTTATTTGAACTGCGGTCACCTGACGTTCTCCGTGAATTCTGGCAGCTTGTGAACCGCACTTTTGTTTACCTCATCTGGAATAGAGTACATAATGACCCTTACAAGGCAGCTCATTGCCGAGGCAATTGATTCTGCGGTTTGACCTCAGATCCATGCGGCGCCTTTAAGTGGTTAGCCAGTTAAGGGCAAGTTTGTAGCGCAGTAAATGGGGAGCGGTAAACACCACGTTAAAACTTGTAGCGTCGTAAACTATCCATCTTCACGTTAATTTCTTCCTTGACTCCATGCCAGCAAAGACTAGGCTCGGGTACCGCATATATCCTGGACCACGTTGCTGTTTCCATGTGCCAATGGGCCCCTTCCATAATGATCATACAACTTCCTCGAGCGAACTGCAGCGTATTCAACAATCGCACGGCTTCCTCTAACAATTACCGTCTTCTTCTCTTCTCATTTTAGGCATGTGTTTGTGTGGCCTTCCTCCCCTCTTGGTCCAGTGGATTTGTAAATAATAACGTTCACTGGTAGTCTTTCCTCTGTCAGAGTTTCAGATGTTCTTTCTATTGCTTCCAGTTTTCCTGCATCTTCTCGTTAATGTTAAAAGTTTGCAGTTCCTTTCGGTTTTCAATATTATCACTCTTTAATACAACCTTAGACACTTCTTTTGGGTACTCGGTATTGAATTTTCTAATTTATACAAATTTCAGGCAGTTGTTCAAATTGTTATTTCACATCTTTTCAGTTAAATTATAATACGAAATACATGTTCATGATACTATTTACCTTATTTTAATACAATAGTTTAAAACAAACAAACAAACAAGAAGTAAAATTAAGTAGTAAAATTTGCCCTTTCATGAGAATTTTAAACCTTTAAATTTTGCAACTTGTTCCTCCAATATAGTTCATTACAAGCAAAGATTAAATTTTATCTATAATAACAATTTTCCTGGAAAAAATAATACAACATGTAACACTTCTAATACTCAAAAAATCAATAATATAATTTCCTAATATAAGGAAAATGCTCCTTACATCTCTTCGTCCATCCACAAAGAACGTATACTATAAATATGAAATGAAACTGAAAAATCTGCATCACGAGGAACTTTTTAAAGTGGCGAAACATAAGGAAAGAGTACGAAAGATCAAGTTTTAAAAGTTCACGCGCACATACCTGCGCAGATCTACGCAACTTTTGGGCATTTAAATGATCAAAAGAGGAAAACCGCAAGTGGATCCTTATGATGTTTGAGAATTTTATGTATGTAAACGTTATACATAAAAATGCTACTTTTTTCAAAATTCAGTATCAAGAACCTTAAAGAGTTTAACTTCTTCAGACTGTATAACAATTCCATGCTCCTGTATTTTGTAGCTCTCAACATTTTAATGCCATATCCTAAACATATACCGCTGTCTTAACATCACAAGGTTGTATCTCCCATATAAAATACTATTAACATACGACCTTGCAATTCTAGGCCAGATGCATTTGCTTTGTTTGGGTTGGGATATCAAAAATATGGATAGAATATAATACATCCTCTACCTACTTCCATAAGTATGCTGTAGAGAAAACAAGTATGAGTTTATAAATTCAGGGGGCCTCTAAAAATATAACTCTGGAATATCCAATTTTTGGATGGAATACATAACATCCTGATACAAGACGATGGTCGACAATTTGGATGTCATACGATGATACGACAGTGTGAAGCAGTTTTGATGATGCCGCGATGGTGCAACAATCTTGAAGCAGTATACTTTACTTACTTCTGATGTTGTTGTCGTTATCTTGTAACTCGTTCTGTTGCCTCGTGCGCCAGATGCTCCAGTGGTAGAGCTATGAGTACTTTCTCAGGATACGCGTGAATGTATTTTGAAAGGATAACACCAATTAAGTTGACTGAGAAATTTAATGCGATCTAATACTTGACTATTGAGGTGAGTTGCCGACCGTTTTAAGATAAACAATGAAACTGATTATGAATCGTAGCACTTGAAATCGTAACAAGCGAATTATTATATTTGCTTACTTCTTCAGTGTCAATTTTACGATCTGAAATAACTGTTTCCGCAGTAAAAGAAATTAGAAGTATAATTAGAAGCTAAAATGCTTACCAGCGAAACCCTTGTGGCTACCGATTAATCTTACTCACACAAGCTCGTCACAAGTTTGTACGGAAGCAATCTTACACTTTTTACGTGTGCGTTCTGTTACCTTGTTACTATGGCGGCATGACTAAACTCTCAGGAATACCTCTCACTTCTCTTTTTTTAGAATTTCTGCCTCGTGACTGTTTAAACGTACTGAAAACTCTAAACTGCCTTCCAAGAATCATTAAGCTAATACGTTCACTATTTCGGCTGTCGTGATGACTTTGGTTAACACGAACCGCTAATGACATTTTCCTTGGACAAATCTTTTCAATTCAAGCTTATTACATTATACCTTGGTTTAATACACGGAAATTATTTATTGCAATTATTTCTTTATCTCACTATCATTTCTTTATTTAACCATTTATATATTCCCGTTCAATACTTACGCTATCATTCCTCTACCTGACACGCATGAGCAGTAGAAAAAGTAGATAGTAAATTCTGATTTTACAGTTATATTGTGTGCAAGTTGAATGTGAACATGTAAAGACTGTGGCTTCAGCAGTTCTCATCTGTAGAGGAATGAAACGGGGCGAGAAATGAACAGCGAGAAGTGGATTCCAAGTGAGCCTGTGATTGGACTTGTGCAAGGGTACAATCGTTTAGACCTGCGGCGAAACAATTGCTGGCGACCTTTAGATTAAAACACCCTCCTTCCTCCGCTCATTCTGTCAGAGCCAGACAAGTTCTAGCGGACTGAGACAAGTCTTGTGAACATTGTTTTCTGGGTCACGTACATCATGTCCTTAATAAGCAGAAAAAGAATTTTATTTGATTCCTAGTTGGTGAATGTATCATCCGAAGCATGAACTAGGTCGTTTCATTATCAGTGTTCCACCAGTACTACTTCAAGTTCGCTACACGAACCACTTCGCACTGCTAATAGTGCTATTATAATTACACAGGCTCTTTCGGAAGTTATTTCAAAGATTATTAAATGACAATCTAATAACATACTACTAAGGATAAACATAAAAGCGTCATAATGAGATATGGGGTTTTTTATAGGAACTCGCTCACTTCCGAAAACAACTTCCTACATAATCATGTTTGCATCAAAGAGTTCAAAACTGAATACTTAGGGTGATTCTGATATAATAAATTTCACAGAACAGAAGTTTAAAATTTACGAAAATGAGAAGAATCACTTCGCGAATGAACAAATTTGTAAGAATTATTTCATCAGTCACACAGAAAGCTAGGTTAGTTAAACATGTTCTAAGTAGTTTTGAGGCTAATCTAAGCGTGCATTTTCGCAGAAAAATATATAATGGTAAAAAAAAGTGTTGAGAACTAAACAAGGAAAGTCAAGATGCGCTCTAAGCACTTTAAGACACAGTATGAACATAGAATATGGAGGTTTGAACATTTTCACACAACCACGAAGAAATAAACAAGTTGCATGATGATTTGGATATAATATCATTAAAATGGCTGATATTCACAACCGAGGCCGACGACAAACACGGGCTATGCCGAGTGAGCGAAAATTGGAGGTCACGTGAGCAACTTAGTTCCAGCCGAGAGCCATCAGCTGTCAGCCCTTAGCGCAGCTCAATGTATCAGTAGATTCTCTTTGTTTTTTGGCGTTATAAAATATAACAATTCTCACTCAAACGCCGCAACAGCGCTATCATAAAAATCGAAACGTACGATGTAAAGCATGTTTTCAAGAAAAGCAAAGCATAATACCCCAGATTTGATATTGAGGCGTTTATATATGTTGGTGATTTACAATAGTATAACCATCCTATAGACAATTTTATCAAAACCTGAAACTCGTGACTGTCCCAGGATTATATATTTGCCATTTTCTGATCTTTATTAAAGAAAACTTACGAAATTATGCACTTAGACAATACATAACCACAAAAGAAAATAATTTGAGGATAGACCTACCAAATTCAAGGTTATCCAAAACGCAAAATAGCCATAAATATTTTGGGTTAAGCATGTTTAATAAACTTCCAGATCATATTCTATCTAATAAATTCAAAGCATTTCATGATAAATGGCTACAATATAAAGCATTTTATTCAATTGCAGAGTTCTATGAATGTAACAATTTTCATTAAATGAGCAGACACGTAATAATAATAATAATAATAATAAATTTTTATTACTCCTATATTTGACATTACAAGAAGCATAAAAATATGCACATAAAATTATGTCATACAAATCTACATCAACAAAAAATAAACAAATAAAATTATTGTCCGCAACAAAATGAATACATTTAGCATATCTTATTTGCATAAATATACAGGTACAGGGAAGCAAAGATCTACGTTTGAGCACAAAACGTTTTTCATAAGAAACCTACGTGATCATGTAGCTCTGAATTTTTAAAGTTTTCTACTATCATCGCATTTTGAAGTACATAAATAATTCTCTCTTTTTACAAAATTATTTAATAAAATTTTACAATCATGGAAACAAATGATGATCATTTTCCCCAATATTTTGGATGGACTCATACATTTTCTTCCACATATACAGCCATTACAAGATTGCAGTCATTTAATAGCGCTGCAGCATTCCTGAATATAGCTTCTTCTAAACCTTTAGTTGATTCTTACAAGCTAAAAGAATGATACAAAAATTCATGATAAATAATTTGTAACACATACCCATGACAAGGAAATGTCTGTTGGCAACTTAAGCTTGCCTCTATCAAGTACTTCAATTAAATCACATGCAGCTGGCAATTCTACATCCCCTGTTTTATCATGCTCCATCCACGAAACACACGTGTCACATTTCTGCTGACTCTGTTCACGCCTTACTATATCTCCTGCTACGTAAGTTGAAACTGGAAGCAGTTCTTCTTGTTCATAGGCTACAGAAAAATCACATCTCAAAATGGAAGTAAAAGGGGTTATATCCACAGGCATCTTTACATCATCACAAGACAACAAAGTGATTACAGCTTAAGTAGCCAACAGAACAACAGATATAAATCTGTTTTCTCTCGCTCAGTTGCAAATAGCTTATGTGGTAGTTTCCTGCACACAATTGTCTATAATGTTGGAATTTACTGAATAGTACATAATCTATCCCGTACAAAGAAAGTATATAAGGTATCATTAGAATGAATACATACACACTTATTATAAATACCTGAAGTGGTTCAGAAGAAAGAGACCCTTTTCTCCCTACTCTAGTGCTCCATGCTTTTAACCAGATACCCTCTGTAAACCCTGCATCTGTAGACCCCACTATCTGAATGGTCCCCTGTACTCATCATTGAATCGCTAACCTTCAAGTGCACTTTTCACATTCACTATCTTCCACCATGTACAGATTATTTTCAAAAATGTGCAACGGCCTTCAGATCCAGAAAAGCACTCATTGTTATCATTTGAAATAGACTGTAATGCAGCTAAATTCTCTTCATTGAAAATAGCAAGCGCAGGGCTTACATATTTTTTTCTATTGAAGAAGGGTACAGAGCTTTATAAGACAGAGTATGACCATACTTCACAAGATATTTTTTCTTATCTCTATATAAAGTATCAAAGTGTTCGAACTTAGGTTGGCAAAAAAATTAATTTTCTTAAAAATTGGGTGCGTTAGGCATTGGATGTTATTCCTGCTACTAATGTAGTTTTCCTAGCGCATTTTATTATATGTACATAAAATACACAAAATAGTTTCTTACTACTATCTACTGGATGAGGTACTGCTGGTGCTATAGTGGAACTTGGTGAAAAGTATTCAGAGGCCTTCCTATTTACAGAGTTATTATCAGATATTATAGGAACTATTTTGAAACCTAGCTTTTCTGTTTCTTAAAGGACTTTCAGAAGGAGCTTATAAAGTTCTTCACCTGACATATTAACTATTGGAACAATAGTGACTACATCTTTCTATTTTGAAGTGATTCCAAACAAATGCATACTTGTGCCCTTTTTGCTACATTCAAAGGATTCTCATAACTAGGCCCAAAACCTGCACCGCCTTAAAATTAAGCTGATAATTTATATTAATCTCATCTACATGCAAATTAACCAAAAACTAATAATCTTTCAATACGTTTAACTTACTTTTCAGGTAGCCAATACTGCCTTCAGTGCTCTAATCTGTGAGAGAAGGTTTAGCAATCAATTTTCTGATGTGTATAGGGTGAGGTAGACAGAATATATTACCATTATACAAAGAAATTTATGCTTATGGGGAATGAAAAAAGAGAGGAAGCAAGTATCAAAGCATGGCCATGATAACGTCTACTATAGGCAACGGTTTTCCACAAATGCAATTGTTATATAATGAACTCAAGAGTTTCTGTATTACTGCCATCGACATTAATTAGATGTGACAATTTCTCCGTTAAGTCATTGCTCTTGCAGAATTAATGAGTTTATTACTTTTACTCTTGACATAGTTCATCAGGTCTTCCAGCACATCCACTGACTGTAACAAACGTAACTTCACTGGAACTTTATCCACTGCTAACTAATGGTTCATTACATTCGCTCTACACACAAGGTCAGATTAAATAATCATTGAGGCTGCAATGTAAGGCCCTGGATCACCATTTACATCAATAAGAAGGACTTCAGCACTAAATTGTAAAGTCCACCCACTTCCAGCCAAATGCTTGTGGTAATAGGACACCACAGCATCGAGACAAGTAATTTGTTTTGCCATGATTAAGTTCTGATGAGAAATTATACTTTCTTCAATTGCCTTGTTAAACTGCTCCTCCTCAACATTTGCAAACCTTCTACACTCGCTTTTTTCATTGGCGATATATTTGGGAAAATACAAGGCACAGATCCATCTTACAGTTTCCGGATTTTTCTGAAAAAACGTTTTCAGCTCACTGTTTATAATGCATTTGCAATCCTTATTGTAGGAATGAAAGACGGTTTTCAGCACTCGTCCCATCATGATGTATAATCCGGCAATGTAAACCAAGGAATTAAAAAGTGTGCTTGAATCTGTGTATAATGGGGTGTACGTAGTGATCGAAGGAGTGGCCAATGATTTGGAAGCCTATACCTTCCTTGCGGTAAGAGTTGTGTGCGTGTGTGTGTGTGTGTGTGTGTGTGTGTGTGTGTGTGTGGTGCGCGCGCGCGCGTGTCTCAGCAGGCGAATACCTGGTTAAATGATATGGACTGTAATGTACCGCTCCCCCACCTGATAAGACATGACAAGCATTCCTATAACTAAAATCGTATCACCATGAAACATAAATGTGGTCTAATGAGAATACAATGAACGAATAACTACTAGAAAAATCATGCATGCCTTTAAAAATCAAAAAGTCGATGTGAACCTTCCATACGTCTAAATGACAGTATTAATATTCGAGATAGTTTCGTGGTTATCTCATCATATCAAAGTATAATACAAAGCGACCCCTACGGCTAAGACTGTTAATAAACAGAAGCAATGAATGATTTTGAAAACAATGTCGATGCTTCAGTATGCAAAAGAAACATAAAAGTAACATGGATATTATTTAGAAAAAGCGAGACATCTACCTAGTTGTTACGAGACAGTAAAAACTGGACAAAATTACACCTGTACGATAAAGTCCACGTTCCAGTATCCTCAAGGTAGAAGTTTACTGTTAGAAAAATGTATAACAAGCTGAAGTACTTCTACGTTAAACGGTACAGGATAAAATGCTTTTTACTTCGGTACCCAAGAGAAAATAAAAAATCTGATATGTTACACTCACATGACTTTCTCTACTGTTGTACAAACTATTTCTACAAACTCTTATTCTCCATCTATTTCATATTAATTGAGATAAACATTTGCAGAAACGATCTTTTGACATGTAAAGAGAATTACTTTACACATAGCGACCAGTTCTAAAAATATTTTACTGTCGCTTAAAGCGTACTGTGTTCCCCTTGTTTTGTAATTGCAAGGGCAATATAGAAATACAGTAGCCTTTAAGCATCGACATATATCTTAATAGCGGGTTGCTAGGTGCAGCACCGTTCTCTTTGCCACAGATTAATACTCTTTGCATATCCAAGACAAAACATGAATAACGAATTCCCATTTGAGAAAATAAGTATTGAAAATTTAAGGGAATAACAAGCAATATCTCGAAAATGGTTCACTCAAAAAAAAATGTATATGACATAAATTGTGTATTTTAACGCGATCTACATTTTCTGTGTAGTACAATTTTGTCATTCCCAGAAAATTCAAGACATACATTTTATTTGTCATGAAAGTATCTTAAACATATGAAATTTTAATCAAAATCGTTAGAGCCATTTTTGAGAAAATTAAAATTTTCGAAAAATGTTCCATGTAAAGGGTAGTCTGGGTTGGGGTAATTTTCATGAAAACCTTCGTGTCGCATCTCTGGAAGATACTGACCCTAAATACCAAATTCGGTGTTTATTCAACCGTTCATTTCTGAGTTATGCTGTTCACAGACACACACACACTCACAGACACACTCACAGACACACACACATGGACATGTTTCCAAAAATGCTTTTTTTGGATTCAGGAGGTCTCAAAACATGTATTTCCGGTGAAATCTCGGTATCGAATTTTTGGGTGGAATACAATACTTTCCCTGCTTAATATACGTAGTAGAGAAAGTAAAAAGGAATGTAACTGTGTGAACCTTTCATGCGTCTAAATTGCTTTACTAATATTCGGTACAGTTGCGTGGTCATCTCATCATATCAAGGATTAATACGAAAACGACCCCACGGCTAAGACTGTTAATAAACAATGGCAATACAAGCCTGAAAAACATGTCCGATGATTCAGTACTGAAGAGAAATAAAATAACGCTCTTTATAAGCGAAACACATGTCGTACCTTGTTAATGCAAGACAGTAAAATCTCGAAAGTATGACGAAGTCCATCGCTCCAGTATCCTCAAGGTAGAAATTTATTGTTAGAAAAATATATAACAAAGTGAATCACTTTACGCCAAGCGGTACCTTCCGTATTTATAAATGGAGCCTAAATTTATGTTAGGGAGAAAAACAGAGGCAGTATAGTAAAAAAAAACGCCCGAGCGTAAAAGCCAGAACATCTCCCTGCACTATAATTACCTATAAGTGGCGGGTAATGAAATGTTGAGGACTAAGACGTGATCTAAATGCACACAGACGAAAAAACGCCTCACGTGTGTACTTCCGTGTACTATAAAAAAGATACATACATGCTCACGCACACATGACGATAATTGAACTAAAAAAAATAAAAAACACTTACTATGAGGCAGCCAAAATTTTCACACCCCTTGGATGTAAGCCATCAATAGCCAAAGAACTGCGCACGAATACATGATCTAAGAATGGTAATTTAAAAACAAATTCCTGGATGTAGAACCCTACTATCTAAAAACCACGTATAAAATAAAAGACACACAACTAAGAACTTTGGTATCTATGCGGAGCAACATGTTATTCCATAAAATATAACGTGTGAGTCACGGGGTGGTATGAGCGAAAGTGAGGTCAACAAACAGCACAACTATAAAACAAACGTGAACACGAACTCACTCCAATCTCACCATGGCGGCACAAGCTGTCTTTTTTACAAACAAAGTTAAACGTTTATAAACCTGCAAGTGCCTTGTTAAAACAGTGCTAATAATTATTCTAGCAAGATAATAAATCGTCTTTTTAATGCATGGTCATATATTTATTTAAAGAAAATAATCTTGGAGAAAATATCCGTTTCGAATTTCAGCTGTTTTTTGTTTTAAACAGCAAAAATTCTTATTGTCTTTATGCGTGTGTTAAATACAAATGTTCTAACATCAGCTGTGAACGAAGTTTTTAAAATAATGTTTTAAATACATTTGCAACAATTTTATATTAAGAAAATCGTGTTATGTTTATCATTACCTGTAAAACGTTTATGCATAATTTTTAAAGAAAATTACGTTTGATCCAATTTCATAACTACAAAAAAATGTGAAAACTGAACGTGTAACATATACACATAAAATATATATTTTTTAAATAAAAAATGTGTCTTGCGGAATGATATATACATTTTTATGTATGATGTATATAGAACCTTTGCAATAATGAATTGTATCGTTTGAGACAATGGTAATGAGACTCCAGCAGTGCAGAATACGAAATGATCCAAGGTACGTCTAACAAGAGTTTAATTCAGTTTTACTAAACAAAAAAGAACGCATGCTGGAAAAATTACAGATTTACAGAAGCAAAATTTTTTTAAGTAAAATCACGTGCTTTTTAAGCAAACTGCGAAACGATATGTATAATAAAAATGATCGTAGAAAAAAAACGTGTATGCTTAGAACATATCGATAATATGATCATGAATTTGTGAATAACAAAAATAATGGTTTCCTTTTCATATTTATAAGATATAAGTTTTTTAATTACAGCTGAAAAAAGTCGTTGCTTACACCCTTTACTTTAAGAAAATAGAAAAAAGTTGTTATTGCACTAATGCGTGTGTTAAAGGGAATTAATTTGTCATATCAGCTCAGAACATTGTTTTAAAATCATACTCTCTTTACGAAAAGAGATAAACTCAGTTTAAGTAAAATCATGTGTTGTTTAATCAAACAACAAGAGTGTTTTACGGAAAATTATCAGAGGTAAAACAGTGTATGCCTAAAGTACTATCGATAATGTTGTTATGAATGTGCGAATAATAAAATATTTGTTCCTTTTTACATATTTTAAAAAATAAGCTTTTATAAGTTTTGTTATCATATAGGTAAAGCAGAGGATAAGATTTGAATTTCAGTTGAAAAAATTATTTATTTACACCTTTTGGTATCAATTTCAGACACTGGAGTAAAACAACAGGATATCCACAGAAAGTTAAACCTCAGAGTGTTTTTTTTTTCTAATCACAATGCGAATATATTTAAGCTTAAAAAAGGCACATCAAATATGCAAATAGATTTGAAGAAAGTTCTTATTGTTTGTATGTATATGTTAAAACTGCACCCTTATAATTTCAGCTTAGAACATTGGTTTAAAAAAAGCATTGTATAATTACATTCCAACAAACTATTCATCTGATAATTACTAAAAATGAACTTGTAGCGCGTTAAAAATAATTGTTTGCAAATAGATTTCAGCTTAAAATAGAAAAACACACATCAAGCATTGTTTATGTACAAAAAATAATTTGTCCTAATTACAATGTAAATAGATTTCAGCTTAAAAACAAAAAAGCACATAGTATATGGAATAACAGAATAGATTTTTCAGCTTAAAAATATACCACGCATTTCGATTTAAAATATCTTGACTGTATGCATGTGATAAAATCTGACGTATTAACATACATTACTAATGCCATTTAGTATTACCATTTCAGAGGAATGCGTGCACACGATCCCGAATAAAACCGGAGCTGAAACAAACCTGAATAAAGCAGACGATGCAGCGGTCAAGAGGGTGAGAACCGATTCCAAAGAGGACAACGTGTCTGAACCGAAGAAACCTAAAATAAATTCGGTGAGTGAGCAGTGGAAAAAGGATCTTGCACGCAATAGAATAGAATCAGCATTTTAAAATTAGATCTATGCAAGTGAGATAGAAAACAGGTTGGAGAAGATAGATTCGGAGTCATTTCCAATCTGCACCGATTAGCAATGAAATTCTGAGTAATCTCGTTCGACATGTGTCGGGAATAAAATTATGCACTACGTTAGCATGCGGATATATCAACCAGACTCCCGAAAGTGAAAAGATTTAGACATTTGATTTCAATAGTAAGATAAGGGCTATCTTACAAGGTACAAATATTAGCGAATGGTATAAGGATAAAGTTAAACATCCCATATTATTGAACATTGAAACATTTGAATCGAAATATAGTTCGAAAACTCTATACCAAATATGCTCGATAATTCTAAATGCCTGTCACTACGATCCTTTAAATGCAGGTTGTCCCATAATGAAGGTTGCCTGAATTCATAAAACACAGGAAAACCAATATTAAGAACGGAGATAGTAAATGTTTTGGACATTGCCTACTTGCACCTAAATACTCAGTAAAGCGTAATGGTAATCGAGTGAATTCTTACTCTAAGTACAATGCGTTTAAAGAACTTGATTTCTCAGGAATAAAATTTCCAGTATCCTTAGGTGACATCCAAAAATTTGAAAAGCTAAATCATAATATATCCATCACGGTATATCGTATAGGTGAATGTTGAATTATTCCACTATACCGAACTTCTGAGCGTAAAGAGCATCATGTGAATCTTTTAAGAATCACTAATGAAGGTAGATCACACTATTGTTTAGTAAATGATTTATTTCGCCTATTGGCGAGGCAGCAAGCTAAAAGGAAGGGTAAAGTGAGTATGTGCGAAGGCTGCTTGAAACACTTTTCAAATGAAAACAACTTAGCCAAACATAAAATGAGATGCATTAAATCTCGGGTTATTAGTACGGGTGAAATAGGGAAAAACGACACAATTGAATTCAATTCATTTTCCAAGTGTTCTCAGTTCCATTTGTAATATACGCAGACATTGAATCAATACTTAAAAAGTGCATTCATGTCAGCCCTCTATAGAGAACATTTGGACGATTTGGGTACAGAGACACGAAGCAGTGTCAACATACCATATATTAAAGATATTTACATGACAAATATAATGTACATCTTGCATTTTCTGGGAATAACCTGTGAAGTCCACTTCATTTGGAAGAAGTTTTGTATAATCTTGTATTCCTGGTAAACGTTAATTGACAGACGAAAACGTCAAAATATGTAGATCTCTTAAAACACACATCTTATTTAAAATAATGTTTTGTGGTATAAGCCGTTATTCGTTATTAAAGGTTCGAATTGTTCATTTCTTGGACATTCTCTTAAAGTCTTTTCAACATTCAGTTGTTTCTCGCGATTGTATGGAAACCGTATGGAATTTTAAGGTCAGTATATAGTGCCCAGGTCTAAAACATTTGACTATCGCTGTTCTCTTTGTATCTATAACGAAATGTGTAATGTAGCTATTTCTGCAAAGGTTTATTTGGATTAAAATGTAGTAGAAACAAAAATAAGCTTGTGTAAGTATAATTCCCACTAATAAACGATAAAGCGTAGAGAAAGCCATATGAATGTATCAGATCAGATTTTTATTTACAACTACTATATTATGCTCTTACATAAAAAAGAAAACTATAATTAAGACTACAATTTTGAAATTGTATTGTAAATACGACGATACGCTTCCTGTTCCGAAATGTCCAAATGCAACAGAGATAGCGGGTATTAACACTAAATTAAGAAGGCGTGGCAAATTGTTCCATGTTATAAAACTGCAATGATGTTTTCCTGATAATTTTCGATTCTAGATATAAGAGAAGTTACGCGTATAAAGGGTGTCTTGAAGTCCAATATCGTAAAATGATTTTATTTATTAATTTATTTATTTACGTAATTATTTATTTATTAATGTTTATAATCTTCCTAAATCAAGAACAGCTTAATCGACTGCTATTAAACTTGTCATAAAACGCATGTTTGTTGTTCTGTTCAGAGTAGAGAATTATTATTTTACAAACAGAGATGTTAGAATACTATGGCAAGAAGACAAAGGTTTTCATGCAATAGCCTCTTATGACAGTTGTTTTAATGTATGTTTCGATTTCGATAGCACATTTAAGGGCAGTTGCCTATTTGCCGTAACTACAATTGGTAACTTAATCTATTTCATATTTGAATCTTTTGTCGTAGCTTTCTGTTTAGTATGAGATACAGTATAAGTATAAAGAATAGACAAATTTCGTGTAGTATTAAACATATTAATTATGTTATAATTTCTATTAACACCAGAAAAATTAGTTTTATGAACGATATAAAAGGAACATATACGCCACATCAGAGATATACAGGCAGCGGGGGAAGAAGCGAAAGAAGTTCAAAAAGAGAAAGATGGGGGAGAATAAGAGAGACAAACACAAGGGGAGATATGAGAGAGAAAGATTGGAAGATAGAGCGAATGAGCGACAGAAAGATAGACATAGAACTTTAAGGAGACGGACTGAGAGAGGAAGAAAGAATGTGAAGTAATGAGAGAGAATGACGGAGAGGGAGAGTTTATGATATGGAGAGAGGCACGGAGAGCTAGGGGGACTGAGAGAGCGGAGAGAGAGTGTGTAGATAGTGAGAAAGATTGGGAGATGGGGAGGGCGATAGATGGAGATAAGAGGAAGACAGAGATTGAGGGAGACTGACTAAGAGAGGACGAGAGAGTGGGAGATAATGAGAGAGACATTGGAAGTAGGGAAAGTGCGAGAGATTGCTGGAGTTTGAGTGAGAGGAGGCCAGAGGTCGGGAAGTAGAGTGAAAGATAGTAACTGAGAGAGAGGGAGAGAGAAAGAAGAAGTCCTAGGGAGGAGAAGCGAAAGAAGCTGAAAGGGAAAATACTGAAAATGTGAAATGGAGAAACAGAGAGTGAGAAAGGTGGACTGAAATTGAGAGGGCGAGAGCGAGAGAGAAGCTCTAGAACTAGACGTTGTGCCGGTGTGATATAAGTAGTACGTTTTTGTATTGGTAATTGTTTGAACTTATAGCTAAAAACACCGATACTTCGGTTTTTCCTTGTTAGTATTAAACATAGCGAGCAATGTTTTGATTGTCAAATATAATTCAGTCACTTCCTATCAGTGCCAAGCGAAATACGTTTCGGCCCGAAGCGCCAGGACTGTAAGAAGATTTAAGAAGCGCCATCTTTTAAAGGATCAGTAAATTGCTGGAACGGAAAATCCAGCCGTTCTTTCTGCAGCGAGCTTTAAATTTAAGCTATATTTCTTTACTTATTTTTTGGAGGCAAGTGAACGGATAAAAACCTCACGTCTGGGCTGCTATGCTGCTGCAGCAAGGGAATTTTACATGCAGATGGGATATCCAATAGCGAAGTGTACTCCTACAGCAGTTTAGTGCACAACATGCAGACTTCTTTCAAGTGTGCCACGACGGGCTTCAGCTGACCTGAATGTTTTCCTTCAACACCTACACTGCATCTTGAATAATGTACCCTCACGTTTATTTGCCTGCTTTACTTCGTTTACCAATTGCTTCGTGCAGAGGAATTCTTATACTACATGTCGTTATTTCTGAAGAAATGCATGTTTTGAGATCTAATAAAACTCACATGTAAGAGTCACAGGGCTTTCTATATTCATTAATATTTCGCAGCGATATAGTAGACAATTAAAATTAAGTATTATTTTTCTATCCACTTTTTCAACAAAAATCATTTCAATTAAGCGATTAAATACGCCTAAGGATTAGACAACATTCATCTGTTTATTATAGAAGGTGGACCATTTTAGGTGAGACTATACATTATCTCCAAAACTAAGTAAATTCTAGGAAAAAACCTGAGTAAGGGAGGATTGCCATAGCAGGATTTGAACTACGAGCCTCCCGTTCACGCCTTACGACCACAGCCAGCCCTATCGGGACTGGGGGATCTTTATGATCCGGTTTTATCTACGAATGGATGGTATCAAAAGGAGCAAAGAGTCTTAATACCATTTACTGAGCCAGAAGTGCCATTTTGTGACACTCTTTGTCATTCTCCTCATTTCTCCCTCCGACTTCGTGTGTTACGGGTGGTTGGACTTTACGGTGACAGAGTGGTAAAATTATGGAATCTCCTTGGACAGAAGACAAACCGAGCAACAGAACAGGGGAATGGGTTAAACTCGTGATCTTTCCGTTTAGAACCCTGAATTCATTTCTGAGCATTTCGTTAAAAGTAAATGAGAGGCAATATCACATTTGACATTGATTGACTGAAATATGTTTTGAGTGCGTGTTCGTATGAATGTATTATAAGACAAAATAGTTCAATTTGGACATTAAGAGTTTTTACATACTAATAAACGAAATAAAAGCTTGAAATAAGGTTTTTGGCTAATCATTCCTGAAAACGCACTTTTTTACTTTCTCTACTACGTAGAATACGTAGGGGAAGTATTGCATTCCACCCAAAAATTCGATACCGAGATTTCACCGGAAATACATGTTTTGATACTCCCTGAATCCAAAAAAAGCATTTTTGGAAACATGTCCGTGTGTGTGTCTGTGTGTGTGTCTGTGTGTCTGTGTGTGTGTCTGTGTGTGTGTCTGTGAACAGCATAACTCAAAAACGAACAGTCGGATAAGCACCAAACTTGGTATTTAGGTTCAGTATCTTCCAGAGATGCGACACGAAGGTTTTCAAGAAAATCCCCGCACCCCAGACTACCCTTTACATGGAACATTTTTCGAAAATTTTAATTTTCTCAAAAATGGCTCTAACGATTTTGATTAAAATATCATATGTTTAAGACAATGTCATGAGAAATGAAATGTATATCTCGAATTTTCTGGGAATGTCTCCAAAAGTATTCTTCATTGTGAACGACTTTTGCATAACTGGTAAACCATAAGAGATAGACAAAATTTTACTACACAAAAAATGTAGATCTCGTTAAAATACACAACTTATGTCATATACATTTCTTTTGTTGAGTGAACCGTTTTCGAGATATTGCTTGTTATTCCCTTAAATTTTCCAATACTTATACTTTTTCTCAAATTCGTTATTCATTTTTTTATGTCCTGGACTTGCAAAGAGAATGGAATGCGCCGCATAGCAACCAGCGTTAAAATATTTGACTATCGCTTAAAAGCCACCATATTCCCCTTGCATCTACAAGAAAATTACCAATAAGATTGACATCTCGATATCTCGATTAACATAAAGCATATGGAGAATAGGCGTTTGTAAAAATAGATTGTACAAGAGTAGAGAAAGTCATGTGAGTGTAACACATCAGATTTTTGAATTATGCGCATTCTCATCTGACTAGTCACGATTTTTGTGAAAACTGAAGAACAGCAAAACTCACTTCATCTGTCACCGACATCTGATCACTGATATATAGGTTCTAATGAAATACTTATTAGTTTATTAATCTAATCGTAGTTAAAATTTCTATTACTGAGTCATAGCATATTTTGATAATGATAACAATTTCTGTTGCCGTCAAATATATGATTTGTTTCAAATCCATAAAACAACTGAATGAGAAACTTCAATGCAAATTATTCCTGCATTAGAAGTTTGTAGATCTTACTCTCGCAGCCTTTGCTTTCCTCTCTACTGATATATCGATCACACTTTGCGTGCCTGTGTTGAATACGACGAGAACTACAGTTCGATGTGGATAACTTCTGGCTCCTTCTCGCGCGCTGCATTCAACTTCCGATCTATTAAAATAATTTGTAAGTACTCTCATCTTGTGAAAGTTTCTATTTACGTGAGGCTAGTTTCACAAGAACTAATTTAGAAGGAAAATGAATCATTTACTTTGCATTGTCTTCAGGGGACCAACCTGTGAATTTTTTTCGAAATATAGATTTTGGGAATTAACGCCTTTTAGTGATTATAAGGTGAATGGATAAATAATGGCAGAGACAATGAAATATTAAACTGTCAACCTACACAGGTGTGAGGAACCCGGAAAAATCCTCAGTCTAGGAGGGGGTTGAAGCACGGACCTTCTAAACGACCTTGGGTCACGTGTCGGTATCTTTCAGGTCTTCAAGGTTTTATGGACAACCTAAAGTTTACTTACTCATGAAATATCCCCAGAGAAACCGAGCGGAATGGTTCCGGCGGTAACCTCTGCGGCCCGCATTCGGGAGGCCCTGGATTTGATTCGTGTGGCCGATCTTCCTGACCCATGGATTTTTTTCGGGGTTTCCTCGGGTCACCAGACAAATGCTGGTAAGGATCATTACATCCCCCGAATTTCCTGTTCCTCCATTTCATTTCTACTCTCATTTCCCTTCACCTTTCATCTGCTTGGTTTCTGTCAGGGTTGCAAGCGTCGGCAAGAGGTCTCGGTGTGTGCATGGCAGGAGAAAAGGATGCTCTGAGGAAATCTTCGTCCCCCAGAATGCGAACGGTCTCCGGATCCCGGAGCCCCCAGGGAATGTGTAAGCCCACAGGGGGAAGGGGACCGGCTGCACCAGCCACCACTCGGGAAGTTCAAATCTGTAAATGATAGGCACCCTGCCCTCTTGGTCCGGCGGCCCTCTGTCTCATCTCACCCCATCCCCACCTCTAGTGGCGCCCCGTCATGGACCTAGGTGCTGTGTCACACTCCGCTTCCAGTCCTATCCTATTCTGTCCCCAGAGGAACAGTCGCACGCTACAAATCTAGAGATACGGGAGATGCGATTCCTGTATGGGTGCAGCAGAGTTTCTATAGAACTTCCAGTGGTGTGTGATGTGCCAGTACCATATTAAAATTACCAATGCTATTACCTCAAAAGGAAATCTTACATGTTTCGAGATGAGCATTTGAAAGTAACGATTATTGTCTTTAGCTCTTCTTGCAGCGATTGGAGTGTCATTGTTTTTATTTCACAATTCTAAAGCTGTGACACATTGAATACAACTAAATCTTCATGTTTACAACGATGGTATGGAATAGGTGAACAGTTGTCATCGATTCAGTGTTGCAATCGTTTTCTGGTATTTTCTGAGAAATGAAAACAAAATATCGTTTCGCTAGATATCCAGTATTTTAATTAAAGCCCTTAAGGCACCAAATTCAGGGTTCGTTGGTTTTCATATCGCACGTTGACTACAGACTACGCTTCGTGTCTTCAACAACGATAATAAATGGGTGATATTTGGTGTCTATTCGGTCTTGCAACCACTTTCAGACAATTTTGTTTCAAGGGTACCAAGTTCAGAGTGAGGTAGATTTTGATCTATGCTGTTTTCTCCCTAACTGTCTGTTAGAATGTCTCTCTCTCCCTCTGTCTCTCTTACCCATAGATTTTTTAATTAAAAACTTTTTACTTTTCAGGATTTAGGGGACCTCAAAATAGATGTTTCTGTCGAACTTACAAGTTAAACCGGTAACATTACGATCCTTGACCTGCCAACCCGGCTATCTACATCTAGCCCATATACGCAAGGCAGAAATGGACGATGATCCAGCCAAGCCGGGGAGATATGCCCTCATCACGCTTCCCCCAGCCGGACAATTTGCTTTCATGACCCACAGACGAGCATCTATCGTAGCGCCTCAAATGCATTACAATACTAAGTGAGCACCGGACCTGTACATGGGGCAAAAAATACGCAACCATATGTGTGGGCTCGAATCCATGCACGTTTCATGGCCGGGAACCGGAAAAACGCACTCAAATCCACTACACCATGTCGAACTTAAAGCACCAAGCCTTACATCAAAGGCGGCATTCAGCTATTTAGATGTCTTTTAGGGAGACAAAAACTCCTTCGAATAATATTTTCAGCCAAGAAACTTTAAGTTCAAGTGAAACTTAATAAGTGTTTCCCTCAAGACAATATTTGAAGCTATGCTTTCACAAGTTAGGCCCTTGAAATCTGAATTTGAACTCTTAAAAACTATAATTATTTTTGACAAGCGCTGCAGTTTAGATCTCCAAATGCAACTTTTAGTTGTTTCATTTGTATAGCCGCGTTTAACTGCTGTGGTCAGGTAGACGGCTTTGGTGGTAACAACTTGTTATTATTGCTCGCTGAAATGTAGCGTTTCTTAACGTTCGTTTTATTAGTTCCTTGTTTTAGCTGTTAAACACACATTCATACTTCCAGACTCTGTGGGGGATAGGGAATGATTCTGGCTAAAGAAAAACTCCCCGCCCCAACCGGAAATCGAACCCGAAATTTTGGGTTGAAAAGTCAGAGCACTGACTACAGAGCAGAAACAGTCTTTGTTTTTTACTTTTTCCATTACGTACTTATAGTAAATAGAGAAAGTGCTACGTTCCATCAAAAATTCAATACTGAGATTTCACTGAAATTGATATTCCCTGAACAAAAAAGGAACTTGCCGGAAAAGGTCCGCGTATGCCTGTCTGTCTGTAAATAGCATAATCCAAAAAAGAAAACTCGGATAAATACCGAACTTGGTATTGAAGTTCAGCACATTCCAAAGATGCGACGCGAAGGTTTGCAACAATATCCTTCCATCTCAGGCTACCTACCCTTCACAAGGAACATTTCTCGAAACCTTTTATTTGCTAAAAAATGGCTCTAACGAGTTGATTCAAATAGAATATTTTATAATTTTTGTATAACGGATAAACCATAAGGGATGGACAAAATATGCTACAAAAAATTTAGATTCCTTAAAGCACATGATTTATTTAAAATAAATCTGATTTTGAGATATCCGTCTTTATTGGTTTGAATGTTTATTACTTCATTTTTTTTCAAAGTTCTGTTCACTTATTTCTCTCGATATCGTGGAAAGACTATAGAATTTCAAGCTCAGCATATAAGAACATGCGTTAAAATATTTGACTATCGTTTCGGTTTACCTGTATCCGCCTTGTTAAAGTTCTGACTATTGCTTCTGCCTACTGTCTCTTGTATACCTATAACAAAATGTGCTATGGAATCATTTCTGTAAACGTTTGTCTCTATTAAGAAGAAGTAGAGAGAAGCTTTTCTAAAAAATAGTTTGTATAAGAGTGGGTAGAGAAAGTCGTGTGAATGTACGTATAGTTTTCTTTGGGTTTTTAACGAATTACTACGTTATCCGTGAAACTCTGATACTACGTAACTACACACGGTGTCTGCAAAATCTTTCGTGTGGTGGTGGTAGTAAACATCCACACGAGCATTTTAGTACTATAAATCTTGTTTCGGAAATGCATTGTTTGTTTGTTCATTTGGTCCCACTGAGAGAAACACGCAGGGACATCGAACACGTCACACAATTATGAAATATGCAGCATAATTAATAAATTTTCGCAGCACTAAGAACTTTTTTTTAAACTAATAACTAACCAAGACCAAGAACATTTCTCCCTGTCCTTCTATCTCTCTCTCTCTCTCTCTCTCTCTCTCTCTCTCTCTCTCTCTCTCCCCACACCATGCAGTATCTAAGAGATGAAAATTTGTAAACGATCACCATTCCAAGAGTAAACATCTCAACATGCATTACAGTAGAAATAAGTGGAAGTCACCATGGTATGTCATCTACGCTATGAATTGAATATTTATATGTTGCACGACGTATTAAAAATTTCCTCCATAGTAAATGGGGAACGTACATAAGAAAGACTTTAACTATTTATTAAAGTTTTATGTCGATTAGGCTTGCCTGATAATTTTAAGTAGCATGGAAGGTTATTATAAATTGTTATTGCAGAAAAGTAACATCCTTTTTGGAACAGTTTTTACCTATTTTCTGATCTATGTAAGTCGCCTGCATGCCTTGTATTGGCACAGATATGCACAATAAGGTTTGTTGTGAAGTTGTAATTATCTATGAGGTAGGTCAAGAGAGAATATACGTATTCACCAGTGAGAGTAAGAATTTTTTGGGTTTTGAACAAGGGTCTACAGGAATGACGGGACACAACTCCACAATTAATACGTATAGCATTTCTTTTAATATGAATACTTGCTTGCTATGTGCCGAATTATCCCAGAAGATTATTCCATAACGCAACAGGGAGTGAAAGTAGGCGAAATATGCTATTCTTAAAGCATTTTGGTGGAGTAAATTTTTTAAGTTGACAGTGTTATGTGTGTAAATATAAAGTTAGATAGTACAAATCACTTGAGTCTGAGCGCATTTGTATGATAAGCCGTCCTACTTTGGTTATTTGTTTACATTTAGACACGTCTCATTCCCTTTCTGTTAACCGGTCCGTAGTGAACAATTGAAGGGGTGGGAACTCTCTTTCTACAACTGTCTTCACAGGCAAGTTCTTCATTAATTCATGCCCAACCTGTTTGCAGGATACAATCAAAGCACAGCGCTTCCCAAACAGACGAATGCCAAATTGGAGGGCATTTCTTACAATCGACGAATGGGAGAGACTGGTACTGTCATTGTGAATAATTATACACGTGGTAGGAGACTATGGATCCGTATACCAGAGTTAGAGAACAGGTGTTGGAGGAATTTAATAACAGTCCTTCAACAAGCACTCGAGATGTGGCGCGAGGTCTTCAGACTTGTAAGAACAACTTGTTAGGATCATCGTTCGTGAGGATCTTCAACATCGTTTCAAACTTGAAAGATTCAGGCATTTGGGAACGATGACTTTCGTCTCCGATGCGCGTTTTCCCGGCGGTACATGCAACAGCAATTGGAAATTGCAGACCTCCCCACTATTGTGTTTCGGACAGACGAGGCCAAGTTTACACGCGAGACAGTCATATGTGGACGCATTTTAACCTTCGCGTAATGCAGATGCGTGTATTTTAACTCAGATTTGCAATACATTTTTAAGGGTAGTTGTAAACAATGCTCTTATCTGCTGCCCCATCTCCTGACACCGCAACATGACTTGGATTTTCTCCGAGAAGCGCTGCTTCCAGAATTCTTGGAAGAAATCCCTCTAACTTACGCTATAGGATGTGATTCCATCAGCATGGTGCCCTTTCCCATTTCACACGTGCCATGAGAGATTTCCTCAACGAAAGATTCCCAGGTCGGTGGATTGGTCGAGTTTATAACGAGGGTTGGAGCAACCAGATATGTTGCCTATTCATCAGACCGTGACGAATCGCGCGGAGCTGAGCAACCAGGTCAATGGCCGTTATTTTCAACAATTACTATGAAATAACGTGTAATAACTTTACTTTATTATCCACTTAATATAATAAACAGCAATTTGTATTCAATAACTTGCAGTTTATTTTACTCCTTAGGTTTGTGGACATCCTGTCTTAGGAATTTTTACTTTAAGGCAAGCATTATTATTATTAGGCGTGTATTATATGTAGTGAAAGTTATATAGAATCAAGTAAATTTATCAAATGTTACAATTCAGCGCTGAAACACCCAACGGCTGAGAGAGAGTTTTACCCCGGGCACAAATCATATGTGACAGCAAGCTTTAACAGCAACGCTCGCCCTGTATGTTAATTTAATCCTAAAACTAGTAACACGCCATATTTCAATTTCTATCTTAAACCCAGATGCTGAGTGACGGACGGGAACATTATGTTAATAAAGTTACTAGGGTTGTCAACGCCGCGCATGATGTGACCTCTCTGTGGCGGTCAGATTCCGTCAATCAACTGACTCAAGTTCCACTTGAGTCCTTTGTCACTACACACCGAGGACTTTACAGTGATCATGGTTACTGCTAACAACGTTTAAAACATAGCTACAATACAGAGTGTACATAAACGTTAACTCACTATCTCATATTTAAGACGCTTAAACTGGTTCTCTACATTTCAAATGGGGACTCTTGAGACCCTTAGCTAAGGCGTTCCACTGAAAAATAAAATCTGATGTGTAGTTCTTATTAATCGAGATTAACATACTTTTACATCTTGTTGTACGAGTAGGGATAAGAAGTATACAATAGGCTAAAGTGGCAGTCAGATTTTTAAAAAGCAGATCGCTATGTGGTGGTGGCTTTGGAGTTCTATGCTCTTTACATAACTACAAGAAAAATCGAATAGCGACTTACCACTTCAAAAAATTGTATTTGAAAACTCGGACAATAACTCAAAATATCTGGGAAATTGTTAATGCCACAAACAAATTGTGTTTGACATAAATTGTGTTCTTTGACGAGATCTACGTTTTCTGTGGAGTAAGATTTTGTCTGTCTCACAATGAAGAGGGCTTCACAGGTATGCGCAGAAAATATACGTCTTATTTGTAAGCAAGTAGCTTAAAGACATGGTATTTTAATCAAAATCATTAGTCATTTTAATAAAATAAAACATAAGTTGGTTTTTAACCAACTTTTCGTTTTTTAAGTATGCTGTTCACAGAGGGAAACACGCGCGCGCGCGCGCGCGCACACACACACACACACACACAGATAGAGGCGTTTTTCTAATGTTTTTTATTCGGGGTACCTCAAAATGTGTATTTCCGGAGAAACCTCGGTATTTATTTATTTTTGGGGGTAAGTAGTAAAGCATTAACGAGCTTTGGCTTACAAATTTAGAAAGTCTTTGTGTTTTAGATTTCCCCAAAAATTCCTACAACTATAAATTATTGGCACTTAAGGTTTTAAACTCCAAGTTAAAGTCTGTAATTATATCCATAGGCGAGTATTTCTGAAACACGTGAAACGTTTGCTAACTATGCGTAAAATACAGTGTGATCAAATGTATTATAAGTAATGGCTACAACTCGATGGGAGGGGGAAACTCGTCAGCTGCTTTATATAAGTTTTATTGTCATTAGAGTTGAAATACAACCAGAATGTAATCCGTGCAGTAGCCGTAACGAGATCTACCTCTTTATACGTCATTATCATACATGGCTCCCTTGGAGTAACGGTTAAGACATGCCTGCCGTGCGAATGGTCATGCGATCGATTTTACAATATAATTGCTTCCCCACCCCTTCTTAACTAGTTTTCCTAATGGTTAATCGTATTCTCATTCATCTGCTATTCTGTGGACAACCATAATTATTACTCCTTCCATTTTACATTTATTGCCATGAATTGAGAACGGCATGCTTTTAAGAAAAACATGTTGGTTTTATTATAAGAACTTTCTATGCAATATAGCTTGGAAGTGTAGCGCAGATGTTTATTATTAAAATATGTAAGTATCCAAATTTGACATTACCTGTTACACGTATCCACTGTAATTGAGTGAATGAGAGCTTCGTTTTTCTCGTGTGTATAAGGAGAGTTTGCAATTTGTTGGTTACTAAATATGGCTTTATGTGTTAGAAAAAAATTTTGCATTAGAATAAATATTACAATTATAAATAGGACTACATTTCACTCTACGTCAGTACTGTCAGTCAGACGTTCCAATATTTAAACATGTGCGAATAACATTTTATGGTGTGTTTAGATATTTATCTAGCTTGTGTGAATTATTCGCAAGGGTCATCTAGATTATTGTTATCCTGTCTAGGGCTTATCCGTTGTAAAGGAACATTCAATGCAAAAGCTGCTTATCGAGATTTCACTGGAAAAAGTACATTTTGAGGCGATCTGAACTGAACAAAACATCACTAGCTATGTGTGTGTGCGCACGCGCGTGTTAGAATAAATTTAAAAATGAAAAGGTAGATTTATGTAGGTAGAACAAATTTCATACACAAGTTAAGGGAAATGTTTATCAAAGTCCGACAACCGAACAACCCTTTAAATGGAAAACTTGTGGTTGTTTCTTATTTTCTCGGTCTCTAACAATTATTAAAACGTTGCGGCGCGCGGAAGCCAGAATCAACTATTATTTTGTAATGTATTCACATTTTCATGTATCAAATCGGAAACGATGTACACAAAGGCATTTAACTTTACGGACATTAACATCTAACATTAACAGAGCTATTTGTAGAAACGACTTATTAGCCAATATTAATATGACTCAGCATAAACTTGTGAAATAGCAAAAGCGATTTACATAGTTCTTCTGTTCATTAGTGATTTATCAGTAACATGGTTTCGTAAATTAATGCAATTTAGAATTATCCGTAAAGTTTGGCTAACTCTCACTTCCTTGTGTGAATAAAACCGATGTCCAACGTGGCTCTTAGTTTCTGTTTAGCTTGAGTTACCTTATTTGGCTGTCAGATTTCTCGGAATAAAATTTAGAAATTGGTACGTGAAACGCAAATTATTACGTTTCGACCCCAAGCATTGTTTTCAAACGTGGCTTCCAGCGTATATCAACATAATGTATTGTAAGATTGAAGTCTTTTGGATTGCTTTTGAGTAAATTGCAAGTATCTTTTGGAATTTTGCTGTGTATTAATCGCTCCACCATCTAACTATCCTTTCAGCTATGACCCTAGTAACATTTAAAGCGTAGTTTTATTTGCTCAAGTATCTATGATTATGGATCTTCTCTTCTATCTCGCTGTGTTTTAATTAAAATATGATATATTTGAGATATTAGTGTGACGTTTAAAATGTCTAATTTGATTTTTTTGTAAACAGTTCGTGAAGTCCTTTTCTTTGTCTTTGAGTTTCCCACAGCTGGGAAACTATTAGAGATAAGCAAAAACTTACGCGAAAAAATGTGTTTCTATCAGGAAAAATATGTATGCAACATGTGATCGATAAATACGATGAATGATTGATTAGATGATTTATTTGTAAACAAGCCATACGTTTATCCAGGTATAAGCTTGTTGTCCTTCAAAATGATCACCTCCCAAGTTCATGCACTTAGTTGAGTTTTTTTATTTATGGACGCTGTTTAACTACTATGGCCCTTAGCGTCTCATTCTATGTTGGGCGTGAAATTTTGCTCAGAGGCCTCTTTATCAGGCTTGAGGTTCTTTTACGTGCCGTAAATATACGACAAGGGACCATCGGCTTTACTTCCCTTCCGAAGCAAGCCATGTTAAAGTTTTTTACGCCTGAAAAAAATCCATCGCCCTTCGCCGGGTTTGAACCCGCGACCTGGAGAACTAGAGGCTAGCATGGTACCACTAGACCACGGAGCACGGCTTATGCATTTCTGACAACGCATGTAGAGATCTCGCATATTTTGGGCGAAGGCAGCCTGAGGAGTGCGATTGAGTTCAGCGTTCACATTGCGTTGGATGTCGGCAAGTCCGAAAACCATTGGCCTTTTAAGTGCTTCTTCAAGTGAGGAAAAAGGAAATAGTCGGCAGGGGCCAGACCTGGTGAATAAGGGAGATAATGGAGCGCAACCACTTCCTTACATGCCAAGAACTGCTACACTGTAATGACAGCATGGGGGCGTGCATTATCGTGCAGCGGACACCAGGCTCCATTGTCAGTATACTGCGGATGCACACGTCTGGTACTCTTCAGGAGGCGATCCAAAATTTTCACGTCGCCTTTAACGTCGTGCCTTCTGGTAGATATTCTTTGTGAATTATCCCTCCAGCATCAAAAAATGTAATCAGCATTGTCTTGATGCGTGACTTCTCACACCTGATCGTTTTGGATTTCGGTGAACCTTTGCCGCGCAACTCCATGATTTGCCTCTTGGATTTTGCATCATACTTCAGGCACCACGGTTCATCGCCCATAACGATGCATTCAGGAAAGGTGGGGCCACCATCCACCACGTCGACAAAGTCTCCGCACGTCTCCATCTTGTGTTGTTTCTGACCTGGAGTCAAGTCGTGAGGCACTATCCGCGTATACAGTTTACGCTTACTCAACTTTTCGGTTACTATTGAGTAAGCACTTCCATACGACATTCCTGTGGCCTCTGCCAACATTCGAACCGTCAGTCGACCATCTTCGGACAAGAGTTGGTGAATTATTTCGATGGTTTCATTGGTGCACGTCACGAGTCTATCTGGTCGTTGCACATCTTTCCCGCTACCCTGACCTTCACGGAAGCGCCTGTACCACACACACACTTTCTCGATAAAGCACTGTTTCCAAAAGCCTGGCGCAGCATATCGTGACATTCCTTTGGCGTTTGCTTAAGTTTGAAGTAGAATTTCACATTCGTATGTTGCTCCGTTTCACCCTTAGCAGCGTCACTGCACTGCACCTTACTTCCACAACGAGCACACACAAACTGCGCGCCTGAATAAGCACGCGACTTCTCGAACGATAACTGACTGACCTCGGGTGCCCCAGAGCTGAGCGACAAACTACATCGCAAGTCAGCAATTCATTTACTGTAATTATTGATCACAGGTTGAATATCCGTTATAAAGTAAATGATTCTTGTATTCGCATTATGTTGTTCATGATCTGCTATACACAACATTAGAAACAGTATTCAAATATTTAGTAGTGGTAACAGAACGGGCTCTTGTGATGAAAAGAGTAAAGAGGAAGCGCAAACTTTCAAGTATGTCTTCAGAGATGTGCTTGGGAAAGTGTAAATACATAACATGAAATACTTTAAAAACGGTCGAATTTTCAAAAAACTAGTTAATACAAATTGTATATTTTAATAAAGCTGTATACTTTTATCTATCTTCCCTAATGATTTCCCAATTACCCAAAATTGAAGAAAATTCAATCAGTACGAAGAGACCTTCACAGATTGCTTACAGAAAATCAGAAGTTATGTCATATCTCAAATTCATTATATTTTAATAAAAATCGTTAAAGTAATTTTAACAAATGAAAGACAATTAAATATTTTTCCATGTAAAGGTCATTTTGGGGTGGAGGAATATTCTAGAAAGTTTTCATTTGGCACGCATAAACAGTGCCTGATTCATGCACAATTTGGTATTTATTCGAATTTTCTGATAATTCTGTTTTTATGTTATGCTGTTATATCTCAGACTGTCTCTCTCTCTCTCTCGCTCTCTCTCTCACACATACATACACACGCACACTCACACACATACACAAATGCAGGGGCCTTCTAAGAATTATTTTGGTTAAATGGATCAAAACGTGCATTTCCCTGAAATCTGCATATAGAATTTTTTGGTGGAATATAATAACTGCTGTACTAATGTAAGCAGGGCAGGGACAGTGAAGAAAAAGGAAAATATCCTGTTTTCTTAAAAGTTGCCTGCTGCTACGTAACTTAAGAAAATATTTCCCTGTCATAGGCTTGAAATACTGTTCGTACGTCATTATACGCTGTATAAAGAACGCATATGAAAGTAATGAACCTCTTCCGCACAATACGTTAAGTGTTGATGCCCTGGTGAGATGGGGAGCACGTCAGACAGCTGGGCAAGTTCCCACGAAGGATTCACGTGATACTCTATGACGACTCTGTTAACAAAGTTATGCCATCTTCGTGCACCTCCCTCCCTTTCTCTCACCGCAGGAAACTTCGCCACCAAGTTTCAACACGCATTAAATATAGATGGTGTCTAGGCGCAGATTCACAGTCTAGCGAACTGAATTATTTTGATAGAACACATTTAAATGAATGACGCCATTAAAATCTTCCCCAGGCTGTTGTTAAACTGAATTATATCCAAAGAGACCTCGAGCTACGTGACAAAGGTAATGCTATTCATTGAAATAGCTATTGTGGAGACGGGGTCGTGGAAATTTCTCTGTACGAACACCTCATTTTGGTTCTAGAGACACCCACTTCACTTATTCACGTAAGTTTAGCTGTTCATTCTATGCACCTTGCAGTAGATGACTTAAGTACATAAATACAATTTCTATGATATTTAAAAGGTATTCAAATTTTAAACTGCACTAAAACCCGGCTTGATCAAACTGCTTTTAACCGAATCCTGGCTTAACCGAAACGGCGGAGGAGAAAAAAAGAATGAATGAGAAGATACAAGAATCTCAAGTTCGCGCTGGCAACGTTGCCGCGACATTTAGTAACTTTGTTTTGCCTCAACCCTGAACTCTAATACAGTGACTTAGTACTCATATTGTATGCAGTTAACCCTCACCTCCTAGCACAATCCAAGAAATGTTGTACGGTTATAGAAAGTAATAACGACTTACACGCGCATTCAATGCGGCGGCCCGTTGTTATTTTACTGTTAGTGTTAGTCAGTGTGGTTTATTTGTATTTAAAGTGATAGCGAAAAGAAAATGTGTTGTAAAAATAATTGAATAGAAACTCGAAACCGCTAGCGGCAGGGTGACTTCAACGTATTAATGCTACAAATCCGTATTCCAATCTTAACGGGAAATATTAAATCACGGCTCTATCAACAACACAAAGCTTTTTGTTTATTAGTTGCCTTGTATTTTGCGGAACAAACAAGTGAATAAGACAAACAGATGTAATGCTTATCAAATGGTAAGTGATATACCTTCTCGCAAACGTTGCGAGAAGAAAGTTAAAAAAAAAAATTGCTGAGTTTATGAAATAGCCTTCATAAATACTGTAATACATATTCTAATATTGGATGCAGTGGCATTTATTTTTATTTAAAATACATGCATTTGGAATACAATTATTTTCTCTCTTACGTTGCTTCAAATCGTTACCATCGATTATCCGAAAAAAAAAATGAGTTATCCGTTAAGCGGGTGTTCTACTGTATTATACGTTTAGTACATCTCTGTCCTTTATTGCGTTAACCACAAAGCTTCTTTTTCCTCCCTCTCCTCTCTATGCAATCATGTCATGTTTCCCAAACTGATAATACAGCTGCTTTTTCACAGGTGTTAATAAATATAAGGTGAGGTACAAAACTGACCAAAACTGTGCTAAGTTCAGAAATATAACTTTCCCTTGATAATAAGAAAGCAACAATAAAAATCCAGAATTGCTTGTCTAGCTGGTGTATAATAGTAACAAAATTAGATATAACCGTGTATATACTCATCGTATCGAATGCTTTTATAACAACATTTGAGAAAAATATCATGATTTATAAACTTCTGTTTTGCAACATATAACACAAAACTCGGGAATAAGCGTGTCTGTTAGAGCCCTTTTTGGGGAATTAATTAATATAGCATGTATGTATGTAGAGTGGAAAGTGTATAGATATTCATAACTTAAGGGGTGGATTCTATGCTATGCTTGATGGAATATTGTAATAACACACTTTTGAGCGCTAGATTTGACGTAAGAAAACAGTTTATCACTTTTTATAGTGTGATACCTTTGAATATCATTGGACGTTTACAGCTATGAGCGGTTTAAAAGAAATCGGACATATTTTCCTCTCTACCTGTTTCGATATGTATCTATTGGCTTCACACAATTTACAACTATAGAAGTTTCCGTTACGAAACACTTGAATTTTCCATTTACACCGATAAATAAAATAATAAAAAGTGCTACACCAAATGTATGCGGTAATATAAAACTAATGACAGGTTTGCTATTAATGCAGTGAAAATAAAGAAAAAGAAGGTACACATAAACTGAAGAGTTCAGCAAATCATTCTTGAAACTCCATTTGCTTTGCCATTCGCAGTTTCCTTTGGCCATAGATATTTGTTACGAAACCGCAAGGTAAAACGGTCATATCAGCATCTAGATTAGTAATAATGGAATAGAACGTAGAAAATCACTATAGGGTTCACATTTCCTTTTATTAAAGTACTGAACTGAATTTAAAGATAAGAGTATCTGTTCATAACAAATTTCTAATTTTTTAATGTCCCTTAAACATTCATTCATTCATTCATTATCTGTTTACCCTCTTCTTATGTAGGACTTACACCCCCCAGGACTTACAAGCGGGTGCCTGGGGTCAGAGGCCCGTCGAGGAGCAGACACTCATGGATCAGACAGAGCATCCAGGATGGGTGATCAGCCCGATGCCTGGTATGGGATGAAGGAAGTAGATGAAACGAAATGTTGGTGAAATGGATGAAAGGAAAGGTGATGATGGAGCAGTTGGTGGAATGAATGGCGGGGGAAACCGGAGAACCCGGAGAAAACCCGCCCAGACGCCGCTTCGGTCCCTTAAACAACTTGGTGAAAAGCTGCAATGTTTCTGCCTACTTTTTTCGTGGCTCCTTTTCAGTACATTTTCCATTGGCTACATAATCCATTTTCTTGCTTTTATGACTTTGGATGCATTTTACGACCTCTCTCTCTCTCCCTCTCGCTATCTCTACCTCTCTATCTCTCTTTTGGAGCAAAGTATTAATTCGTAATGCATTAATCGATTCGGAAAGCTTGCAAATTTAACTTGATAAAGATTCAAATTACATCTCTAGAATTGTATCCTTGTTGCCAGTAAATTAACAACTTTTAACTGGTCCCGATTTATAAAGACTTTCATAGTAATTTCTTTACTCAGATTCACCTCGCTATAACTTAGTAATGCAATTCTCTCACAAGCTCGAATCATCTAAACTCGATCTCCATAAGAAATGGCAGTGACATGGCCCCTGCACTACGAAAACTACGATCGGCATTGGCAGACAAATAGGTGGCTTTAATTTACAATCAGGACAAAATAGTAAATGGGATAATGACGTATATGTCAAAACACAGAAATTCACAAAGAGAAAATATTACACATATGAGTCATTCCACATAAAAACGAACAATTTTTTAATAAAAATTGACATTTCTGACATTTGCGGAAATAGGTACATTACACATTTCGTTAAAGATGCAAATAGAACAGCAATAGTCAAATGGTGTCAAGCACGCTATATGCTAGCCTTAAAATTCCATACTGTTTCCACGCAATCGCGAGAAACAACCGAATGTTGAAAGGACTTAAAACAATGACCAAGTAATGAACAATTCCAACCATTAATAACGGATATCTCAGAATTCGCTCATGTCACGAAAAAGCTTATTTGAAATAAATTTTGTGTTTTAAAGAGATCCACATTTTTTTGTGTAGTACGTTTTCGTCTATCCCTTAACGTTCACCAGTTCTGCAAGATTATACAAAATTCCTTCCGAATGAAGACTTCATAAGCCTTGCCAGAAAATTCAAGATATCTATTTTATTTGTTATTTGTTCTTTAATATATGGTATTTTAATAAAAATCGTTAGAGCCATTTTTTAGAAAATCAAAACTTTCGAAAAATGTTCCATATAAAGGGTAGTTTGTGGTGGCGGATTTTCTTGAAAATCTTTATGCCAAATCTTTGGAAGGTAATGAACCTAAATACCGAGTTTGCTATTTATCCGACTTTTCATTTTTGAGTTATGCCCCTTACAGACACAGAGACACAAGCACACACGCATGCATGGACATTTTTATAAAAAATTTTTTTTATTCAAAACATGTATTTCCGTTGAAATCTCTATATCCAATTTTTGGGCGGAGTGCAATACTTTCTCTACCTACTAGGTACGTGGTAGAGAAACCAAAAATATGTGTTTGTGTTTTAAAATCTGTTTAACAGTTGTGCGAGTATTATGCCTGTTACTAAGTAGGTAACGAAATTTCAGAAGTTGCACCTTCTTCCACGTGTTTAAATACGGATAGTTCCGGTTCTTTCTGTGTTAGAGGTTTTGTAAACATCTCAGTTGAAAACCTAAGGAATACACTTTTTTCTATATTATACACATTATTTTAAACGTAATTTATCTAGTTTTAAAAATACCTTTAATTTTTTAATTTAAATTTAAGTGTTATATCGACCGCTAATGCTATATCGGCTGCTCCATGTTTTTAATAATAGCATACCAAATATCATGAGATCTTATATCTGGTTCGTTTGGAACTGAATTATTTACTTAGTCATGTGACGCAGTGAACTCGATCCGGGGCTGGTGGACATCCGGAGCGCCGCGCTGTTAAGCCGAGCTGGGATCCATTGTAGCTGACGATGAATGGGAGGAACGATGCACAAAGCGTTCAAATTCGTTTCAAGGCATGGTGCTCTCAGAAAACGATCTGTAAACCTAAACCACACCTAGCACGGTTCGTTTAAACGGAAACTTCAAATGAATACAGCTTCAGATATTGATAATGGTACGAAACAATGTAGCTTCAACGCGCCTGTTATCGATTTTCGGTTTTCATATCTTACCTCTAAAATATCACTCTGTTGCTTGTGCTGATTAGCAGTAACAAATTATATGTAATGTTTGTAATATGATTCTGTGCCCATAATTTATGAGCTGTTGTGATAGGATCTTGTCCCGTTTGTGGACTGGCTTTCGCTGCTAGAAGTTAGTACCCTCAATCACATCACAAGGCCCCTTGCCGTGTGAAGTGGAGAGGAAATGCCATTTAGCGCTAACTCCAAAATCTTCCTATGAAAACACGTGTTTACAATTATTTTTCCTGTTCTTGTACTGAGCGCTAGCGTCATAGGAAAAGCAGATAAATTGTTGTTCCCAGATCTCTTTATTTCCTTCTTCAGGATGTTTGTTAACTGGTGTTGGAATAGATGAACAGCATTTGTATAATGTTTTAAACTTTCTAATATGGCACAATAATTTGTTATGGTTTAATCTGTATTTGCTTTAAGTAAATTACAAATGGATAGATTGCTGCCTGGTTATTGTTTAATGTGCCGCTTGAACGGAATCTTGTTGACAAAGGCATAGTTTGCCGAAAAATCACAAATTACAATACATTCTTTAGGTTTCAAATTTTCTTTTCTTTCAAACAAAAACGCAGACTGTTGACCTATAAAATATAGGTTAAAAGATTGACAATTTTGCGGACAATTTTTCAGAAAGTCTTCAACAGGTGATGGTGTTATTTCTATCTTTGTGCGATCTAGGGTTACCCACTGTTTATAAATCACCTGCTCTATACTTTCTTTCTTCGAAAATGTCCCGAATATTATTGACCAAGTTTTCAGTCCTTAATTAGTTAAAATATTTCCTTAAATAGCAATCTGGTGATGGAGGCTATAAATTATTTGAGAGAGACAGTTCTTATAATTACAGAGAACGCCTGATCTGCAGTAAGCTGGAAATGTTCATTCCATCAAACATCAGTTTCACATTCTCTTGGTGAGCGCAAACACAATATAGAAGTATACCTACACTGTTAGGTCTCAGTTGAGCAAAATTTGAGAAACCTCTTTTGATATCGGGATATATTTATTTTTAAAACTGCGGAAAGTTTCTTTTAGATTGCACAAAACCAAAATCCTCTGCTTTTTAATTTTCCGTCCTCCTTCTTTAACGGAAACATGATTCTTTTTTCCCGACATAAGGTGAAATGTGAAACTAATACTTTTTCCACCACGGAATATTCTAACGGTTTACCAGATTTGGTTTTAGGAATCGACAAAATTCCTCTCTCTGAAGCTAATGTTCTTTTCTATCTATATGGTGTGGTTTGAAGCATTATTTCCAAAATGTCCCTTAATTTGTTTTTAATGTCAGCTTTCGAAAATAGTAAAAATCGGAATTTTTAAGTTCCAATCCTTTGTACGAAGGCTGATCAATAAAGACTGAGAATGATATTTTCCTGTAGCTTTCTTGAGAGTTTCCTGTCTCTACCATGAATATTTGAAAAGAGCGGGGTTTCATGTATAATGTCCATAGGCGGCAGCACTCTCGTATCGGTAGGTTGGTATATTGTTGACCCTAGTTGAATTTCGCATACCACAAAATGAAGGTGACACAAGTGGAGCAATAAAATTTTGTTTTCGTTTAAATAATACAGCCTCTGAAACTTTGGAAAAGCTGAAGCAAGCATACGGTGAAGATGCACTACCTCGTGCAACAGTGTTTAGGTGGTTCAAAGACTTCAAAGTACTCGCTCAGTCCTCTGTGCTAAGCAAGGTGGGCATGGTGCTTCGGCTTCTGCTATGACTGAAGTCAACATCAACACAGCTGCTGTGATTTTTGTTCCCACTCACACCACTGTTACAGCAGCGTACTACACGTCAGTATTGGCTACACCCAGGAAGCACATTGCAAGGAAACATCCAGAACTTATCACAACAACGTGCGGCCTCACGTTGCAAATCAAGTCCAGAAATTTTTGGCTAAATTCAACATTACCTGTGTGCCGCATCTGCCTTATAGCCCCAATCTTGTCCCCTGTGATTTCTTTTTATTCCCATCACTAAAGGCAAAGCTCCGGGGCATTCGATTTGAGAGCACTGAAGCAGTGCTGAAGAAAAGTGAGGCGATTCTCAAAGACCTGACAAAGAATGGCCTGTACCATGTGTTCGAGGACTGACAGAGACGCTATAAAAAGTGCATTCAAATAGGAGAGGACTACTTTGAAAAAGACCATGTCAACATTGAAATGGAGTAATAAATATCTGTGAAAAAAAAATTAGTCTCAGTCTTTATTGATCAGCCCTTGCACTATGAAAGCTTCAGCTGAATTATTAATGAATCCTGTTTTTCTTCTGAACTGATTCACCTTCAATTGAAATACATCCCCCTTAAGTTTTTCTGTTATTTTTCGTAATGTGGGTGATTCACCTAAGATTTATACTAAACTAGTATTAAGATTTGAAACATCTACACTTTCCTTGATCCCATTCGCATCACTTCTCTGATGTGAAGGTGGATTATGAATTTCTGAGCTACATTTATTTAGTTGGCCTATCATATAGACATTGCAGCATCCAGCAACACTAGATTCACAAACGCCACTCTTGCTTTCACTCGCATCTGAAATATGAAAAATTCTTATATGACCGAGGCACACACTCTTAGTTGTGCGGACAGTTCTACCTTCTTCATTTTCAGTTTTTAAAGCATTTTACGAGTCAATGGTCGCAAATTCTTTTTTCTCTTGAACATATGTTTGCAATTTTAATGGGTTAAAGCAACAATCGTATTGTTTTGTATCGATACCGGCATTATTCGTATTAAATATTTAACGAATATTCGCAATTAAATTAACAGATTAAACTCACAAACGACACAGACTGTGGTCTCTCGCCACAAACTAAATATTCTGGACTGGTCCTCTGTGGAAGGAAGTGCCTAATCCGGTTTTCCGTGATAAAGGTTTGTTTGTATTTTAAATCCGTAAGTAATTCAGAAGAATAATCTTGGATAACTCATAACAGCTACGAGTCGCCGCGTCATCCCCTGTGCTCTCCAGGGGGAAGTTGCTGCGCTATGTTATCACGAGGAGGGTATTTGAACGAACGCCCGCTTGAAACATTGCATATGTATACACTACTAACGGAGAACACGTGTGTGTTTAAAATATTTTTAGGTTATTGATATATAACACAAAATCGAATTTTAAAAGTCCAAATTTCTGCAATAAATAACTTCTGTTGAATCAGATTCATTCTAGTATCTGCTTAAAGCAATGGCGGCTGAAACACGAATGTAGTGGTAGTGTCAGGAACACCTCCCCGAAATTATTATATGATGCAATAAATATACTGTTACCTGCCATTACTACTACTACTACTACTACTACTACTACTACTACTACTACTACTACTACTACTACTACTACTACTACTGCTATTTCTACCACCATTACCACTACCACTGCAACTGCCTCGTAATTAACAACTTCAGAGGACTTACTGTTTGTTGGAAAGTATCACATAAATCTTCAGTCTGTATAAACAAGAGCTACGGTATAGCTCCAGTGACAGAGCGTAATTCTGGTCTTTCCTTGATATATATTTCAAGGAAATTTCTGTGATAAAAATCATTCAGATTTTATTGACTTATGTTTTCGGAATTTCCTCAAGCACAAGTCCCTTGTGAAACTTAGTAAAGTGCCATCAAGCCACTTCAGGCTTCTAAAGGGTTTGTAGCAAACAGTGCGATTTAATGGTAGAGGCACTATTATAGAGCGCAAGTACATGCACTTTTAAAACTAAGTAAAACACCACGGTTCCCGTTCAAATCTCAGCGCAGACTCACAACTGGCCGGCTGCGGTGCTGTCTGTAGAGTATTTACTTCTCTTTCAATCGTCTGCTAGACTTCTGGTAGTGCAGGTAATATTATAAAAATTATTAGTTTAATTTTAAATATAAATAATAGCAAATTAATGACGAATATCATATAACAAAGCACGATTTTATACTAAGTTTTACACTGCAAGTGATTGGTACCTTATTTTTCGCTTTACAGTATAGCACACTTTGTCGTAGGTGTACGATAAAGCTGGTACTTATAATTCGCATGGGAAGCCAAAATAAGCCTGACAGGTACTAACTGGCACGATAATGGGCTATCCTCTTGCCCCTCCAATCTCCGCTAGAGACTGAAAGCCCGGAGTGCTATGAGTCCGTGTCAGGACAGAAGTTGCACGGATCCATAGAATAATATAATAGAGTTGCAAACTTGCAATTTACAGACGTTTCCTCCAGCTTCAATGATTTTCTATTGTTAGACAAGCCATTTAATTGCGCCTTTAAGATTAATAAGCATCAAAATAAATTGAGTTTTTATTTATAGTCGCTGTTTAACTACTATGGTACTTAGCGTCCCATTCTATATTGGGCGTGAAAGACCGGAAATTTTGTTCAGAGGCCTCTTTATCGGGTTTGAGTTATTTTACATGCTGTAAATCTATGACACGGGACCACCGGCCTACTTTCCTTTTGAAGGAAACCATGCTAAGGATTTATAAGACCGAAAAATCCATCGACCTCGACCGCGACCTCGGGAACTAGAGACTGGTATAGTACCCCTAGACCATGAAGGGCCACAATAATAAGCATGACTGTAATCTTGATGTAATCGTGGAGTATACAAACAATTTCACATATGTACATATTTCGGAGCTCCTGGTTTAAAGTAGATCCCATTAGCTTTAAAATGAGTCCATCGTGGAATTTATAAACGAGAATTTGAATGGAAGATAAAAACGATTATGTACGGGGGCACACCCACTTTTGTTTAAAAAATTTTGGCTTTGGCTGGTAATCAAAATACTCAAGTTGGGGACCAAAAATAAATGCTTGTCTTCTATTTCAAAGCATGAAATGCATACAAAAATTTCTAAGAGATTTGATGACATGGTGTTTCATGGGTATTCGACTGATATGGAATGACTCATATACAAGTACTATGACTGCTTTATCTCGATGTGTACTGGAGCCAAAGTTTTAAAAGTTGGTAGTATTATTTCGCTGGTATGTATAAAATGCTGTGATTAAATTTCAGAATCAACATGAGGCTTCAATCACAAATTAAGGCAAGCATATGCGATTTATTTAAGAATTCTTTAATATTTTACTGCAGACTCCATATCCCAAGTGAAAATTATGTACATACTTGGAGGTTATGTTCTAGATATATCTTTCCAATATGGAGTATTTTTGTATATAAACGTTCATAGTGTTTGAAGGTAAATTAATTTATGAAACAGTGTGCTAATTTTTCATTTTGAAAAGTATTTATTTTGGAAAGAAATAAAAAATGAAGAGTTTAAAGAATTAAATATACAAAGCTGTGCGTAATACAGAAGTTATGGTCGTGCAACAATAGTCAACTTTCTTTCCTTTTACACATGGTAATGGTTATGTAACTCCGTCAGATGTTTCTATCGAATTATCTCGAAGAGTCTAGAGAGAGCCACACATGGTTGCCATTATAAAGTATAGAATTTTTCGAGAGTTCTGATGTCACAAAAAGTGATCTGTTCACTGCTTTCTACCTAGAAAGTAACGAACGGATCGGAGCAGAGTTAATGAACGCTTGCGGAAAGAAAAGCATGTTGGTTATACAAACCAGAGATCGCTGTTTAATACGCAGTAAAATGTTGTTTTCGAGAAAAATCCTGCGCAACTAAAAACTGTAATTAGTTATTTTTTACAATACAAATGCATTAGTTTTAGATCAGGATTTTAGCACATTTTATAAAAGTGTCGTTAAAAGCAAACAGGCTCTTATGTGAGGAGCAATTTAAGTATCCTAAAACGCTAAAAATAATTAATTAGAGTTATGAAGCCGTAGTATATTCTACTTGTCGCCTTTTAAACAAATTGCTCAATTGAAGTACATAATGACTTAATGGAAGTATCAAATATAAAGACAGAAGAAATATACAAAATATAACAAAATGTGTCCAGTTTTATTAAAAGTTCACCGTAGGCTTGGCTTAATGAACACGTTGAGAAACGCACGCATTAAAAACATTCAGCGGTATACAACCCGGCATATTAAACAGCGCAGCTGACATTACACAAGAATCACGAATTCACTGAATGTTTAGGATACTGAAGTTGTTTTCTTTTTGCTTACCCTCAAAAGTGTTCATTTTTATCCGGGGTGCAACTTCACATTTTAAGTCGGATGTTAATGATGCAATGCGAGGATTTTTCTTAGTATTTTCTTTTCCTCGACGAACACCAGGAATATGCAAAGTAGAGGTAAGAGTGAGGCGTCGTCGCTATTCGTATAACTTAGACTCGAGCTGGAAGCGTGAACGATCGATATCTCGAAATGCAGGGTCCGTCGACGTATTGTGGCAGACGGTTATCGCCTTGGCTGATCTGTGTCATGAGCACGTGGCAGCCTACAGTATCAGGATTAATAAGTTTAGCATCTCTGGGTTACTGCGCACTTCGTGCTCCAAGATGTTCAGACGTGTGCGTAAACATTAGCGTTATTGTCTCTGCAGGTACCTTGGTACCTCTATACCCCTACGTACATTACATATCCACATCTATGGTAATAAAAGTACACTAGCCGACCCTGGAATAACTCGTAAAGCTTGAGAAGTATTCGAATACATAATCAATTATCATTCACCCACACTGAAATACTGAACTCGTCTGGCTGAGTTACAGTTTTAGTTTTTTTAAATTAAAAGTCAGTCATATTTAATAAACTAAGTTGCAACATCTTCATATATAACGAGAAAAAGGAAGTTAAGTGCTATTCACTCATTCACATTCGATACCAACATTTTGTGGGCCTTAAATTTGTGTTGGAAGTTGTGATATGTAGAATTTTTGGCAAGATAAGGCCCATGATGTGCGTGCTGCTTCCTTAGGGTAAAATAATTTTAATCGTATCACAATGAACTCACTAGTAACTCCTTATTTTATTTTTTCCACTGAATATTTATTGACATGGATTTCCCAACCAAAACTAATTGCATTAAATGTGAAAAATTTATTGGTGTCAATTTATTTTCAAACTGGCCGCCATTCAGACACCACACATCCCTAAACGAATGCACTCATGCACACAACCAAGAAACCGAACCACCCGAAATTCGAATCTGGGTCCTCTGCCAGTCCAAATCAAGTATAATAGGTTTTGGTGAGCCCATATACCTATATGTATTCTATATTTTGCAGGCGCATCTATCCTTATGGAGGTTTTACGGCTACTTGTATGATAGTATGTTTTGTAAATCTATGTGAATCCACAATATTTTAAACGGTAGCACTGCAATAATTAGAAAATATATATTAGTGGTATGCAGGCATTCCTGATACTTGGGTGCATGTCATGGCAATATATGAAAGGAGAAAGCGTAATAATTATAGTCTTCGACAAAACCGTAAATGAATGCGAGATTTTTTATTTTCCTTCGCATGAGCGCGTTAGTACATGATATGAACATTTAAATGTTACATCCACATTTTGTATCATGTAATTCCTTATTGCTTAATTTTAAATAATTTCTACCAAACAATTATTTTGAATAAGTAAAGTAATTCGAATAAGTAATGCATACATGACTCATATAATATATGAGAAATGTAAATTAATTTTCAGGAGTTAGGGGAAGTTATGCAAGTGTTGGTCATCAGCTTTGTTCTTATTGTAAGTTTTTGTTTATGTTTTCAAATATATAAAAAATTGAAATTTATTATGAATATGTAGGCAGGATTTCTTCGACTTTGATTTTGCTGAGGATAAAGAACCCACGGTGAAATCGATTTCAATACGACAACCACTTCTTGTTAGGGATAATAATATGAAGAACACGACTACACAAACATCGGAATTTTCATATATTTTGTTGCGTCTCTGATTTCTTTTTTCTGTTTGAGCATAAAGAAATATAAATACACTAGTCCCTCGAGCAGTGTATATAATATGCGGAAAATACAGAAATACTTCTGTTAGGAGAACTTTGCTCAGCCCCACTACCCTCACGGCAAAGGTCAATACTCTTTGCAGAAACGCACACAAAAGGAAGAGGGAGGGCAGGAAAATCCAGGTAATAGATAGAAAACTGGGCAAACAATATCACGAAGAGACGGCGAAGAGATTTTCATGTGCACTTTTTATTTCCGAAAGTGGGTTTTCAGTGTAATTTTGTTAACAAGCTATGTTGTGAAAGGTCGCCTAGCTACCAGGAGCAGATACTCGCTGGTTGCCCTGGAGATTAATACAAATACCTCTCAAAGTGGACGGTCGATGCTGTCTCTCTGCCTGTTTTTTTACGCCTGCTGGGCGATAGCAAACCCAACCGACTACAACATCTCCTTGCGCATTTTAAAACGAGAATAAGTACAGAAAAATTCACTTGTGTTTTAGAAATGTGAGTATGAATGTTTTGTAGAAAATGCTCCGTACTTTTTAAAGCAGATAAACTACTTTAAAGGAAATGTGCACCCATTATTATGTACCATTTACCAGATGTGATAAGACGGAATACAAAGATAAGTATAAAAATCTACAGAAACATTACAAGAGAAAACTTAAACAGATCAAAGTTATCTACTATGCCTGTAAAATTAATGTCACCAGCAACAAATCCAAGACTACTTGGTCTATAATTCCGAGTATGTTAAATGAAAATAACAAACGTGTTACTATGATCGAGGAGTTGTACGTTCAAAAGACCAACTCCTGTTTCACTAATAAATTGATGAAATCCTCATAAACATTAATAACATTACTAATTCAAAGACCTGGTGACACATTTATTTGAATTTGTTAAATTCCTGTTTAAATCAAAGATAACAATATGTGCATTATAATAAAATAAGTTCTGATCTTAAACTGGTTAAATATGCTGTTCCTCAAGGATCTACTTTAAGCCCCTTGCGTTTTACTTTCTCTACCACGTACATAGTAGGTAGAGAAGATTTTGCATTCCACCCAAAAATTTGATACCGAGATTTCACCGGTAATACATGTTTTGAGTCCCTCTGAAACCAAATAGAGCATTTTGATAACATGTCCTTCTGTGTATGTGTGTGTCTGTGTATGTGTGTGTCTGTGAACAGCACAACTAAAAAACGCAAGGTGGGATAAATACAAATTTGGTATTTGAGTGCAGTATCTTGAAAATCTTTGTGAGGTATCCTTATTTAAAATAAGGCCTGCATATAGCGTATAGCTCCTAACATTTGACTAAATCTGTTCTTTTGTATCTATGTGGATTTTTTTAGTTTTATTTATGGACGTTTTTTAACTGCAGTGGTTCTTAACGTCCCATTCCATATTGAGCGTGAAAAACCGGAAATTTTGCTTAGAGACCTCTTTATCAAGCTTGAAGTTCTTTTACGTACCGTAAGTATACGACACGGAATCATGGACTTTACTTCCCTTCCGAAGGAAGCCACGCTATCTTTACGCCCGAAAAAGATTCATCGCCCTCCGCCAGGTTTGAACCCGCGACCTCGTGAACTAGAGGCTAGCGTAGTACCACCACACCAGGAGGACGAGATATCGAAATGTGTAATGTAGCTGTTTCTGCAAAGATTTACTTGCATTGAAACGTAGTAGGTATAAAAATAAGCTTTAGGAAGAATAGTTTTATAATCATTATTAAAGATAGAGGATAGAGAACGTCATGTCAATATATCGCATCAGATTTTTATAATATATGTTAATGACCTCCCTTCTAATGTGAAAGCCAATTTTATCACTGCTTTAATGTATGCTGATGCTCTTGCTTTAGGTATGTCATGCCCAATATAGACCTTTAAAGCCAAATTTGAAAGTTCTTCAGCTAAAATTACTAGGTAATTAGCATTACAATGATGTAATGCTAATTACCTAAGTTTAAATTTTATTAAATCCACTGATATGAGATATGATTTTAATCTGTGAGGTATGATAAATCTGCTTCTCCTTGCGTTTTAGATATTCAGCATGAATGTAATTTACAGTGGCAATCTCACATAGAGGGCCGAGTGGTTAGAGCGCTCGCCTCCCACAGACGGCCCGGGTTCAATCCCAGGGACCTACATGTGGGATTTGTGGTGGACGAAGCGGCGTCTGGGCGGGTTTTCTCCGGGTTCTCCGGTTTCCCCCGCCATTCATTCCACCAACTGCTCCATCATCACCTTTCCTTTCATCCATTTCACCAACATTTCGTTTCATCTACTTCCTTCATCCCATACCAGGCATCGGGCTGATCACCCATCCTGGATACTCTGTCTGATCCATGAGTGTCTGCTCCTCGACGGGCCTCTGACCCCAGGCACCCGCCTGTAAGTCCTGGGGGTGTAAGTCCTACATAAGAGGAGGGTAAACAGATAATAAATGAATGAAAATCTCACATATAGCCTGTTGCTGGTAAGATTAATAAAAGCATCTTTATGATCAGAGTGCTCAGAAACTCTGTTGACATACAAGCTCTTATATTGGTGTATTGTGAATATGTATATTGCCATCTTGGTTATGGTCTATTGCTACGAGGAGATCACTCGAATACTAAAACTATTCTTACTTTGCAAAAAAAGGTTGTTAAGAATTATTTGTGATAGCTCATCATTCTCATTGTGAATCACTCTTGATTAAACTTAGTAACTTAACACTCCCATCAGTCTTTATCCTGTCATGTCTTATGTAAGTTAAAAATAATGTTGATAGATACATTGAGTGCTTTCATAATCATTTGACTCGTAATAGGTCTAAATTATGTCCTAACAAATTTAAATATTCTAAAACTCATAATAACTTCGAATGTGTAATATTAAATTTGTTTAATCACTTACCTGAGGGGTTCAGTTAATCTCCATCGTCTTTAAAAGGCATATTACATCTATTCGCTTGGCTAATCCTTTTGCAAATGTGGATTATTTTGCTTTTAGGTGGTCTTCATTCAAAACGCTGAAAAAAGCAAGAAGGAATGGAGTAAATTACCTTAAAAGTGAGTTTATAAGTAGATATTATCTCCTCAATACCTGGTGCCCACCTACACGCCCGTTTTAGATGTTTTACTTTTATAGCAAAATTGCGATATGAACACAACAAACGTAGCCATCTTCCCGCTACAACAGATGCCGAATGGGAAGTGTAATCCGCGAAATAAGCAATTTCTGCAAACGTGAATGATTCGAGTTTTAGACGCGCAGATCCATCGGCTACGCCCTGTCGTCGCTTCGTCGCAAAAGGCCACAACTGCTATACTTCTCTCCTTCTAAAAACATTCCTCGGCTACGCTTTGAGGCTGAGGGCCCTCAATCCCTCAGCTACGTCCTGAGGCTGAGTATCTTACCGGCTTTGGCGGCATTAGTTATCCATATGTTGCCAGCATTGCGTTAGAGCTAGAGAATGACATAGTCTGTAGGACATATAAGACATCAGTTCCATCGCTAAAAGCAACTTACCCCAAATGTGTAATGAAAGAGTGCCAAAACCTCTGAATAACATTTATTCTTGTTCTAATAGATGTGCGCACTGAAGTTTCTAAATGCCATAACAATCTGATAACCTTCATGTAAGGAAGTTTGCTTTATTTCCATTGTACCAGTACTTATGTTTTAGTCACTACCAGGCTAAGCTAAATTATTGTATAAAGAGAGGAAATTATTAACATTAGAAATGAGTGAACCGACATTTTCTTTTAACAACCGAAGAGACAGACTATGTGTCTTTTCCAAAACTGTGAACTTGGTGGCCTGGAAACATGGAATCTTATATTCACGAGCTTCCCCTGTATTGGGAAGTTGGGTTTCTGTTTTATGTGAAAACTATGTAACTTCTGTGTCATTAAATAACTACAGGACAAAGAGAAGGTTCAAAGGTTTAACATTTCGCCTACTGTGATTATATAAAAAATTACTCGATTATTCCGATAGATGATTGTTCCGTCGCAAAGGATACGTATAGGTTATGTAGCATTTCGAGAACTTGGAAGACTGTTGGGGGGAGATTAAGGAAGTTGGACGTCGGCCATGTTTCACATCCTTTTGCTTGAATATCAGTGGATTATCATGTGTTATTAGCCGGAGCTGTTCGACATTACAGTTATAAGGAGAAAAGGAGAGGATTTACCACAAAAATCCCTAGAGCATTGTAGAATAATTACATAAACAACGGAGAGATAAATGGAATTAATTCTTTCGTCATTTGAGTTTAAAAACTAAACGTTCAACGTTGGGTAAGCCAGGTAGTTCAAGATACACATACTAAAGACTTTTTTATACGATCGTGCGTATTTTGGTTTTAGGGTGTGGATGCAATAGTAGAAGAAGGTTGTCAGCTAACGTACCAATGCTATAATAACTCATCATAACTAAGTCCAGGTACTTTGCCGGACTGACCAGTCGTGATGTTGATGATAATGAACTAAAGGTTTAGTCTTCTGTGTGGCAATTTAAACGGATATCTGAATAACTACTCTCCCTTCATTTACTGCAGTGTCAATGCAGATTTCATTTGTTTTTACTTCCTCTCACATTTACCTATGGTAGTCAGAGGAAGTATTGTATTCCCCCAAAAACTTATGCATTCAGATTTCACGGGAGTACGTGTCTCGAGGTATCCAAAACACATAAAAACATTTTTAAAAATCTCTTTCTCTTCCTCTCAGCATGTGTGTGTGTGTGAGAGAGAGAGAGAGAGAGAAGCAGTATACTTCAAAAACTAAAAGCGGGATGTACACCAAGTTTGGTATCTATGTCCGGCACCTTCAAAGGAAAGGACACGAAGATTTTCATAATTTATCCAACCCAAACTATCTTTTACACGGGAAAATTTTCATAACTTTTATTCTCAAAAACGGGTTTAACTACTTTGATTGAATATATATATATATATATATATATATATATATATGTACATATAAGGTAATATGGTTTACATTAAATATAGACTATACTTACATGAGCCGTATATGTATCTTGAATCTCTTATGAATATAGCCGTGAAGACTCGTCTTTCTGAGTGAATTTTAAGTAAGAAACTATAAGAGATAAACAAAAATGTAAAAAAAAAAACCGTAGAGTTCATCTATATACCCAATTGCCTTTAATATCTTTTTTTGCGAGATTTATGAGATAATTATGTCCTCATGTTAGTTCGCAATTTTCCAGTATTTAAAGTTACACGCTTTTACCGTTAATTCATTCCTCATCAGGCCATGCAAAGAGAATTTCAGATATCTAGTCCATCGTACACGTACCAAGCTTGTTTTTAAACATATTTTAACCGTCATACTAGCATCCTGTATGATTCCATGTATCTACAACAAAATTTGTGTTGAAACAATTTCGAAAAACATTGATCATGATTAACAAGAAGAAGAAAAGCAATCCCTTTTACAGATAATTTGCAGAACAGATGCAAAATTAAAATCAGTAGAGCAAGTCGCGTGATTATAGCACATCAGCCTCTTAAAAACTTCTACTCGATTCTATCAAACTTACTTTTCAACCTGATAGTAATGCAGTGAGGTATCTTTTAGTGACTTGCATACAGTATAGAAACTTCAGGACCTAGAATCTGAAATCTACAATATTGGTAACCTATCTCAAATCACTTGTCACAGACTGTGCATACGTTCATATAAGTGATTTTACAGAAGATGCTCATTCATTTTATACGTGCACAGACAAAGTTGATAAAAGAGGATTCAGTTTGGAATAGTTTGGTTAGAACCGAGATTTGAGCCACCAATTTTTAGCTTTGGTTCGAATCCCAGCCTTGCCTTAAATTTTAGATTTAATCCTTCTTTCCAAAATCTTATCTTTCCACCTACTCCATGTTAATCAAGAAAAGTACATAACAAATATTTGAAGTTTACAACAGTCAGCCATCAGGGCACTTCACTCATTATCGTTCCAACAGGATTTATGGCACCGGAAGTGTAGGTAGATACATAAAATAATACAATACAAATTGCACAGACACATGCATATGGGGGGGTGAACAAAAAGTATGATTTATTCCTTATAATTTTATAATTCGAATGTTTCGTAAAAAGATTAGGCTTACGGTGAGGATAATGAATGCCAACTCACTTGCCGATCGTATATTCAATTCTTCCCGCAGAGGAGACGGCAGTCATTGTTTTCAAGTTGCACACCTTAATTCGGTGGGCTACTTTATCATGATTATGAGGATGATGCACCAATTGGTGCAAAGACTGGCAGGAGAACCGTGGTCACGCATATCGACACACAGGAAGCAGTACCTGCAGATGGAGGCGAAAGACAGACGTTCTAAACATTCGGTTATTAAATGCTGAATTCATTTCGCATACATTACTCAATATTTTGAGCATAATTTGCGAAATTTAGGTCCTAAGACATCAATATGTTTCGAAAGACACATTCTAAATTCTGCATATGGCGATTTTACTATGCAATTTTTTAAAAGTTAAATGCTATACCTTTCTGCTACCTAAAGTGTTAAAGCCTGTCTCGAAAAGTGTTTAAAGCTTTCTGTGTAGTAAAAGGTTACCTACTGCTACTCTGTTTTAATCAATTTGCCTTCTCTGAATAAGCGTAAAGATAACTAAAAATAAAAGTAGTACGAAGGAATTGGTAACAAAAAAATTAATATCAGAACAGACAGAAGAGTTCAGAGATGCAAAATAAGTATATAACCTGTCTGTCGTTTGAAAAAAGTCGTTTTTTGACACTCCAGGTACCTAAGTATGCGCCAAGCACGTTCAATAAACGCAGCATTTAGTATTTTAAGAAACATCATAAAGATATAAGCAATGTTCCATTACTTTTGCTGATCAAGGAAAATTAAGGGTATAGTTTTTAGTTCTCAGAAAGATGTACACATTATGCATGCAACTGCACACATAAAAATATTCCAAGTGTCATCATATTGGACAAAAAAATGCAAGAAACTCATATTTTTGTAGAAAAGCCATTACACGAAGCAGCAGAACATATCGCAGATGACGGCGTCTTAGAGTGCTGCTGGCATACGTGTGAGGAAGCAGGAATACTTGGTACTGGAGTGTCACGATGCCCCCAGCATATTCCGAGCGAGCTGACATGTGAGCAAGATTTGCTGCGGTGCTTCCGATGGGAAGTCCTCCAGCATACGAATGTCGGGTTGAGCCTGCTGCTGAACAATGATTTTGCAGCCATCCGTTGACAATTTTTCATCTTTTGGACCGGAAGGATACTTGCGCAATCAGTATGCGATCCGTATATCAATCTTTACTTCTCTATGTGTAAGCAATTCCAACCTGCCGGCCCTCGCAGCCGTGGTCGCTCGAGTGTATAGCTCCGGCGCTCCGTCAAGCTAAGGGTCGCGGGTTCGAGTCCCGCCATGGGAATGGGTGTTTGTGTGGTGTCTATGTGTTGGCGGTGATAGCGGTAACGAAAACAGTATAAACTGGGTAAAACAAGGGAACTTCTTAAAAAAAGCAACTAATTACCGAAGTCAATATGAGTCTCAGTCTCCTTGGTGAACTTTATTGCATTTTTTGGACAGAAATTTTCCGTTTCAACAAAATACTCCACGCAATGAATAAATTAAACCATTTTGAAAGGGGATATACCATATATACATAGACATATAAATCAATATTAAACAAGAATTGTGCATAATATAATATAATTCACCAAGAAATATGTTAGAATATTTAACAACCAAGAATTGTACAAAAGCAGATTGTAACTTAGATAAGTAAGGGAGGGCGAGCTAGCTAATTCCAGATAAAAGATAATTCTAGGTAGAGCCCACCTTTCACCAAGATAATGTGCAAGGAACTGTAAGCAATAAGAAGAAATAGAAAGAGACAGATCTGCTTCTGGCCGCGTCACTCGGGCGTGTATACAAAAGCTTTTGGAGCAGAATAGTTCATACATAATAAGGCAACGCGGTCTGAGGGCCAATTAGAAATGTCGTTACATTTTGAGGCGCGTAGGCGAGCGTCAATAGGCTTAGGTATAAAAAGGGGAAGAAAGCCCCAGATTTTCACTCTCTTATAGAATCTTGTCGACACACAGTGATACTCTTTGGACGACGAATGCACGTGTTTGCATTGGGGTGGAAGCGTGTGCAGTTAGATTAGGCCCCTAATTTATTATAATGGTGGAAATTGTTACAAGAGGAAAAGCTAGCCGCCCATAAGTATTTATTTGACAATAAACCACAATTTTCAGGAAAATGCAGTGTATTTTAATTCACCTCACCTACGAAAACCCCGAGACCCGTTAAATTAGTTGGATAGGTAATTGATTAGGAATGGAGAAAACCGCAGCCGACGAGCAGCAATAACCGAAGAAAAGAACACTGTAGCAGAGGGCATCAACCAGTGAAACAACGCTTTCCTGCGACAATTTCCTGAAAGTTTAGTACGGAGCTCAAAACACTAAATTGTAGCAATTGTCATATACTTTTTATCTCTATATCAAAGTATTCGTAAGAAGGTTATTTTCTTTTCACGTGCAATCTGCTAGCTTTTTAGGGTTTCATCACACTTTTAAAAATGATTTCTAAACTCAATTAGATTTTTAGCGAAGTTGCTGTGATGAAGCGTTTCAATGGGATAAAAGTGCACTGAAACTTAATATAATATAAGCTATCCCATGATGGAATTTAACCATCAATTTACAATATTAGCAAATTTGAAAACCACTTTTCAAATATTAAAAAATCACGAAAGCACACACACTCACACACACACATATATACAATCAATATTTACTTTTACTTTCAATTTCACAGATGCAGCACTTAAATGAAACTCAGCAAACCAGAGATGCTATAGAGAGGAAAACAGAGATACTATTGCAACAAAACAGCACACAGCCGCAATAACATTTTGATAAACAGCTCCACCCAAACAGGTCAACATTACAAATTTATTTAACATTACGTTGCTATAATGTGTTGAGAACGAAAGGGAGCTCTCCATCTATTAGCCGTGTGGAGAGTTGAGCTTTTGTTGTTTTGAAATTCATTGCGCTGCGTGTCTGCAACAGAACCGCCCTGCGATTAGTTCAGCCCTTGCCAACAAACCCTTTCTGCGGGGTGATAAATGGCCATTAGGTTTCATGTCACCCCTATTTATTAGTGCTGTGAGTAGCTGCCGGCACCTATAAGGATTAGGTACCTCCCCGATAACGGGCGTGCCCTTTTCATAGTTTGTCATTGGTTTGTATCTAGGTGGCCGTGAATCAGGGAACCAATGTTGCCAATTCAGGAGCCAAATTAGTATACTCTATTCATGTTTTATAAATTTTGGAGAATGAATACTCCTAGAGTGTTATTCCGGTAAATAATAAGGTGGATTTTTTAAAATTATTTATTAATATTCTTCGTTGCTTTCCTGAGATGCCTTGGTTATAATTATATTCAGCAAAATGTGTGAAATATTGCTTATATCTTTATAATAAATGTTTTCTAAAATATTAATCTGCATTTATTAGACTACATCGCCTAACACCTTGCACATAGTTCGAAGGATTTGCATCCTTGGATATACAGGGTGCGTCGAAAAACACATCTGTTGCTTAATTCTGACGGAGTTACAGTACAAAAGACATTGAGAGTGTTTCAGACCGACTTGGACACTGTTTTAGAGAAAACGGTGCTCAATTCCAAAATGATTGTAAAACTAAAAGCAGCGTCACCATTCTGCTTTTTCTTTATATATATTAGTAAACATACACAGAATTGAGAATGCAGTTGTTTAAAACTGTAAAATATAAGAAAATATAGTCACTCAAGAAAACTGTGTACATTCTGGATATCTGAGAATAATAAAGTAAGTTTTTCCATATGCGAGCAATACTAAATGCTGAATATAACATTCTTAGTAAACACTCCGGTTTTAAAGTTGTAAGGAGTATTTCATATTTTATGCCCAGCGTATAGTACAATACGAATAAAACTGTTAATTGGTTTCGTTTCTTCACAGTACATATAATCGTTTTCAAACCACCCTCTGCTCATCATGTCTTTTGTGATATAGGCAGGAGATGTAGCGGTCTTGCGGTTGAGCAGCACAAATTGGGATGCGCTACTGGTTAGTTTATTTATTTTTAAAAGTTTTGTATAAGTGATTCATAGGAGATATTCGATTTGGGGACTATTGCGTAAAAACAAATACATTTTAATAGCGTGCATGAGAATAAATAGCCTAATTCAAAACTAAAAGTTGGATAAATACAACTTTGTACTTAAGAATGTCTAGAAGTGAAACTGCAATACTCTAAACGCAATTTTGTAGCTACTGTTTTCGTTTCACTTTCTCTTCCGCTAATGTACGTAATTATAATATGCAGGCAGAGAATCCATTGCAACCCATCCAAAAATTAATATCGAGATTACACCAGAAATATAATCTTGAGATCAAGAGAATTAAAAACAAGCGGCATTTTTTGGAGAAAAAAATACGTCTGTAAGTCAGAGAGAAGGAGAGAGGGAGAGAGAGACACAGTGAGAACTGTATAACTAAGTAGAGGGAATATATGCCGAATTAATGTCTAACATTCTTTTTTGAAGTATACAGTGATAAAACGTTTTACGAAATTTTCCCAGGCCAACTAACCCTTTATATGAAAAGTTTCGTACTTTTTACTTTCTCTACTACGTATAGTAAGTTGGGGAAGCATTGTACTCCGGAGAAAAAATTCCATACCGAGATTGCAACGGAAATACATGATTCGAGGTCCCCTGTATCAGCTGTGTATGTCTGTGTGTCTGTGAACAGCATAACTCAAAAACGAAAAGTCGGATAAATACCAAACTGGTATTTAGGTTCAGTACCTTCCAAGGATACAAGAAGATTTTTTAAGAAAAACCCCCACCCCAAACTACCCTTTACGTGGAGCATTTTTCGAAATTTTTTATTTTCCAAAACATGGTTCAAACGAGTTTTAATAAAATATCACATATTAAAGATATTTACATGACAAATAAAATGTATATCTTGAATTTTCTAGGAATAGCCTGTGAAGTCCACTTCTATTTTGTATAATCTTGTACAACTGCTAAACGGTAAGCGATAGACGAAAATGTACTGCACAAAAAAGTATATTTGTTTAAAACACACAATTTACTTCAAAGAAGTTTTTTGTGGCATAATCCATTTCTGAGATATTCGTCATTAAACCCTTGAATTGCTCATTATTTTGTCATTCTTTAAAGTCCTTTCAGCATTCAGTTGTTTCTCGCGATTCATGGAAACAATATGGAATTTTAAAGTCAGCGTACAGGGGCCAGTTCTTAAACGTTTGACTATCGCTGTTCCCTTTAAATCTGTAATGAAATGTGTAATATAGCTATTTCTGCAAAGGTTTATTTGGATTAAAATGTAGTAAGTAGAAAAATAAGTTTTAGTAAAACTAGTTTGCATATCCACTAATAAATGATACAGGATAGAGAAAGTCATGTGAATGTATCACATCATTTGTTTTATTTTCTTAGAATCAATATAATGGTTTTAATCCAAATATGTTATATTTGAGATACTGCCTCGACGAATAAACTGCCTATTTTTATTACTGCGTGCCTGTGTGTATGTGTGTGTGTTTGCGCGCACGCTCGCACGTATGTGTAGCTTGTAAAGTCATCTTCATTATCATTGAATTTTATATAACATACCTTTAGGGATGGAAAAAAACTTAAAAATAAATGGAGATCTCATTAAAATACTAAATTTATGACATTTACTTTCCCTGTTGACGTTTACCATTTCCAAAATAGTCCTTGTTCTATATTTAAATTTTCCCAAAACAGGTCATCAAATGGAATATCTTTGAAAGTTTGCAATTCTTCGGTTTTTCTTTCCCTTCACTTAAGTGTATGACTGTGACTTAAAGAACTGAAAGTTGTTTCGACATGTTGTATGTAACTAAGCCGACAATTTTTAATCTAAAACAATTTTTAGCCTAATATTAATTGTGAATAATGCAACATGAATAGAAAAATGACCTTTTATATAGATAATGTATAACATGCAGGTGAGTGCTGCACGTAAGACTTTATATGTGAAGTTAAGAAGTCAAGTTTTTTGTTGTTTCGTTAATTCTGTTTAGTATGCAAAGTGATTGGTTAATACTTTAATAAAACTAAATAATTACTAATATTTATTAGTATTAAATTGTAACAATTCACAGTGTATAATAACTGTATAATAATTGATAGCGTAAACCGAAGGGGCTGACAGCACACGCAATTAGAAGCAAAAAAGTGCCAGCAAACATGGGTCCGCAAACGAGCCCTTTGCGAGACAGCTGCAAATGTGTGCTTACGAGCCGCCAGCAACCTCATTGTTTTGAACATTTACTCCTTGTGTGACGCGATCTTAGAAGAATTACGAGAATAGGGTTTTATTCACCCACAGAACTACAGGACGGATAACAGCATATGTCAAACAGTATCAGTCACATCACCTGTCTGAGGAGTACCAGTTGTACTGTACTGTAATCTTTGTAGTCTTGCAGCAACAAAGAGTATGTGTAAATGCATTACATGTATGGTAGAGCAATGCACGGGAGCCTGCACGTTTGTACCAAGAAGCATATATTGATCAAAGACATATCGAAAGTCACACATTTACAACAGTCCATGAACGCCTCAGAGCTTCCCGCATGGTAGGGGAGCAGATAGCCCGCACGAATTACACCTGAGGTTGGAGATATGGGTGAAAGCAGCAGATACGAGGCGCATCCAGTAAGTAAGTTTCCCTATTTTTTTTAAAAATAGAAAACATAGTTACATGAAAAACTTTACTGGTAACAGGTACAGCAATGTTTGAGCTATTTTTCGACATAGTAACCACAGGAATTGAGACACCTGTCATATAGTGGGATCAACTTTTGTATCCTGTGTCGTGAAAGTCTGCCGCCTGTGAATGGAACCAGCGTGTGACAGTCGTCTTCAGCTCTTCGCCGTTGTCAAAACGCTGACCGGAGGACAGGAATTTCTTGAGGTGCAAGAAAAGATGGAACTCGCTGGGAACAAGATCCAGACTGTATGGTGGCTGATCAAACAGCTCCCAGCCGAACTCCTGCAGAACAGTTGCTGTGTGTGGACGAGCATTGTCATGAGCAACACAACACCTGCAGTAAGTATTCCACGCCCCTTGTTTTGAATGGCACGTCGCAAATTCCGTAGTATTTCACAGTAACGGCCAGCGTTCACTGTTTCACTTTTGGGCAGCAACTCAATGAGCAGAATGCCCTTCCTGTCCCAGAACACCGTGCACATCACTTTCTGCACCGATACAGTTTGTTTGAATTTCATCTTGACCGGAGATCCACTGTTACGTTGATGCATTGACTGCTGCTTGGTTTCCGGGGTAAAGTGCGAAATCCACGTCTCATCGCCCGTGACGATCATGTCCTCTGTCGTGTGGAATATGTTAAGGTGTGTGGCCGGAAAAACGACTCACATGACAATTGCCGGTCTTAAAACAACTGCAGCAGCTGTTGTTACGTTTGACGTGTCTAACCATTTGGCAAGGTTTCGCTCAAGTTCCAGCTCAGATAACTATCCGCCTTAGTTCCTTTCAGTTAAGACACAGTTGGAATCTCAAGATTTGTCGTTTCGTTCTGGAAACGTTGAATATTACAATTGCCTTTTCACCATGGTGGTGTTAGAACATATTCTTTCATCTTCGCGACTATCAGCGCCAGGAACAGATGGTATCCGCGTATGAATGTTACAAATCTCTCCCATAAAGGTAGGGCTTTCCGGCTCAAGGTCTGTAATCGTGTTTGGATTGACGCTACTTTCCAAGAAAAGAGGTAGGATACCACCATCATACCCATTTTGAAAGCTGGAAAGGACCCTTATCTTCAGTCCAGCTATCGTCCTATTTCTCTCGTCAGTTGCGTTTGCAAGGTGATGCAACACATGACCAATGGACTGTTGATATGGTGGCTGGAAACTCACAACCTACTGAACGAACACCCACTGCGGTTTTCGACAACGCCGTTCAGCAGTGGACCATTTTGTATCATTATCGGCGCAGATCATGAACGGATTCATGAAGAATTTTTAAACTTTTGGGATGGTTTTCGGCCTTCAAAATGCTTATGATACGCGTTAGCGAGCAGGGATACTACGTTCCCTACACACCTGGAATATACGTGACGCTTACCGCTGTTCATTCAGGAGTTTATGAAGGACCGCGTTTTGAGTATGGGTCGGTTCGGTTTTTTCGAACCTTTCTGTTCAGGAGAACGGAGTGCCCCATGGATCGGTATTAAGCGTTACAGTGTTTCCTATAGCAACTAATTGATCTTAAAATGTGTTCTTTCAGGGGTATCGTCATGCTTATTCGTAGACGAGTTTCTCGCCTATTGCAGTTCTCAGCGTACGCCGTTAGAACGCCGTATACAGCAATATTTACACAATATTCGAGAATGGAGTTTTAAAAATGGCTTTCGTTTCTCAACTGAGAAGTCAATCTGTGTAAACTTCTGGCGCCATCGGGGACGATTACCACCTTCGGTACAATTCGGTCCAGATTTACTTCCATTCGCAGATGAGACGAGACTCCTGGGGTTGACCTTTAATAGGAAACTTTGCTGGTCATCGCATATGCACACCTGAAAGCGCCACGTTACCGTTCTGTGAACATCTTGTGTGTATTAAGTGGCAAATCTTGGACAGCGGATCGGACAGTTTTGCTGCGAGTGTATCCGCATTCATCCGATCCAAATTTGACTATGGGTATATCGCTTATTCTTCAGCACGACCATCTGTGCTGAGAAGATTCGACATAGTCCATTATCGGGGAATTCGTGTGACTGTCCGTACAGTTGTAAGTCTTTACGCAAAATAAGCAGAGCCTTCTCTGCAAAATCGGCGTGAGATCCTGTTAGGAAATTAGGTTTTGGGCTTAAACGTGTGTATATACATCCAACGTTTGCTTCTTTTTTCATACCGCACTAAACGAGTGTTATAGGAAATTGGATCTGGCAGCAAAAGCACCACAGAATCTAGTGTTCCAATTCCTCGTGTAATGTCGGAAGACTTTAGGCTTGTTGTGCGGGGAGCGCTGCTATCGTGCTGGCGCGAAGAGTGGTCAGCTCTCCACGGAAATAAATTTAGAGCAGTGAAGGAAATTTCGACAAACTGGGTAACGTCCTCTCGTGTATTTCGTCATGAAGAGATGATTTTGGTTCGGTTGCATATTAGCCAGTGCAATTTTATGCTCGGTTACCTTTTTAACGGGGACCCTGCTCCACTTTGTCCGCTGTGTAACGAAAATATGTTGGTCCGTCAGATGTTGCTGGAGTGTGTTACTCTAGCACATCTTCGGGACTCTCTACAACTTCAGTCAGACTTGCAGAGGTGTTATCGGACAATAACCACACGGTCGAAGCGGTTTGTAAGCTGTTATCAAAGCTAAACATTCAAATGAGGATTTAGTGAAATTGATATCAACGTTTTCGTACCTCTCGGCTCAGTTTTGTACATTCATCTTCATCTCTTGACTTCTGATATGAGTTTTATATTGATCTTCATCTCTGGCCTTTGCCATGACTTTTTCTATTGATATTTATTTCTGGCTTTGCAACGATCTATCTTCTAAGGGCGCTAATGACTTGTAGTTGAGCGCCCTAAGCAAAAATCATCATCAGGGGTGTGGAGCGATCATTCAACCATTTCCGGGAGGTGATGTGGTCAGCATCACGCATCCCCCAGCCAGAATGTTGGGCTCCGTGGCCGGAATCGCTGCCTATCGCAGCTCCTCACTTTTCTCGCGATGCTGAGAGGGCACCCGATCTATACCCGGGACTTAAACTCCGCACCCAATGGGTGGGATCGAACTCGGGCACATTCCGTGGCCGTGAGCTAGTGTTCTACGCTGTAGCCCACAACACCACGGTGCAGGACGATCATACGTGATGGTTTAATTACGAAAATTAATATTTTTGGTTAAGGTAAGCACATATTCTACTCATGAGACATCACACCAGCTATTTCAACTAGGTCGCGGGTTCAAACCCGGCGGAAGGCGATGCAATTTTTTGGGCGTAAATAAAATCCTTAGAATGGCTTCCTTCGGAAGGGAAGTAAAGCTGGTTGTTCCGTGTCGTAGATTTACAGCACGTAGAAGAACTCAAGACTGATAAAGAGGCCTCTGAGTAAAATTTCCGGTCTTTCACGTCCAATTCTGAATGGGATGCTAAGAATCATAGTAGTTAAAGAGCGTCCATAAATGAAAAACTCAACTCAATACATCAGCAACGTTTCTCATTGAAGGTGTGGTTAGAGTACTAGGTGATCGTCTCATTTGGCCAGATATTCCTCCAAGAAAACTAAATATATGGAGATACCCTCGGTTTCTGTGCAACTTCCTCCAGGTTTGCTTGGGGACGTTATCCTTGAGTAACGTCAGAGTACGTGGTACATGATGTTGGAACAGTGACAAATTTTGCTACTACCGTGAGAGGACATCGAACGAGCAGAATATATGGTACAAGATGGATAGGTGAAGGCGGATCTGTATCTTGGACTGCAAGATCACCTGATCTAAATCCTTTATATTTTTGTGCCTGTGTCACCTCAAAAGCATAGTGTACAGCACTCACATTAACACAGTTAGAGAACTGGGATATAGAATTGAGCATGCTTATTAATAATTCCAAAATGATATGGTGGTTTCGAAAGGATTCGAAACTCGCTACAGAGCAAATACATTCTTGCCTCCAGATGCAAGGACAACATTTTAAACACTTCCTTTGATGAGTAAAAGTGTAGAGTAATTATTGTAAAATATAACATAGTAGTAACGCATTTACTTGTTAAGGTAAGCCAGGAAATGAAATTTAGGTCAAAGTAGATGGAAAATTAAACAAAAAGTGTACAATTCAAATTAATGCTGTACCTATTAGGAGATGTTTTAACGATGTTTTAAAGGACATCAGGTGATCAATTATCCTGCAAATAGTCTTTACTGGGATTATTTTGCTTCTATTTGCATGTATTGTCATCCCTATCATTTTTCGCTATAATTTATGATAAATTATATACAAATATAACTATACAAATATACAAATTATAACTATTAATTATGGAACACTTTAAATTTGTTGCATGTAGAATATTTTTGTCTACTGCAATCTTAGTTCTTTCGTTATTTCAGTACCAGGATGTATGGCTGTCGCATAAAGCAACATTGTTTGTATTATAGGTGACCATGCAGTCCGCATTATTGTGGTGACCTCTTCAGAGCTACAAACCTTTATAAAACACTTTTTGCTTTCTCTTGCAGCAGCAACGCACAAAAAGAATAGAATAGAAGAATAACATTTCTGTGTATAAGTACATTCCACACCTCATAACATGCACGTCCAATATAACGCCACACGCGAGAACGCCATTTGCAAAACTTTATATTGCCTTTCTATGTTTTGTTCCTTCCACCCACTTTGAGAGCATAGGTATTCCTTGTATCAGTCGATATTCAAAGCTATAACAAACCTGTTGAGTATCACCAGTAAATGACACTTCCCTACACCACAGTTTCTCCATAATTAATCATAGGTTAACCGATTTCCAGAAATCGTGCTATAACTTATTCAATAACGCTTACTCTGCTAGATAGCTGATATTATTTCAACTCACAATTTTATAACAGATCTAGACAAAGTGTTAAAATCTTATTTAAGAGCTCCCATAAACTTTTTATTCTAAGCTGCAAAATTCCTAAGACAGTCACTCGTGTTGCTGTAATGTGTTGTCTATATAACTGCATTACTCTATCCTAACTTTTGTTATTTATAATATGCATTTATTATATACGTTATTAAATATATAATATTCTGTGTGTTATGGAGAATAAATTATATAAAAACGAACTAGGGTTTCAAATTATAAAACAAGCACATTAAAACACTATCACGACAATAATTTGTTATATTTTGGGCTAGAGACGTTTTCAGAAGCATAGAGAAAACAACCTAACACATTATATAAAAAAATATTTCAGCTAAATTACCTCAGCATCTATATATTATATATATATAGAACGAATCACGTAAAACTTACACCGCAAATATTTCGGAAATGGAATCCTGCAACAAAGACCATTGACATTCTAATTTACCCTACCTTTGTTCTGTTGATGTAACTAGGCATTGTTCCATTTAAAAAATTGTATGTTTGCTCAAAAAATACACTATCTCAGTATTATTAAAATCTGTTTATGGGCTAAACGTACGAGCCCCTGACTACCAATCAATGCTGTGAAAACTGCACATCAATAACACTTTCCATTTCCGAAATATTTGCGGTGCAAGTTTAAGGTGATTCAGCCTGTATACACAGAATTTCAGATACTGTTTAAGGATTTTAACGGCCAGATACGCACTGTTTTACAAATATCATAACTATACGCTAAAAAGTGTATTCATACTGGATCGCATTGTAATATTTTCTAAAATTGAAAAGGTCAAATACCTTTAGTAATAATGCCCTTTTATTCTTTGGCGACGATGAAACCAATGACGTCATATCCCAAAGACCGTGGCTAACGAGATAGACCGGCTACGGTGCGAACTTAAATCAGTTGATTCTTCTAGTCCAGACATGGTCCGATGAAGTGAAATTATAGTCGCCTAATATATCCATATTCTAAACAAACAAATAAATTGCTCGTTAAGTGCATGAAAAACTCACAGTTGTATCATGAAGCTATTCAATGTTAACCATGTTTAGACTATCATTACTAGTAACCCTGATTCGCGTCATATCCTATCTCGTTAGCCATGCCAAAGACCCAAAAGTTGGCTTCTGTTTTACAATATAAATTATATATATTAGGTTGATCAAATGATAAAAATAGTGCAGTTTTGTCAACTTCAACCCTAACATCCGCATGCCATAATTGATTTTAAAATAACGCTGAAAGCAAGCGTTTTTACCACATATAACATTCGTTCATAGAGAAATGCGCAATCAACGTGTCATCGTATATTCCTACATTTACTGACACAGTCAAACACCAGTGAGTTTCTAAGTTACAAATGGAAAACATGTTTAATATCCGAATAATAAGTAAAATATGAGAATATATTTGCAGGTATAAATATAAATACATTGTTCACACAATGTCAATATTAAAACTTCAAATCAAGGTCGGCTACTACCCGACATCAACTTTTTACCTAAAGTATATCCCACGATAATGTATCCGAGCTTTGCTTTCAGGATACTTCAAAATCTACAACACAATAATTCCGGAAGTTTTATTAGACTATTAATCCCAAAGTGGCGTTTACCCCTTTACACAGCAGGTATTACTCAAAACAAGTTAAACAAATATTTGATGTCACAAATCTTACAAGCAACGTTATAAGCACACCCACGCTTTGTTTCATATTAACCTGCAATATTTTTAAGTCTTTCAGATTAGAACATGCTAATGGCGAGGTTCTAAGTTAATCTAAGTTTTATAACAACAATCAAGTAATCACAGCATTTTAAAATACTATAGTTATAAGCTGTAAAACAAAAATAAGCGTGTTCCTGTTTCTTTTTAATCTTCAGTTAATGCATTTAGAGGTCAGAAGCTTGCAAGCAGTGGATGACACAGTTTTGGTCGGGAATTTTTACCTCTCACTGATAGCAACGTCTACATCGGTTGGAGCGCCATTAACTTTCGCAGTCATCAATTTTCCTTCTTCTTTTTGTGCTGACACTTATGTTTACTGATATGTACTGGTTGTTCTCTAAATGACTACGTTGATGACGTTGGTCCCAATTTTTTGGCTTTTATTTTAGATACATATATGGTTTTGGATTTCGCTACAACTGCCTATTTACATTTTGTGCAGATATTGCTAGTATAATTTAAGTTGTCCATATGTCTATTAGCTGGGCTGAATGTTAATATATCTCCTGTCGGCTCCTGTGAGTTCAAAATAGGACGCGTAACGCACAACCTATTACCCTCCTGCATCTGTTTTTTCCGCACTTCATTCATAGAAAGCCTATAAGAGTCATGTGGACGTTCAGAGAACTAGCATTCTTATCGGCAAATGTAAATGAGGCAATTAGCATAAGCAAGTGGTTTCAAATCGCATGGAAAGCATTCAGCACACAGCGTACAAGATCAGCTCGTTCGAATCAGCACCATGGAGTGGCGCCTGCGAGAAGTGTGGGTTGCCATATCGCATATAACCTCCCAATAAATTGTTGTTTATCCGTAAAGAACTAAAAATATAAATGTGTCATCTGAATTTCTTTAGCATAAAATCTAGCAGTATAGAGCATTGTCAGATCATGTTTGTTGTACGTAACACTCCCCATGGGAAGCGAAGAAATTGTGTATCACGAAGTACATACAAACGCTAATACCAGGAATAGCACTAGGTTAACATAGACATAAAATATCCTATAAAAAGCTATCAATTTATAATGCCTGGCTGATTACGAAAAGAGAAGAGTGTTTTCATCGCTTTGAGTATTACAAACTTGCAACTTTATTACTAAACTGGTTTCTTGGAGAAAGGAACTATCTTAATGTTTCAAAACTAACATAACAATGAACAGGACATCCCATAGTCATAAGGGAAGACTAAAGGGCACAATTTGCCCCAAAAATGACATTTTTAGTTTTTATGTAGTTTTTATTAATTGGAATTTCATCTTTAATATGGTATACAGAGCGGGCGGTGTATGGTGGAGCCACAGATCACGTGTATGCATGCTCTACCTGCGCTACACTGACCTCGGTATTTTACCGCTGCGCACTAGTGGTGAATGGCCCGCTCAAGGCTACGTTTATCAATTGTGTTATACTCGTACTGCGTCAGCTGCTACCTTCTGTTCGTGCTGTAAGCACTAGAGTTTGTGAATCTCAAAGGTGAGGGTTTATTCAACACATCTGTGTCGTGTGTGTTTTGCGTAAGAGTGTTCTTGTCATTGTTTGCTGTTATTGTCTTGTTATTAGTCCACTGAAATATGTACCGACAAATTTACGCTTGAACTACGAATTTTTATATACGATACATACATAAAAACCGAATCATGTAGACAGGTGTGTAGACAATTTAATGAGTTTAGGAAATGGAATCGCTAAAACCTAAGTTGCGAGAACGAAATGTTCTAACACAGAAACATTTTGAACTCCATCATTCGAACCCTAAAAAATAAAGTTTACAGCACCGATCTCCACACCATACGAACTTAAGGACAATATGGGAACAAAAATTATGAGAATTATTCAAGAAGAATTTATGACGTATGCATGAAAATTTCATCCGAAGATGCCGGAATGGCTCAGTGCAAATGGACGTCATTTTCAACATCAATTATAACAAGGTTAGTACTCATTATACTTACTGTCACTCGCGAGTAAGTAACGAGGGAGATTTAGAACGGAAAACCCCCAGTGTAATAGACAGTGCGCGGAGCACGCATATGCACGAGCCGCGAACCTGCAATATTATTTTATAATATTTGTATATTTTATGATTGTAAACACAACATTCATATTTTAAATATATATTTAAAAATGTGTTGCATTTTGTACTCTGAATTCTGAACCGCTTCACAGAAAAAATAATAATTCCTATAGTCAATGGAGTAAAGAGACAAATTATAGCTCCTCTTTTACGGGAACCTTTGTTCTACAAATTGCCAGCACTTATGTATGTCCAAGCAATGTGTTTTTTTTTTATTTGTAAGGGTTTTGATATGTGAGGGTTTTTTCTCCACTTTCACTTTCGGTTTTTTCTGTGAATGACTTTTCTTATATGATCCGTTTTATCAGGAACTATTGAGAATAGTTAATGAAATTTTAATGTGATAAAAACAGCACTTCAATGTCCTTATTAGTCTTCCCTGCAATTAATGAGTTATTTTTTATTAATTGCTGAACATTTTAAATAAACTGTATGTAATTAAGAAAACAATATTTTTTTAATAAAGTCGTAATTGTATAAAAGTATATTCTAAAATAAGGACATGCAACTGCATCGTGTAAAAATTTCAGTGTGATATGTTACATTGTTTCGAAGATAATGGATCATGAATTTAGAAAATTTAACATTGGCAGGATGGGGCTTTTAATCATCCTTGATTTATTATTAAATAGTCTGCTCATTGGCTGCGAGTGGCCACTACGATCCAAAACAATTACAAACGATTCATACTATGAAAGATGAAAGACAATACTGTTTAATCGAGAAAAAATAAGGTAAAAGGAGGAAGAGTAATATGCCGACCAGAATTTATAAGTCCTTTTCCTACTTAGAGAATCTCATAGCAATGAGTTCATTCTGTTTGAGCGACTAATAATGTAATTAATATGCACCAGCATTTCAAAATGTTCCGAGTGTTCATTGTAACTATGCAGAAAGTGCAATGGCATGAATAATATATTTAAAATACCGTCTCCTTGCAGAAAGAAAAAAGAAATCTTCCTACACTTGTGCTTGAAGAGGTTTAATACCTATGACACTTTGAATGTAACAAACTCTGTAAGTCTGAGTGTAAAGCTTCCTTACACCCGTTGTCGAAAGCTGCATTTTCTTGTCATTCTTTCGTGCATCTAAACTACAGGATTTTCATAACATTCACGTCTAAATGAACTACAAACAGCTGCTCCCGGAGAAAATGTAGATGTACTAATGCTCAATTGCTGAATACTTAAAATACACTTCACAATCCGAAATAGGTTTCCTTGGTTGGATTGTGATTGGAAGAACCAAATTTGCGTATAGAATTATAATTGTAGGTTCTAAAAGCTCAAATATTAAATAATTATTTGCACAATTTAAATTATTACTGTTAATTTAATATTGTTTTATAACCTCTTAATTTGTGTTTCTAAATATTTGTTTAAATCTACTTATATTAAATTTGATTATGTGCTTGATTTGTTTTTACTGTTCACTTTGAATTTTATATTCAGGTTATTTACAGTATAAGCTTATTCTTTGTTTGATTATAAGCACTCCTCGTGTTTGGAAAGAATAAAAAATAAATCCGTTTAAAGTAATTCAAATACAACATTCTATTATTATACCTTGAGGTGGAAGCTTAAGGTTGTTGTTATTTTATAGTTCAGTTTTCATCACCTCACTTCCAGCCAACCTCTCTTTCTGTATTATGATAAATTTGACGAAGTGTTCAGTTGCTTTGTATATTCCATTCGTTTCATTCATTTCTTCAAAATTCTGAAAGTAGGAATACATACATGTGCTTCTAATTCAATTCTCCATTGAAGTTCAGAACGTGAGAGAAGACAACCAGTAAACAACTAGTGAAATGCACAGCGCCTGATGTCGGGGTCAAAGGGTAGTTTCAAATCGACAATACAACGCGACATGTATCACTCCGCTTTATTAAATTGCTACACATCCACAGAGGATTAAAAAAGAGAGAAAACTGCTGCGCGACCAAGTTTCATCCTGCCACATTCTTTCTGATAACAGAATCATCCTGCAATAAAGTTTCCCTTTGTTCAAATTAAAATTCTGTTTTCGTCAGATCTATTTTCCTTCTATTCTTTACAGAACATGCGCAACGCTGAAAAACAACTGCTTTTTATTAAAAGGGACTGAGGCAGCCGGTATACGAAGAATTATTTATTGCTATGCTTTGTTGTTGATGCTTTTTTATTTTCTCCGCTCCTTTCGCTTCGCGTTCTCTGCTATAGATTTCATTTAAATCACATTATAACTTGTTATATTGTTCAGAATAGGAGGTTCGTTTCGGCTACACTTTTAAATTATATTGAATGTTGGATTTATGGCGAAAAAGTTTCATTTTAAGCTAGCCACATTTTTCTTCCTCGCTCTCTCTCTCTCTCTCTCTCTCTCTCGCTCTCGCTCTCTCTCACCGCATAGGAGATTGAAAAGTTTCATTTCTGCCAATTCGTGCAGCATGGTGCAAACGTTGCGACTCATTTTGGTGGTAGCGTCGTTGAAATAGCCTAGTCAAAGCCAAAGGATTAATTGTAGAATTATCAGATTGTTCGTGCAGATCGATCGTATAAATCAGAATTCGTTTTATACGCAGACACGCGCAAGCGAGCGTTAGCACTCACTGACAAATACATACTTTCGAGCCCTATTTCTTAAGATGCGAAAAAAGCTGTATACGACGTTGCAATATAGTATTCAGGCATTTAGGAAAGTGTAGAATGCAACGTGGAATACTTCGAAATGGCTAACATGTGAAAATACGTATTTGACACAAAGTGTGTATTTTAATGAGCTCAATGTTTCCTGGTGTTAAGTTTTTGTCTATCTCCTATGCTTTCTCATTTATACAAAATTTACAAAATGTTAGCAATATGGAGAATACTTCACATGCTAATCACATGCACTATATGTGAGTCTTCTCATCCTGCGAATTGGTAACTAGGCAACCTTGCATTTTACAGACGATGCGAAATGCAGGTGCTGACACCGCATTCACAGTCCGCTGATTAGGGCTACGGCAGTGCTCTGTTTGTCGTTAATGTGCTCTAGTCGCGCAATAGTTAACATGCTGCAAAGCCATGGTGAAGGTCGGAAGTTCAAATCACGCCTACGAATAAACGAGCTTTTTTGTTCATTTCTTGCATTCATTTATGATGTTCATTAAAACATATTCTAACAAGTAACAATTTTTGTTTTAATGAAATTCACATAATTAAACTAATTAAGTGAAACGACACTTCCATTCCAAAGGCCAACGCGCAGACTGTTACGCTACGAGTGCAAGTCACTGCACACACAGCAGTGCAAGGCAATTATTTGGGCTTAAATATGATACAACGCGATGCAGTGGACAGTATTTACGGCATAGTCTGTACATCGCCGGGACTGTACAACTTCTCAATTCGCAGGCTGTGAAGACTTGCCTGATATATATAGGGTGGACCATTTAAGTTAAGACTGTACAATATCCTGATTTGACCCTAATTGTAGGTTCCGGTTTAAAAAAAATTAAATTGACCCTAAAATGACTATCATAACGTCCTCCAAAGAAAACGCGACTAAAGGCATTTACTTTCCTCCATAATATAAAACAACTTTTATCAAGGACATTTCTTCCTACAATGCTTAATTTTGCTAATATTGTAGAGTCTTAAATTATATCGTCCACCTATATATATGTAGTCTGTGATTAGCATGTGAAGTCTTCTTATATACAGCGTGTCCGAAATAAAGGTTCCAATATTTAAGGAGGAGGTAGTATGTAATAAAAGAAGAAAAGTAGTTCAGTAGTAAAATAAATAGCGACTTGGAGCCACAAAGGATATGCCGCCATCTGATAAGCTTCTTTGTTCTATGCCAACAAGCCCCGCCCCCTCCCTTTGAGGCCTCACATGCCGCCCTGGTCGCGTGCCGCTAGCCCCGCCCCCTCCCTTTGTGGCCTCACCTAATGCCGACAGTGTCTATGTGTCAGGTCCTGCCCCCTCCCCCATGTGGTCTGGTCGCGTGCCGGTGGCTCCGCCCCCCTCCCTCCCCCATACGCTGGATGCTTACCCTCCCTCCCATTTGTGGCTTGATTGGTTCCCTGTGGGTAGGTGGGAGAGTGTGTATTGTTCCTATACGGTGGATACATTTCCGCCCCCTCATTGTGACTTGTCTAAATCCCAGCCGTGTGATTTGTTCCCCTGTGTATAGGTGGGAGAGTGTGTATTGTTCCTATACGCCGGTCGCGTACCTTCCCTAGGTCTAAATCCCGCCCGGGTGATTGGTTGGGGTAGGGGATGTGCCGCTCGGGTGATGGGGTATATGGGAATGGGGTTCTCGGTGCGTGACGCTGGCCTGGAAATCCGCCCTGGCGATGGGGGAATGCGATTCTCGATGCCTGCCGCACATCGGCAAATCGTTTGAGTACATAATTGTGTCAATCAATTAGATAATGTTCGCCCATGCATAAAACATTATTGAAAAAAAAGAATCGCCATCATATTACTACTAATGCAATTAAACGATGCTCGTCAATCAATTAAGTATTTTTGATTGATTAATTGTATATGAATTGACTTGCGCACCTGCTTCTAAACCGCCATTTTTACATCTACTAATGTCAACAAATTACACTTCTAATGAAACGCGGCTAGTCGGTCGATGAAAACAATTAAGTATTTTTGATTGATTAATGTAATTGACTCGCGTGCGCAACTGTTCGTTATCGTATATGTGTGGTAGCATGTGTATAATTATTACGAGTAATAACATTTATTTAATTCTACTTTTGAGGGAAAATATATTTTGGATTTATAAGAATATTACAACACTTAGATGAATCCATAGCTGAAAGGACAGAGTTACCGTGGCAGTCGTTATCGTGTGATAATTTCGCAACCATTCCTCAACGAAGCACATCACTCGAGTGAGCGGTCGTTTCAAGAACAGTGGAGAGCTAGCATTCACTTCCCCCTCCCTCGTTGTACAGAGCGCCTCTTGCAGACCGCGTGCCCTCTAGGTGAGAGAGCGGTAAGCTGCCTCTTCCGGTGGATGACGAAGATGCCGGAAGTACACATTTTTAAAAAGTTTAACGAATGCACTGTGGCGGCCATGTTCACACCAAGGAAATCTAGCATAAATCATTTGTTTATATTACAAAATCAGACTGTGATATAATATTCAAAAACATTCCAATCATTGAAGATTACCTACGCCAAGAAAAAAAGTTTGCGTGTGATGAGATAATTGTGCCAATCAATTAGGTAATGCGATATTGAAAAAAAGAAAGAAAAAAAAGAAACAATGTTTATATACTGCTAATGTCAGGCCATCATGCCTCTAAAGGAGTGAAGTTATTAAAACGCTGATCGATGAATACAATTAAATATTTTTTATTAATTAATGTAATTGACTTGCGCACCTAGAGCTATCTCACCCATTATTCACCTACCATGGATATCTCACTTCTAATGAAACGACGCAGTCTATCGATGAAAAACAATTAAGTTTTTTTATTAATTAATTGTATATGAATTGACTCGCGCACCTGGTTGTTCTCGTATATGCGTGATTATTACGAGTGTATAACTATTGCGGCTAATAACGTTTGTTTAATTCTTCTTTTGAATGGAGGGTTTATAAAAAATTACATTGCTTAGATGAATTAAAAAGCAACTGAAAACGATATTGCAAATAGCTAGTATGAGACGTTAACACGAGAACCCTTTACGAAAAAACAAGACGCATGCGACCGCTGTGCATCGTCTAATACAATGAAGCTTAAGAAGCGGTTAAACCAGGACGCCTGGGTTTTCCCCCCGGTACCTACTCTTAATGGCTAGGGGTATCCATCACATCGGGGTACGCTCCAACTGATGTTAAACATATAAGACCGCTATGCCTCTTCTCGCTCGAGGGAAGTAATAATTACCCTTCAAAACAGGCATACCTTTCTTAGTAGATATAAAAGTAACACGCACGAAGACCCCAAATATAAATTTTATATTCGTTTTTAAATGTTCTTTCTAAAGACGTAGCGAACTTTGAGAAATTCAACGAATTATTCACTTGCGTGCCCTGTTTGAAAGAAATATGGTGTACACCCCTGAAGAACGCATATGGCTTTCTCGGAAGAAATGCCTATGTAGACACATTAGCGGACAATGGCAGACGCTTCCACGTCATTAAACATCTTAAGAGGGTTTGAAGAATGCAAAACGGGGTCCTGTATAGAGCCATTAGTGGACAATGGCAGACGTTTCCCCTTCATTAAACATCCTAAGTGCTCTGAAAAACCACAGACCCTCTGGGTAAATAACTATTAGCGATACAATAGAATTTCTTAATGGCTTCCTCTGTGCAGAAATTCCATCACAAACCGTGGAAAACCAAGTCTAGTCATGTTTTAAGCTTACCACAAAAAAATTTTCCCCCGATAATTAATATAAATTCTACATGAAGAATATTAATGATTAAGTTTCATAGCTCTTATTTCTTTCAATAAAATATTGAATATGACTCAAGCGTTAGGAATATGAAACGTGAGAAGCACTATTATAATTATAATTAAACGTATACTGTATAGATTCTGTACTTAAGCATACGATTGTATCTTTGTCATTATTTAAATACTCACATACAAGAATTGCATGCATGATATCAAAAATTAAACTGATTTTTTTTTCGGTATGTTAAACAAAGAAATATGATTTGGCGAGAGTAATATGAAGAATAAAAAGTATTCAGAACGGCGAATATTACATACGTTATTAAAAATAAATAAAGCTCTCGCTGATCGATGAAACCAATTAAATATTTTTTATTAATTAATTGTATATGAATTGACTTACGCATTTGCTTGCTGTCGTATGTGTTCGGATGTTACGTTGATTATTACGCGTGTATAACTATTACGACTAATAGCATTTGTTTAATTCTAAATAAATAATGAAATATGGAGTCCTTCCTAAACAAGACACAATCCTCGTTACTCCTAATTTATTCCATTTAAAAAGATTGGCTTATTCTCTTAGTAAACGTAGGACGAGAACGATTTTAAATACCTCATCCATTCGAGAGATATTTTTTGAATATTCCAGCATGTTAAATATAAACTTAATACACACACAAAAATTCATTTCAAGTAATATTTTTGCGACATTAAGTATTCGCGAATGAGTTTTTACTTTCTCTACTACGTATAGTAAGTAGAGGAAGTGTTTTATTCCACCCAAAAAAATTCGATACTGAGATTTCATCGGAAATACATGTTTTGAGGCCCTCTGAATCCAAAAAAGCATGGCTGCGTGTGCCTGTGAAGCATAACTCAGAAGCGAAGAGTCGGATAAACACCAAGCTTGGTATTTAGGTTCAGTATCTTCCAGAGATGCGACACGAAGGTTTTAAAGAAAAAGCCCCGCACCGGACTATCCTTTACATGGAACATTTTTCGAAAATTTTAATTTTCTCAAAAATGACTCTAACGATATTGAATAAAATATTATATGTTTAAGATATTGTAATGAGAAATGAAATGTATATCTCGAATTTTCTGGGTATGTCTCCAAAAAATATTCTTCATTCTGAACGACTTTTGCAAAACTGGTAAACCATAAGAGATAGACAAAATTTTACTACACAAAAATGGAGTGCGCGTTAAAATACATAATTTATATCATATACATTCTTGTTGTTGAGTAAACCGTTTTCGAGATATTGCTTGTTATTCCCTTAAATTTTCCAATACTTATACTTTTTCTCAAATTCGTTATTCTTGTTTTTATGTCCTGGACATGCAAAGAGAATGGAATGCGCCACATAGCAACCAGCGTTAAAATATTTGACTATCGCTTAAAACCTACCATATTCACCATGCATCGACATGAAAATTACCAATAACATTGGCATCTCGATATCTCGATTAACATGAAGCATATAGAGAATAAACGCTTGTAAGATAGTTTGTACAAGAGTAGAGAAAGTCATGTGAGTGTATCACATCAGATTTTTGATATTGGTTTAAATTTTCAAATACTTTAACTTTTCTCAAGTGGTAACTCGCTATTCGTTTTTCCGTGGTAATGCATAGAGAATAGAATTCTAAAGCCATCACATAGCATCAGGCGTTTTTTTAAACATCTGTGACGTGTCTATTCACAATCGAAAGGTCGCTGGTTCGAGGAAAATTATATCAACAGAAACAATACATTATTTTCACTCTGTGATTATTTTGGTAATGTAACAATAATTAACAATGAATTTTAGGGGTACATGTAAAAAATAATTTTTTTTTTCCTAGCGTCATATGCAGAAACATTTCCCTTACGGGGAGGTGGCGTGATCGCTGGATTTCCCCATAACGGGTTTAGGCTTGCTTACGAAATGCCCCTGTGCGAGGCTAGCATTTCCCTCTCCTTCTTCTCGAAGGTTGGAGTAGCCAATCAAAATCGTTGTATTATATATCTTAAACTTTCACTCATACATTTTTTATATTGCAAAAGAACACTACAAAAAGGCTGCTTCAACGGGGATTCTTACAGTTTCTCCGCTGAAATCAACGAGCTAAGACCTCTGCAAACGTTTTTCATTCAAAGTGAAATTTCAACGAACATCATGTCTGGTAAGTTGTAACAAACCACTACATTTACTTTTAAAAGTTAAATTATTACTCAGTACATTTAACTTATATTTGCGTTCTTGTTTTTAATGTCTGGCATTTATATTCGAATAGTTGAACTTCTACTGTTAATATCTAGCTGCGCGAATTCTCAAAAAAAATGTGAACAGTTTAGTTAAGTATTCACCTTGTTGAGTAATTATTATTCCGGATATTTAAGTACGTGTTTTCACCGGGTGAATTATATTCCTTTCTAGAGAAATACAATTACTTGAAAACCCTGCGAATCGAAAAAAAATGTTCTGTATAAATATTCTTCCGGGGGTAACCGACGGTAATCGAACCGAGGACTTCCTGTTTGCATGCACTGGTCGAACATTCACTGTGAATGTTTCATTCCTCTCTCGCATTTATTTAGTAAAAACTTTCAGCCTGTTTCCCCAGGGGGTAACCGACGGTAATCGAACCGTGGACTTCCTGTTTGCATGCACTGGTCGAACATTCACTGTGAATGTTTCATTCCTCTCTCGCATTTATTTAGTAAAAACTTTCAGCCTGTTTCCATCATGTTAAAGAGATATTTTCCATGATTGTGTCGCGAAATACACTTGCTTTATTTGTAATAAAAGTTTCTCAGGTGTTTAAAATACATCGACATTTTCCCTGTATAAGCTATTCGCAGTAAAGTAAATTAGCTTAATAATATATCTTTTCTTTAATAAATAAATAAATAAATAAAAATCTAACGCGTAAATTAATTGCGTTTTTAGCATTCAGTTCTGCTAACATAGCTGAGGCTTACATCCAGCTCCAGCAGGATACCCACCGCCGGTTGCAGGATCGCTCATCAAATACCGTAATGATTCAGGCACCCGAACAGTCGAATGGTAAGCATTCTTCAGAGTTTTAAAAAAGTAATGTAACAATTCATTTTAACTTGTTCATATTCTTTATTATTATTATTTCCAGGAAGTGGACTTTATTTTGGTATCGGCCATCCATCGACCGCTGCACAGGCACCGCCAGGCTTCCAAACCTTCATGGGGCCAAATCATCATGGAGGTGGCTCTGCCCCGTACATGCAGCAACACTCGTACGGTAAGAATTTACAGACTGGTTTTTGAGCAATTGTAACTAAAAATTATTTAATAGTAGACATACATTGGCGATTCTAGCACACAAAGCCCTACCTACGATAGCATAGAGTTCTGGATTGTATAAGGAGAAAAGGATATATTTAAGGGGAGTTTCTCACCCAATATTCAGTCACATAACTCTTTCGGTCTCCCAGAATGCTATGTATTTTTCACGCAGGTGTTTAAAACATGTAGATTCTTTAGAACTCTGTACTTAAACATGCTATACTATTATTATTATTTATTTTTTCCAGGAAATGGACTTTATTTCGGAGGCGGCATCGCTCAACCGGCGACCGCTGCACCGGTACCTCCAGGCTTCGCAACCGCTGCACCACCAGGCTTCGCGGCCGCTGCACCGCCAGCCCCAGGCTTCCAGACCTTCCTGATACCAAATCAGCAGGGGTGGGGCCCTGCCCCATACATGCAGCAAGCACCGAACGGTAAGAATTTTTTCAATATTTTACGAAGTTCTTTTACACATTCTATATTATTAATAATAATATTATTATTTTTTCAGGAAATGGACTTTATTTTGGGATCGGGCATCCATCGACCGCTGCACCGGCACCACCTGGCTTCCAAGCCTTCATGGGGTCCAATCAGCATGGTTGGGTCCCTGCCCCATACATGCAGGAAACACCGACCGGTAAGAATATTTTTCAACATTTTATGAAGTTCTTTTACACATTCTATATTATTAATATTATTATGATTTACAGGAAGTGGACTTTATTTCGGTGGCGGTATTGTTCATCACGAGCCCTATGCACCACACACATTCCCTGCATCAAATCAGCAGTGGTGCGGGCCTGTCACATACATGCAGCAACCACTGAATGGTAAGAATTTTTTCAACATTTTATGAACTTCTTGTTTTATACATTCTAAATTATTATTATTATTATTATTATTACTATTATTATTCCAGGAAATGATCTGGGTGACCTTGGAAGCCAGCCTATGGATCTGGCAACACAGGAGTCAACATCACCGGAGATTGGTGAAGAATCGTCCGCTGCACCGTCCGCCTCCTCATCATTCGACACTCTGGAGGAAGTTGTACCCGCTGCACCATCGACCTCCTCAGTCGCAGACGATGAAACCGCTGCACCATCGACCTCCTCAGGCGCACACGATGAAGCCGTTGCACCGTCAACCTCCTCCTCATCATCCAATGATGTAGAACCTAGGAATGGAAAGAGAGGACCGGCATCGGGCGGGAGCGAGCAGCTTACAATCAAAAAAGCCAAGGTTAGTGCTAGTAATTGCCAGGGACTGGAATGCAATACCATAATATCAGCGTTCAAGGGACGTATTTTTAATAGTAGAATAGAAAATACATTAAAAATACTCGAGCCCAGAGTCTTTTTAGATGAATGCAAGGAGCTTATTATTAAAGAAGTGGAAAACGTTTTGCAGAGAAGCATTTGTGGATTAAAGATGCATTGTTCCATGGAACTTGAATATTTAATCCGCAAACCTGATGAAGAGAAGTGTCTTTCCGCTGGCTTTAATTCTAAGCCTGTACTGATTCTTCCGTCAAGCGATCTCAATCAGATCTTCTCTTCAATTGCGGGGGATATTTTGGAAAACATTTCTAAATTTGAGGGGGGGAGCATCATCGAAGTCCTTGGTAAACATACTCAGCCTGGTGATGGGCTTTACACACTACGATCCTTTACATGCAGGTTCATACATTGAACTACCGCAGAAAATTAGGAATAAGTATGCTGTTATAAATATACAGAATAAAGACAATTACTGCTTTGCATGGTGTATGCTAGCCTCTAAATACCCTGCTAGTAACCATGGATATAGAACAACAGTATACCCCTTTGAACTGTTTTTCAAAGCATTCAATTATGAAGGTATCGAATTTCCGACACCCCTCCATCAAATTGAATGCTTTGAAAAACAGAACAATGGAGTATCCATTTCAGTGTTTGGTATAGAGGAGGAGAATGAGAACATTATTCCCCTATACCAAACAGCTGAAAAGTAGCAGCACCATACCAATCTGTTATATATTGAGCAGGGGGAAAAGTCCCACTACTGTATAATTAAAGACTTGTCCAGACTTGTAAGGAGTCAAGTTACTAAATACCAACATAGAATATGGACATGTGAGGCATGCCTCAAGAGATGCACTAGTGAAAAGGCTCTGGAAACGCACCGATTAAGATGTGGAAAATGCCAATTGCTTAAAATGCCTCAAAAGGATGAATACCTTGTATTTAAAGCATTCTCCAAGAGCGTTCCTGTACCATTTGTTATATACGCAGACATTGAATCTGTTCTGGTGAAGGTTCACTCTTGCGCGCCCTCAAGCAGCTCGAGCTGGACCCGAACCGTTCAAGGTGGTATGTAGGCATGACGAGGCATTGTCAAAATTCTTTCTCTTTAGAGGTCCAAATGCCGTCGATGACTTTATCAAACAGTTGAAATCAATTGCTGATGACGTCATCGATGTGTATTCCAATCCTAAACCCATGGTTTAACCCTTGAAGAGCAACAGAATTTTGACAATGCCTCTGAGTGTCATATATGCCTCGCTGTTTTCACTGTGGGCGATTTGCGCGTGAGGGATCACGATCATGTGACAGGGAAATATCTAGGTGCTGCTCATAATAGATGCAATTTGAATAGAAAGGTCCCTGATTTCATACCGATCTTTTTTCATTGTCTATCTAATTATGACAGCCGCTTCTTGATAAGAAGCCTGGCATATGATAATAAGCCCGTATCGTGCATCGCTCAAAGTGGTGAAAGGTATATAGCGTTTAGCAAACGGTACAGGAACATCAGCTTCAGGTTTCTGGACAGCTTTAAGTTTCTTGACGACAAGCTGTCCAGCCTGGCTGACATGCTGGAGGAGGGTGACTTTAAAATAACAAGGGCAGAATATCCTGTTGAGGAGCATTTTAAGCTGGCAAAGAGCAAGGGAATATTCCCATATGATTATGTTTCAAGCCTTGCCGTTCTCGAAGAAACTTCTCTACCACCGAAGGAGGCCTTCTACAGTACTCTCACTGACAACCACATTACCGAAGAGGAATACAGGCATGCTGTAAAAGTCTGGGAGGTCTTTAATATCCGGAATCTCGGAGAATACAGCGATCTATACCTGAAAACAGATATACTGCTCTTGGCGGATATTTTCGAAAAGTTTCGAGATCTCATCCTGGGAATGTATAAACTTGACCCAGTATGGTTTTATACATTACCAGGACTCGCCTTTGACGCTATGTTGAAGATAACAAAGGCGAAACTTTCCTTAATATCCGACAGGAGCATGCTGGAATTTTTCGAGTCGGGAATTAGAGGCGGACTGTGCACAGTGGTGAATGGCTACACCAAAGCTAACCACAGATACATGTCCAACTTTGACCAGCATGCTCCTGTTAAACACCTGTCCTATTGGGACATAAACAACTTATATGGAGCTTCTATGGTGTCTGCCCTACCGTACAAAAATCTGAAATGGCTCACCAGAGAAGAAATTGACTGCATAAACTTCGCAGAAATCAAAGAAGATTCAGAGACTGGATATGTGCTAGAAGCAGATATCGAATACCCCGACCATATCCACGACGCCCATAACGAACTTCCTTTCTGCCCACAGAGCGCGATACCAGCGAATGGCCAATACAAGAAACTGCTTGCAACATTAGAACAGAAAAGCAAATATGTCTTGCACTACAGGGTGATGCAGCAGTGTATCGAGCAAGGTCTAACTGTGAGACATATTCACAGAGTGGTGTCCTACGACCAGTCTAACTGGTTGAAGACATATATCGACATCAACACCGAGAAGAGAGCACAAGAAAAGTCAAAATTCGGACAAAACCTGTGGAAAAAGATCAATAACGCCGTATATGGAAAATTTATAGAGAATGTGAGAAAATACACTGATTTCAAAATAGTTGGAACCTGGAAACAGGCAAGGAAGTTGATAGCACGCAGCACTTACCTACGCACCATAATTTTTGAGGAAAATCTTGTAGGAATCGAACTGGGCAGAGAGGAAGTACATATGAACAAACCAATCTACATAGGACACGCAATTTTGGACATTTCAAAATTTATCATGTATGAATTCTTTTACAATATCATGAAACCGATTTTAAAAGACTTGCTGCTGAATTACATGGATACAGACTCGTTTATTTTTGAAACGAGTTCTGATATCTATGAGTTCATCAGGGAGAACCCTCAATATTTCGACACTTCAAACTTCGAAAAGGATAATGTATATGGCATTAAGCAAGCCAATAGGAAAAAGATTGGGTTGTTCAAGGACGAATTGGGCGGCTTGGTTATGGAGGAGTATGTCGGTATTAGAGCAAAGCTATACGCCTACAGATACGGAGGGCAGACAATAAAGAAAGCTAAGGGCATCACCAGGGCAGGCATGGATAAAATAGATTTCGGCCATTACTTTGAATGCTTAAAAGACCATAGCCTAAAAATTTATTCGGTACAAAAAACATTTCGGAGTAAACACCACAAAATTAACACAATTGAGACAAATAAATTGGCGTTGAAGGGGGGTGACGATAAGAGGAAGTTGATGGAGGGAAGTTATAAGACTCTAGCGTGGGGCCATTATTCCCTTAGACCTGGTGATTGCTAGTGCCTAAACTTGTAAATATGTATAATGTAAATATTTGAAGATATCTTGTTTTTTTTCAATCTGGATTTTGTAAATATTCATTTAAATTGTGTATGAGGGTTTTTATATATTAATTTTTCCCTCTGATAATGTCATTGTATATATTCATTTAAAGTGTGTGTGAGGGTTTTTATATATTAATTTTTCCCTCTGATAATGTCATTGTATATATTCATTTAAAGTGTGTGTGAGGGTTTTCATATATTAATTGTTCCCTCTGATAATGTCATTGTATATATTCATTTAAATTGTGTATGAGGGTTTTTATATATTAATTTTCCCTCTAATGAGGTTATTGTATATATTCATTTAAATTGTGTATGAGGGTCTTTATATATTAATTTTTCCCTCTAATAATGATATTGTATATATTCATTTAAATTGTGTATGAGGGTTTTTATATATTAATTTTCCCCTGATAATGTCATTGTATATATTCATTTAAAGTATGTGAGGGTTTTTTATATATTAATTTTTCCTCTAATGAGGTTATTGTATATATTCATTTAAATTGTGTATGAGGGTTTTTATATATTAATTTTTCCCTCTAATAATGTGTTTGTATATGTCCATTTAAATTGTGTATGAGGGTTTTTATATATTAATTTTCCCTCAAAAAAAGAGAAAATATGAAGGATTTTTAAAATAAAAAATACTCATGATTTTACAATCATAACAACTGGTCTTTATTAGGTCTTCATACATTACACCAAATCCTTTATATCAATCCATTGAGTATTTGCGAAACCATACCACTTTACAAGAACTTTGTTTCCACGTTTACGTATAACCTTTTCTACTAAATATGTGTTAGGATAGTTAGTCTTTTTTAGTTCATGTCCATAAAAGCCACCTTTTATGATTTCACCATTCCTATCCTTTAGTATGTATGTTGTAGGCTTGGTACGATTCACACGAAGTACTTTGAAGATTTCAACGCTCCAGTTAGATTCATAACCCTTTTCAAAATGTCCTTTATGTTTAGATATCCTGACATAATCACCAACACTAAACTTCCTTGAAGCCTTCTTCTCTCTTCGGTCTTGATTATAATTATACACAGTCAGAAGAAGATCGTTGTTTTTCACTTCATTAGGTTTCATGCGGATAGTTGAATGAAAAGTATCATTCTACTTTACAAGGATTCTAGGTAAAAGATCTAGCCACTTGTATGAGCCTTGGACTAAAAACTCTCGGTACATCATATTCTTCAAGGTTCGAATTAAACGTTCAACAGCCGCAGCCTTTACATTGGTATAGGTGCTGTAGTGGTTAATATTATACTTAAACATTAATCGTTTAAAGAACTTGTTAAAAAATTCTTTCCCGTTGTCACTTTGAGTATTCCGGGGAGGGACGTCCATTTCTTGTAATATATCCTCCATAGCCTTTGCAACATTAACTCCACCCTTATCCTTTAAGGGTTTTGCATATGCCATTTTAGAGTAAAAGTTAATTGCGATCAGGATGTATTTGAAATTTTTGTTCACTTTTGCATATGGTATCATTTCAATCAAATCAATTTGTAATAAATCATTCATACCTTTGCTGATAATTTTGCGTCGTAAATAGTTCCTCCTCGCCGATCCGTGAAGCTCTCTGGCGATATTCTGTTTGGCGGTCATGCTATAATTTTAGATGCTTTCAACTCCCGGATAATTTCCTCAATCTCTCGAGTGTGACTATTGTCACCAGCGTCCCTCGAAGCAATAAATAACCTCAGTCTATTCACTAATGTGTTAGGATTTCTCCAGAAAACGTAGTCAACCTCCTTATCAGGCTTATGCTCCTTCCATGCCAGTCCTAGACCTGAATGTGTATTGAGCAAGGGTCGTATTATATTCTTGTATTTATACGATTTACCAGATTTCAAGCGACCGTGTCTGCTGTAACCACTTCTATGAAGAAAAGTACTTTTAATAATCTTAGCGTACGTCTCCAAGTCTTCACTAGTGTATGCAGAAATCTGAGGCGTTCGCTTAAAGATGAGGTCCGTCAAACCGACGGTAGACTCATACGTTTCATCACCTATCAATATTTGATTATTTATAAAATGAATATCTTTATTTCCAAGCATATAACTTCCATCCTGATATCTCACACCGTACAATGTATCAATACGATCCTTGTCTTTTGAGCGAACGTGTTGAAGGTAAGTAGAAATACTTGTAGAATCACCAGCTTCATTCTTGACGGTCTTCACAGTCAACCCTCGTTGAGTGTCCAAAATATCCTTGAGGGGGCGGTTACAGGCTTCAAAGCTTCGGCCATGACATGCTGAGTCTCAAACCTGAGACCTTTTAGAGCTCTCAGTTTTTCTTTTACAGCCCTGGTATGCTCGGCTACAGACTCTTTAAGTCTTATGCTTTCACTATCCATCTTACAAATGATGTGAAAATAGACGATTACCTTCAATTTATAGCCTGCGTCCAGCTTGAGTTCTCAACGTGTCGATAGCCTTCGCTAACATCCCTATCGAAGTTCTCAGTTGCTCGGTTTCTTTCTTATGCTCCTGTGTATGTGTCTTGAACGCTTCAGCAAAGATTGCCGTATTAGCGTACTGGCTTCTGGCTGATTCTTCTAGAGTCGTCATTTGCTGCATATTAGTTTTGTAGGCGTCCATCATCATATTTACATTATCCTCCATTTTCTTAAGTTTATCATTGCAGCAATCAGTTTTGAGAGTATTCAAAACCTCTATTTTTAACTGTCTGACTGTAGCCTGTAAATCTGAAACTCGCTTCATCGCTAACTTTTCTAAATTACTAATTTTCTGATTGCAAAGATTCTGAAGATTTGTTTTTTCTCTATCAAGCTCTGCGGTAACTTGTTTAATAGAGTCCATTACAGAATCCACTCTGTCTTTTGTAGAGGTTGTTAGAGTATCCACTTTACTCGTAGTTTTATTCAGATTTGCTGTAATGTCTAGCAGCTTCTTGCCTATTTGCATCTCGATTTCCTTTGGTAAGTACATGTTTAACTGCTGTCGCGTCTCGTTCGATTTCCTAATGATCATAGCTCTAGCATATCTTTTATTTACAGCATCCGTATCTCCGAGAGGATCTGCTATATCAATGATTCTCTTATTGTCGAATATAATGTTACCATTACCATCTCTCGACTGCGTGAGTGAATTGACATATCCAACGATGAACTTTTTATTCACATCATTATCGTGAACAGGATCTAGCAATACCTTCAATCTAACTTTATCGATCACGACGTTATTTTCCTTATCTCTCTTGAGGATATATCTTGAAATCAATTCATCGATCAGGGTCTTAACCATAACCTCAACATTGTTAGCAGCTTGCTGAGAGAAATCTTGCATTCTAATTTCGAGAGCATCCACATAATTCTTATTGGAGGCGTCATGATTATCTTCAGGATCGTGAACATTGCACAATCTCTTATTCTTGAATTGATAGTTTCCTTTGACATCTCTATTTATGATAAAACGATCAAACACTCTTCTAACTGGACCAGTTCTCTGAGAACCGAACCTATCGATGCTCATGGTTAACTACGAATGATCATTTTCTTTTTTGTCGAGCTTAATATATACATCAAAACCATTCCTATATCGTCCCTCATTCATGTAAAATTCAGGAACTATCACAACAAAGGGTCTTCCTTCTGTAGAGCTCTCCCAAACGTTCTTACATAGATCTTAAAATTCATTGTAGGTCATGTCGGTATTTACATAATCTTCGTAAATGTGCTTTAAGTTTAAATTGTCTTGTCTGAAGAGTATTATCATGTTTGTATTATCGCGAATTAAATGTTCTGGAACTTTAGCATAGGACTGTGCTAGATATACAGAGTCGACATTTCGATGTCTACCCATACTGTAAAAGGATGCTATCTTTTCCTGCTTTTCAGTGATGACGTCATCAAATATAAAGATGGAATTTTCTTTGACTTCAGAAGGATGCAAAACATCATCCCCGTTGTCGAAGGTGTTCACTTCTATACCTTCGATGTTTCCGAGCACTTTAATTAGGTATTGGTACTTTGGTTGATAGAGAGACTTTGAATAAATATACAAATTTTCAAAACGTAGTCCATTCTCATGGAGTAGCATATTGAGTAATACGTTTGTTTTACCTGCACTGGAGCTCCCTAAAATAAGAGCTCTGACATTAGATGGAAATAACTTGCCATGACGATCACTTCTAAAGTCACTTTCAAAGTCTAATACCTGAATAGGTAGAGAGCAGTGCTGCTTAACAAGCTCCATGTTAACAACTAACTTATGAAATGTATGTGCGATGTTTATATATTACCGGATGTAAAGTAGTTAATGTTTCAATGCAATGATATAAAAGGGCTAATGCATGCAATTACTCGCTTAGTATATCATGAGAGCTAAGAGAGGAAGGTCGTTGCAGTATAAGCGTGGCTCCGGAATTATTAATTCCATAATTAATTCACTCCCCTTTGAAGCTCACTTACCTGGATATAGATATTGTGGGCCTGGTACTAAATTGGAAAAACGTCTAAAAAGAGGAGACCCCGGAATTAACCAATTAGACGAAGCTTGCAAACAGCACGACCTCGCGTACGCTGAGAATAAGGACACCGCTTCAAGGCAAATAGCGGATAAGATTCTTGCTGAGAAGGCTTGGAAACGGGTGTAGTCATCAGATTCAACTTTTGGTGAAAGGTTAGCTGCAAGGCTAGTAACTGCAATCATGAAGGGAAAGGTTGCAGTGGGAGCCGGAAAGAGGAAGAAGAAGAGAGGAGGGTTTTACCATTGCTACCCATCATTGCTGCTTTAGGCGCTGCAGCAGGCGGCGCTGCTCAGATAGCCTCTGCAGTCAATAAAAAAAAGGCTGCTGATAGGCACTTAGCAGAAGTTGCGAGGCATAACAAGGCGATGGAGACACGAGGAAAGGGACTCCGAAAGAGAAGGTGTAAGAAGAGGAACAAAGGAGGATTCTTACCTGCAATGCCGCTGATGTCGTCTTTAGCCGCTGCATCTAAAATAGCAAGGTCCTTGAAAAAAAGAGGATCTAAAGGCAGGGGTTTAAAGAAGAAGGCAAAAAACGGTGGAAGAGGATTGTACATATACCGGAGGAAGCCCTAAGTAACGTGGCCATCGAATATTATGCTAAACGTTTAAAAATTCCTTATTTTAGAGGAGTTTATATGATTGACAAACTTCCTTTAAAACCACACTTCAAAGAGAGACTTATTACCAATCTCGATACCTCCGATAATGAAGGAACACACTGGGTTGCTATAAGGAAAGAAGGTGATGTCGCATACTACTTTGATAGTTTCGGCAATTTGAAACCGCCTTCTGAGATTGAGAAATATCTACAAGGTGTTAAAATCTACTATAATACACAGAGATACCAGAATTTCGAATCAGTCATCTGCGGGCACTTGTGCTTGCAATTTCTTTTATCCTAGAAGCTGCTACATCGTCAAGATGAGTTATACAGTTACAGTGAGTGGGCCAGACACTGTTATTTCAACGTATTTAAACCCGCCTCTACAGCTAGATCCTCCAGGTCATTATGAGCTTGCTCTCTTGAATTTTGAAACATTCTATTCAATACCAAATGTCGATGAAAGTAATAATAGATTTCATTATATTCACAATGGTAAACCTGAAACCATTGTCATCCCGCATGGAACCTACGAGATTGCCGATATCAACGCATTTCTAAAGGATAAACTAGGCTTGAATGATGAAGTCTTCTTCATAAGGCCTAACAATAATACAATGAAGGCTGAGATTAAATGTCCTTATACAATAGACTTTTCTAAGGCTAGATCTATTGGTTCGCTTCTAGGATTCACAGACACTAAAATAATTCCTGCTGGAGAAGCGTTTGAATCTGACGATCTTGTGAATATATTTAAAGTGAGTATCATACGTGTGGAATGCAGTATTGCAACAGGCTCTTTCATTGACGGTAAAAGCGGACATTCGCTCTACGAGTTTTTCCCTTCTGTTCCACCAGGCTATCATATCTCTCAAGAACCTTCGAACCCGATATATTTACCTGTCATAGATACAAACTATATAGACCAGATCACTATTCGAGTGGTAGATCAACACGGAAAGGCGATCAACTTCAGGAACGAAGTTATCACTACAAGACTGCACATAAGACGCAATGGCAATACATTTTAAAAGACATCGCAAATACTATAATAGACGACGTACACCACGTTCGAAGCATACTACCTCTCCAGCTTCCGAGGAGTTAACACGTGCTAACCGCAAGTTCCTCGAGGGGTTAGGTTACAGAACGTTATAATGGACATCTTAAACGTGACAGAAGTTCCAGCCTTTGACGACAAGATCACCAAGGAGGAGGAGCATATTTTTCTTCCATACAACACCTCCGCTCTGGATGTAAACGATGAAATTAGAATACCATGCCAAGCTGAAGATTTGTATACGCTACCTAACAAGAGTTATCTCTACATCGAAGGTGCTCTCACCAAGGTAGATGGATCGCCTACTACAGCGAAGCTCGCTAATAATGCTATAGCCTTCATGTTTGATGAGATACGTCTAGATATGAATGCTACAACTATAGACAGAACAAGGAATCCTGGAATTACTACAACTATACGAAATTATGTGACTCTGAACCTTATGGAGTCGAATCGGCTGCTGAATGCTGGATGGGCCTATCCTGGTGAAGAAGTTGATATAGTACACGCGACGAATGGAGCTTTCAATGCTGTAGTCCCTCTCTCGATGCTCCTAGGATTTGCTGATGATCACAAGGAGCTTATACTCAACAGCAAGTTTGAATTGATTCTCATAAGATCCAAAGATTCTAGAAACTGTGTCCTGAGTTCGAATGGAGAGGAAGCTAATGTAAAGTTAACTAGAATCGAATGGAGGATGCCTGTAATTCGTCTTTTCGATGCTGAAAGAGTTCACATTCTAAAAATTGTCAAGTCTGATAAACCTCTACACCTTGCCTTTCGATCTATGGATCTTCATACCCAGCCTGCTGTACCCCAGACAAGATCTTTCACTTGGAATGTAGCAACAACATCTAAGCTCGAGAAACCTCGCTTCATCATAGTGTGCGCGCAGACTGCAAGATTGGGTGATTATAGCAAGAACAGTTCCGAGTTTGATCACTGCAACATTACTAATTTGAGACTATTCCTCAACAGTGAATGCTACCCCTACCATGATTTGAACTTGGACTTTAAAAATTCAAAGTTTGCTTCACTATATGAAATGTACTGTAAATTTCAAAGTTCCTATTATGAAAGAGATAATTATCCCCTCTTGAAGAGAAAGGATTTTCTTCACCGTGCACCATTATTCGTAATAGACTGTTCTCACCAACCAGAGGAGGTTATAAATGGAGCTGTGAACATCAGAATCGAGATTCAAGCATCTGCAAATATACCAGCCCAGACGTCACTGTACTGCCTGGTTCTACATGACAAAGTATTTACCTACAAACCTCTTTCTCACGTGATGCAAGCACTTATATAATTATGCATATGTTTGGGTGAATGGTTTTGTAAAGGAATGTACTAGGATAAGTTTATGAATAATAAATTGAATTCATATACTAAAACACTCTTTTATTGACTTTAGCATACATTTCAAGCATTTTCCTTCTTCCCCTCCTACTCCCTGAAAAACTAGTTGCTCCTGACTTGCAGAAATCATTTAAAATATTCAAATGTCTTTCAATATAAGGCAATAGCCGTTTTAGGTTCTTTACACCCTCAATGTCTAAAGATATTACATTATTATTTAAACATGTATTTCTGAAATGAATTGAGTGGTCAAAAAATACAATAATATTGTATGCATAAATTACATTGTCACAATATTCATCACACGCAAACTTGTTTTCTTGGCGTAGGTAATCTTCAATCATTGGAATGTTTTTGGATATTATATCCCAGTCTGATTTTGTGACATAAACAAATGATTTATCACTTTCGCAATTTATGTAGAGGGAGGGGGTGTCATAGTATAGTCCAATGTTCACGGAATGGGAGGGGGAGATGCTGACGTCATCAAGCGCCTGTGATCGATTCTCCATGCTCCTCCGGGGTATCTTCAATGAATAAGAAGACCAAAGGACCATCGTTGAGGATTCTCCTCTTACACCGTCTCTTCTGCTTTTTCTCCCCGGCCTCGTTCCGTCTCTTCCTCCGCTCCCTCCTCACACCCCTGCAACATATATTCAAAACAATGTTAGAAATAGGTTTAATTAATGATTTCATACGTCTGAAAGAGAAAATACATATATTAGAAAAATCCTCTCCCCTTGTCACACAAAAAAGTACTATCAAAGAGTGTCATACTCACTTCACGGGCTTGCACGATTCTGTGTGTATCTCGAGCGAGCAATCTGGAGTCGTCTGATTTATCCACTCCTGTACCCTCGTTGCTTTATCATCAGGGGTAGTAGTAATGTCGGGTAGTGGAGCGGCATCCTCATCCATAGGCTGTGTATGGCGCTCTGTGATTGGATATTCCACTATATCGACATCGCGTCTCTCAGGATCCAGCTCCTCTATTGGCACGGGTACCTTAGGCGCAGTCATTCGCAGTCTGTAATAATTTAATTTTTTAGGTTAGACACAGAGTAGCATTAGAAGCAGTAAATGAATATGTAATTTAGCATTTCTTCTACTTACTCGAGTTTTCTCTTCCTGCGCTGGTAGACCTCGCAGTTGTCGTTACATAGGAAGAAGGATGTCATGCGTTCATGCTGGGCCGTGTTAGTACAAAGTACAGAATGCATGTATCCGGTGCACGACTTTGTATCACATTCAGCTAGATGTTTCGAGACGAAGACATCGTCAACTTCATCGACATCGCTAAGATCCTCCACATCAACACCCCTGTGATTTTCACTGAAAGAATAAAATAATTTCAAGTTAGATTTCATTTAACATGCGTACAATATATTACCGAGTTATAGAAATATGTATATTACTTACATGTTGGCTCCTCGATAAACAGGACAGCTCTCTGTACACACTTCCAGTGTAGTCATCTGATCATGATGCGATGGTTGAGTACACAACACTGAATGCATTAAACCATTGCATGTTTCGGTATGGAAGTATACGTAGTGAAAATAATCTTCCCCGCACTCGCTCCAGTAATCATTCACATCAGATGCACGATGATCACCAGCCATTTCGATTATCACTGAACGAACACTGAAAAAACAATAAATAATTGCTCCGGCTACCGACGTTCCTTATATACTGTAGACGGTGACGTCACGCGGCGTTGGAGGGAGTGGAATGCATGTTGAGACCTGTTATTCACCCTCCAGGCAGAAGCCAGCCGTCTGTTTTTGAATACCAAGGAAAGTCCTTGGCGAGCGTGTTTTAACATGATTTACCGACGCCGACAGAGTGGAGCAGGGCTAGTCTACACGTCGAGGCTTGTTAGTGACGTCACGCACGCAGTCACGGAGTGGGGATGAAACTGGTTATTACCAGGCCGAAGTCGGCTGGCGGGTTTTCCATTACATGTTGGACTGTTGCCGGAGAGAGGTTAAGACCGTGAGCGTGATAGTTATACATATTCTACCACACATATACGATGGCGGTCAGGTGCGTGCGATTCAATTAATCAATCAAAAATACTTAATTGCTCGAAAAACAGCGTTTAATTGCAATAGCAGTATATAAACATTGATTATTCTTTCAATAACACATTACCTAATTGATTGACACAATTATGTACTCAAACGATTTGCCGATGTGCGGCAGGCATCGAGAATCGCATTCCCCCATCGCCAGGGCGGATTTCCAAGCCAGCGTCACGCACCGAGAACCCCATTCCCATATACCCCATCACCCGAGCGGCACATCCCCTACCCCAACCAATCACCCGGGCGGGATTTAGACCTAGGGAAGGTACGCGACCGGCGTATAGGAACAATACACACTCTCCCACCTATACACAGGGGAAGCAATCACACGGCAGGGATTTAGACAAGTCACAATGAGGGGGCGGGAATGTATCCACCGTATAGGAACAATACACACTCTCCCACCTACCCACAGGGAACCAATCAAACCACAAAGGGGAGGGAGGGTAAGCATCCAGCGTATGGGGGAGGGAGGGGGGCGGAGCCACCGGCACGCGACCAGACCACATGGGGGAGGGGGCAGGACCTGACACACAGACAGTGTCGGCATTAGGTGAGGCCACAAAGGGAGGGGGCGGGGCTAGCGGCACGCGACCAGGGCGGCATGTGAGGCCTCAAAGGGAGGGGGCGGGGCTTGTCGGCATAGAACAAAGAAGCTTATCAGATGGCGGCATATCCTTTGTGGCTCCAAGTCGCTATTTACTTTACTACTTAGTTCCTATAAACATTGTTCGTAAACTTAATATCTGCTGGCTTATGGTCTACTGTATCACCATCAATGATTACCATGTCTTTTATCCATTCTTCACAATAGGTGCTCGATGTGGCCGTCATCCATGCAATGCAGCCTTCCACCCTGCATTCAGGGAATCACACGCCTTCGGAATTGGAAAACAGCTCTGGTTGTTACCGGATTGCGTCACAGGCGATGAACACGCGTTCTTGTAGTGTCTGCACATCATTTATTGGGACTGCATACACCATGGTCTTTAAGTGTCCCCAAAACCAAAAATCTAAAGCATTAAGGCCAGGAGAAACGGAAGCCATCTGTCATGAAATATTCGTGTTAGCTCGCCTAAACCTATGATGAAAATGGCCGGTGTCCCGGTCCAGAGTACAAGAAAACAAATTACAGTACTGCAGTATCACAACAAAGCATGCGCCATTTGAATATTACCTTACACCAGACGTAAAGAACATATCTCACTGATAGAGTAATACATGTGTAGCACGCGGTAGAATACTATATGTTGACTGTTCTTGTGTTCTGTTCTTGCTTGATACACCATATGCAAACACGATGTGCAGCATAGTAACAAACCTCCACGTACAATGTGTTCTCATTCGCTTCGTGCCAAAGCTGGGAGTGAAGATATGTAACCTCCGCGTACAAATTAAGACCATATCTCAGAAAATATTAGGTTTACGACTAATTTTCATAGGAACTGTTTTTCTTCTTTTGTTGCATACTACCTCCTCTGTAAATATTGGAACCTTTTTTCCAGACACCTGGTATGTGTAACAATAATAATAGTCTTCTATACCTACATTATTTATCACATTAATACCAGATGTATTTATTTAATTAAATATATTTAATTAAGTCGTTAAAACCTTTCTGAGAAAACGAAAAAGAAGGAAACATTTTCTGTGAAAAGAGTAATTGGAGTATGGAAATTTACTTGAAAATGTTCGCTCGGTAGACTTAGGCAGGTCTAACTCAGATGTATAATTTGGTATTTATCCATCTCTTCGTTTCTGAGTTATATTATTCACAGACAGACGTAGGCACAGTTGAAAGTTTACATAAAGCAATTTAAAAAACAGTTTTCAAATTTAGTTAAAATCCGTTCAAAATAAGGGCGGTTTACTTCGGGAGAATGTAACAATTTTAGTTTTGGGGATTATTTCGCAAAATGTCCATAATAATGAATACTGTAACTCTATTGTACTGTTTCTGCCACAGAACAAGCGTGCATGCATTTGTACGGCTAAAACTCCCACATTTTGGAACACACTTTATTTAAAATATCTCTAAATATGTATCTTCGTACAAAATTTTCAGATTGTGCTAAAGCGTATTACACGTGGCATTTAATTCCATATTTTAGAGGTTCGTAGGTTCGTTTAATGGGAACAAAGGGACAAAGCGACGCTAACAGGTGCTCTGCAGTAGCGAACGTACCTAAAAAACGAATGACCTGAAACTACTTTATAACAGCGGCGTCTTCCAAGTTAAGTTTCCTTTGACCCTATTATCGCCAGTGCTGCCAGTTGCCATCAAAACGAGGAGTTTTATATCGGTTTTTAAAGTTTGTGACGACTGGAGTTCTGAGACAAATGCCCTCGTAAATTGGTTTAATATCCAGTGCGGCCGTTCAGCAGACTCCGTCACACATGAGAGTTGCTGTTACTTAGAATTACACATGGTAGCTTATCTATTGTGTACTCCCATAGCTTTTATAATTTTCATTATGAAAATATGGTCTTATTTCCCATTGGGTAGGTAGATTCTGAGAGTATAATTATTTTTTAACACGCAATTCATCTCACACTCTAAATAATTGAAATATACAGCAGTTCAACAACCGCTGAAATTGCATTTATGAAGTAAGACCACTAAACATTCACACATTTAGATTTTTTCTTCATAGGATGCACTGGTTAGCGGTAACTTATTGAAGGTACTCTCTCGAAAATGTCCACCTCCCATTGGCTCCCGTTTTGCTATTCGCCGTTTCCCAGATGAATCCTGTTAAAGGTTTCAGTTACAAAGTTTAGGAACACAGCTTTTGAAATAATAGAAATGTTTACTCTGGTTGCCACATTTACCCCGAAATATGTTCTGGACTTCACTTTATACTGATGCCAACGATCCCCTATAGCTTACCTAAGGTAAAGCAGGTAATGTTTTCGACGAAAACTTTCCATGTCGAGATTTTATTGAATATATATACATTTTGTATATATGTATATACATATATAACATAATATATTGATTTACCCTAAACCGAAAGAAGAATTTCACAAACATGTTCATGAGTTACCGCGAATGTGAACGACTCTATTCAAAAACAAATACTCAGATAAATAGCAAACTCCATCTAGCACCTTTTAAGGATGCAGGGTGAATATTACAATAAATTTTATTACGTATTATACGTATTAAATTTATTTAATGACTTTCATTAAAATATCATAAATTTGAGATGTTGTTATGACGAATGTAATTATTTTGTAAATAGCCTATTAAATCCTCTTAGTTCTTATTGAATTGCAGATAATTAAGAAACCATAAAATATGTCCAAACATTTACGATAGAAAAAATGCTGATCTTATTAAAATACATAATCGGTATGAAATAAGAACCTTCATGACATTAATTAGTTCAAAATATTTGCCAATGTTTGTGTCCTTTTTTTCGTTTTTGCAGTAAACCTTGAAATATTAAGTGACCGTTCTTCTTTTTTCTCATGAGTTCAGGAGAATGTCTGCAACATCATGGACAGCATATATACATAATATATCAATTTATGTGTTTTAACAGCTTTAGTGCCTCAGCCTAAAGAATATACACGGATGTATCAGAACTACTATTCCAGTTTTCTGATGCGACAGAGGACATTACAGTAAACGTTTTTCTTAATAAAGTGATGTCTGCAAACGTATAAGAAATAGACCTTATCACTCATATTGTGGTTGCATTTGTTTCAGCTACTTTCTTAGCCATGGAAATAATTAACAACTGATTTAATATGCTCCAACTACTCTTGTCACCGGAAATAATAAGGAGTTGTATTTAGTTTGTTTTGTATGTGACAAAACATATTTCGTGAGCTCGGTTTGTTTAATTTGATGGTATTAAAATGCATCAATAGACAAGTATTTAATTAGCAGGCATGCATAAAGCATTTGAAGCAGATACCGCAAAGCGAATCTATGAGGACCATAATCCTTGCCATGGATCAACGTCTCTGAAATAGTAGCCAGTTCCAGGTAAACAAGGAGGATTGTAGAGGACATTATAGTTAGAAGCTGAGGTTTTACAGAGGTTTGAAGATGATTCACGAATAGCTGTTGCTCACCAGTCACATTTGGGTATGGAGAGTCTTAAGGAGTGTGAAAAGCATCCATGTCATATCCAAAAATAACAAAAAGTAATCTCAGATATCGACATGGGGGTCAAGGTCCTAAAGCATGGACTCGTGAACGGAAGGTACGTTGTTTAAATCCCTCCAGGACCGTCCTCCTCACTAAGGTTATTTCCAGGTTTTCCTCAGGCGTCATAACTGGCAAACGCCGGGGAGACACCCTAAATTTAGGCCTGGAACGTTTCCTTAACAAATTTCTTTTCACAATTATCATTTAATTTCAGATACGAGGCGTGTTTTTAAAGTAAGCATGTTTCAATATTTTGCCGCTGCAGCGCAGCAGTCCCGACTTTGAGCATGCGCGATCACTTCCTCCATTCATAAGGAAGCCAGACGCAGCTGTAAGGGATCGTCAATTTGTGTTTTCCTGTTGTTAGAGAGCTTCTAAATGTTCAAAACAATCGAACGACTGTGAGGTTAGATCAGCGATTCTTTTTTCTGAATGCGATAAATGTTATGCCAGCAAATATTCATCCCCAATTGCGTGAGGTTTATGGGGAAATAATAATGAGTGAAGGAATGGTGAAGTAGTGGGTAGACAGTTTAACGAAAGTCGTGAAAATGTGCATGATGAGCCACGGAGCAGCCGACCTCCTGTGTCACGGATGATTTGGTGCAAGTTGTGGAAGAAAACATTCGAAAGGACAAACGTTTTACCATATCGATGTTGTCTTCGCATTCTCCGCAAACTTCAACATTGTGACAGAACGCTTAAGATTTCGGAGATTGTGCTCAAGATGGGTGCAAAAAATCTTACTGACGAGCACAAGAACAAGTGATCTGCCGCTGCAGTGACTTTTCTCATGCAATATGCTGAGGAAGGCGATGATTTGCTAACGCACATCGTTACAGGTGATGAGACATGGGAGTCTCACGTCACTCCTGAATCAAAGCAACAATCCATGGAGTGGAGGCACACATCCCCCGTGAAGAAGAAATTCAAACAGACGTTTCGTTTTGGTTCATAACAATGCACGACCACACGCAGCCAAACAAACTCAAGATCTGATCGCGTCATTTAGTTGCGAACAACTCGACCACCCTCCCTACAGTGCGGATTTGGCACTAAGCGATTTTCATCTGTTTCTTCATCTGAGGAAATCCCAGGGCGCAAAAAAACATTAAACCGACGATGATGTTGTGAAACAAGAAGTGCAGACTTGGATTTCATCACAGCGACATCATTCTTTGATGAAGGAATACAAAAACTGGTTTCCCGTTCCATAAGTGCCTGAATAATGGTGTTGACTATATGAGCAGTAGTGTAAGGTATAAGGTAATGAATGATAATAAAATATTTGGAAAACAACGTTCCGTTATTTTTAAAAATTATGGGTACTTACTTGAAAAATACGCCTCGTATCGTCAGTGTCCCAGTCTGTGGTACAGGATTTAGTAAGAACGGTCATTCAACGCCATAAAAATTCCACATGAATATCCTAACAGGCAACAATTTGTTGGATGGTATTTACTCGTATACTGTTAGTGAATATTTTGCTATACACATATTTGTACAGAAGGACCATGTTTTTCAAGTGATGGCATGTTTTCATTTTCCCCATCATACCACTATAGCTTGAAAACGAATTATTTCCGGGAATTACTTTATTAAGAAAAATGTTTAATTTTATGTTATCAAATCAGTCAGTTAAGAATAGTTATGCTGATACACCTGTGTAACATTACATTACTTAAATGCAACCATTTTGGGAATATTTGTTGGAATTAACAAGAATTAAGTAAAAACTCATAGGATAACAGTGACATGACTTTCTCTACCCATTATTTATTTCCATAGCTACTATAAACACAATTCATAGAAAAATTCGTTTTTCTCCTTTCTATCAATCAAAATATATACTCGCCAAAAATCGGTTTAATGTATATCTTGTTTTAGGTACATAGGAGCAATCGAACTGTAGCAATTTTTCAGAAATAGTTAATCTAATGACAGAAAATCATTTGAGATAAACTGTATATTTTAATTACCTCTACAGTTCTCCCACTAACTTTCACGACTTCATAGCACACAAAATTCAATGAGATAGAAGAAAATTTCATAGACTGTTTACAAAAGAAATCAATATATGCGTTTTGTTTATAATTACGATACATCAATCTAATTATGATATTGTAATGAAAATCTTAGATTTATTTTTGAGGAAACAAATACACAAAAAAAATCCACCTAAAGGATTGTTTGCTGGTCTAATTTTCTGAAAATAATCTATCAACGTTGAAAAGGTAGATGGTAATTATGAAACTTTAAACATTATTTCATATGTATAATCGCCTATAACTACTCTGACACATGAGTGACTTTAGCTTTAGGGACCTTGATGTTAAAATACTTTTATATTGGGTTTTACAGTTAGCTTATACTACTAATACCTAAAATTTATTTCATTCACATTCCATTGACACATTCAAACTTTGCAGAGGGAAGAGGCTGAATCTAACTAAAGAAACATATCTCCGCTCCACCCAGGAATACAAACCGGGACCTCTGGTTTGAGAGCCAACACGCTGACAACTCTAATCTTTAGATTAGTGTTCAGGCTCGGTTTTACTGCATACGGTACCACAAGTAGTGGGCATTGATTTTACATTAAATGAAATGATAATCGGAAAAGGAAATTTGGGAAGGAAACGTTCCAAGCCTGAGTTTTAGGTATCTCCCGAAATTTGCCTCTTATAAGAACTGAGGGAAACCTGGAAAAAGCCTCATTCATTGAGGACGGTCCGGGTGAGATTCAAATAACCCGTTCTCGAGTCCATGGCCTTAACGACCTCGGCCATGCTTATGACAGGGTAATCTAAGTATAAAATGCGGTATTTCGTTTTTTTAACAATGCTGTTGACAGAACTACTGGCACGCACGCTCTCTTCCACACTACATCCATCATTCTAAGAACACTTCTTTTAGATTTAACCACGAGTGTTCACAAGGAACGTTTGCAATCGAATATTTGGGTGCAATGCAGTTCTTGATCGACCGTAAATATCCAAGTGATAGCCAGAGTAATTAGATCTGTAACAGTTATTTAAAAGTAAACGTGGAAATAAAATGATGGTGAGTGGAGTAGCTGTGACTGTTACACATAAGCATTTTCTTATGTTCTCTGCTTCTTCATAGTTGATCTAATGTATCTAATATATGTCTAAAATGTGTTTCTTATTCCTGCTCAACCAGAATCTTAGACTAGAAAAAGAATGCCAGCCACATACATCCAAAGGTCTTGTTTTCCCACCGCTCGCTAGATGTCTCACCTCTCAACTACTCAAGATTGTTCAACATTGTTTATTCAAGCCAGTGGCTTATACATTATTAAAGCGTCTTGCGCTGATCTCTGAGCATGAATAAGATTGAGCACGCCGGGGTGATGCTATGTCATTCTTTGTTATAAGTCTCGTCTTCCGTCGCTTCGCTTCAGCACGCGGGTGTTCACGTAAAATATCTCTTACACGTTTAATAATCACGTAACGGATTCCACCTTTAATCTGGCAAAATTAGACACTACTCTTTATAGGCCTTCTCAATAGCATTTTCGCCTATCTTCACATCTAATGTCACGAATAGAACAGCATGTATAATGACTGGATCGACTTACTACCTTGACCTCAATTTCTTTCACCCTCCGCCAATGACAAGTTTATCACGTTACATGTCTCACATTAGCCCGAATTAGCTGCACTCTGAATCTCCCCACCAAATTCAGGATGTTTATACACCATTCAACCATCTAGAAATATGTTGTGCTTAAATCAATGAGAATTAAAGCAAACGTTTACCACGGCAATAACTGCCTGTTCTAATTTCGGAAAAATGAGGAACCATACTTAAATTACAGTATAGGCGTTTAACAACGTGTTGCGAATAGAATTGTTCGGCAGTTTGTTGTGGGTTTAAGTTCAGCATGAAACTAAAAGCAACATTCACTGCTTTGCAATTCCATAAACAATTCTGGTCTTAAAGGAAGCAAGTCAATCTTGCATGCAGACATTTTTCAGAAACACCATGCTTATACAGTTTTATGTAAATTTTTTTAAAAACTTCAATAATAAGCGCGATACTACAACTTTAAGTTTGCGCTTCGTTAGACCCTCCACTCATTTTGGGCACACTTATTAAGATGTCCTACAGCCTATTTTTAAGTGGGGCTCGTCACACATTTATTGTATACCAAGTTTATAACAAGGGGTTCGGACATTTTTGCGTGAAAAATTAACCAAGAATATGTTGTGTACATGCATGAAACATCACCTTTATATGAATACTCTAATCATAACGAATATAAGTGAATTTTTGACGGTTAGAAAAAATAATATGATTGTAAGACGTCAAGACCTTTTGAAAAATAGTATAAGTATGGCTTGAACAATAATTTAATTTTGTTTTGGAATCAAAACATCTTTACTCTATGTTTAATGCAAAAGGCATTGCTTCGAAAATGTTTATTCGATTAGACTGGCCTTTGAGAAAGAACGGGAGGTTTTCTGTGCTCTTGGGAAAGGATTTTCCTCGGTCGATTGCCTAAACTGGGATTCATAAGAGGCTCTTCTGACTGAGGGGCCCTGGCTGATGTTCGTTCAGTCGATAAGCATTTTTCTTTGATCCGAGCTCGCACGAGATTCGGCCAGCTTATAAACACCGCATTCAAGTGACGTCATCTGAAAGTACGCAACAGTTTAAAGCCGCAGCGGGGTGCGTAATATGGATATGGAAATCATATTGAACTTCTTGACGGGATTTCACCAATCCCCTACTCTGCATGCAGAGTAAAACGAAAAGAGATTTCGTAAAGCCTTCTTTCTTTTTGGTTTAAAGCGCTCCAGTAGGTTGCGAGGTTAAAAATAAAATAGTCGCATTGTGTGCAGAATATAAGATAATCAGTATACTTAAGGAAATACACATATATAAATCTATAACTATCAGTTTTACCACAATATTAAAATAAAATTCGCGATCACTTAGAAATCCTACATCACGTAAATGTCTTAAATTATGATTTCATTTACATTTTGAGGATGAATGGAATCTAAGATTATAAAAACTGTAATGTGTTACATTCAATTGACCTTCTACTCACTCTTCTGCAAAATATTCTTACAAAAGCTTATTCTTTTATCCACTTCATATCAATCGATATAAACATTTGCAGAGTTTCGCTACACATTTCGTTATAGATACAAAAGGAACACAGAAGGCCGAAGCGATAGTAAATTCCTTAAAAAGCGAGTGGCTTTGTGCTGTCTTTAAAATTCCACACCCTGCATGAGCACTAGAAACAAACGAATGGAGACTTAGCACTTGAAAAAGTATAAAGTATTTGAAAATTTAAACCAAAAGAATATATTGGAAATTGTTTCCGAAAAAAATGTTTATTTGAACAAATTGCGTGTTTTAACGAGATCTAAATTGTTTGTTGATTAAATTTTTGTCTACAAGTCACACGACAGCATTAAAGTGAATTCCGAATAAAGAGGACATCACAGACTATTCGCAGATAATTCAATATATGTATTATACTAGACATGCAAATATCTTAAAACATGGTATTTTAATCAAAATCGTTAGGATAGGATTATAAACGGAGGGGGGACTTACAGCTCGACCTACGCAGATCTGTTGTACCCAGGTCCCCAATGGGATGCCCCCGGAGGGAGGGAAGAGACAGAGGACGGGGCCGGATCAGGAGATACGACAGGTAGAGGACAGGGTCCCCCATTTACAGATTTGAACACCCGGATGGTGGTTGATGCAGCCGGTTCCCCTTCCTCCCTGTGGGCTTACATACTCCCTGGGGGGCCCGGACCCGGAGAGCGCTCGCAGTCCGGGGACGAAGGTTTACTCAGAGCATCCTTTTCCCCTGCCACGTATACGCCGAGACTCCTACCGACACTTGTAAGCCTGAAAGAAGTCAAGCGGATGAAAAGTGAAGTGAAATGAGAATTAAGGTGAAACGGAGGGACAGGAAATTCGGGAGATATAATGGTCCTTCCCGGCCTGGCGACCGGGGAAACTTCCGAAAAAAAACAATGTGTCAGGAAGGTCGGCCACGGGAATCGAATCCACGAGCTCCCGATTGTGGGCCGCAGATGTTTCCGCCTGAGCCATTCCGCTCGGTAACATCGTTAGTCATTCCTGAGAAAATAGAAAACATAAAAAAATGATCAATGTTTTGGTTTGGTAAGGTTTTCTTGAATATCGTGTCGCATCCTTCTTAGAAGATGTTGAACTTAAATATCATTTTACCCAACACAGTTTCGAGCTGTGCTGATCACATACACATAAATACAGACACACACAAGCACACGGATGTTCGTCTAAACATGTTTTCTTTATTCGGGGAACTTTGAAACAGGTCTTCTGGTGAAATCTGAATACAGAATTTTTTAATGTAATACAGTTCTTCCTCTACTTACTGAAGGTAAGCGGCAGAGTAAATAAAAATGATATAATTTTTAGGAAGTGATCCCAATTTGCGTATTTTAAATGGCACACGCTATGATTTTTACATATTTCAATAGTACCTACTCTTAGGACCGGTTTCTGAAATCTAATTATCCGTAAACCTAATTAATTGCAAGCTATGATCAAATGGCGTTTGTGGAATCTCTATAGCTACCTTAACATCACTGATACCCCAAATGCTTCTTACCTCCCTGTCAACTCCAACCCGCAGCCGGTAACCGGTTGCACTGCCCTTTTGGGAGGAGGGAGGTCAACTGTTCTTATAAAGTCTATGACTAGCTATAATTTTTACTTCCATTATCCATAATTGCAAACCTATTTTTTACTTTTTCTACTACCTACTTCCGATAGGCAGAGGAGGTAGGTATTGTATTCCACCCAAAAATTCCCTACCGAGATATCAGCGGAAATACATGTTTTGATATCCCCTGAATCGGAAAACAGCTCTTTTCAGGGCGCACGTGTTTGTATACATGTGTGTGTGCGCGCGCGCGCGAACAGTAAGAACTCAAAAACAAAATAGTACAAATACCAAACTTGGTATTCACATTCCGTGTTTTTTAAAGATGCACCCTTAATTACACTTTATATGCACACTTTTTCATTATTTTACTTTTTCAAAATAGTTCTATTAATTTCGATTAACATTGTTGTGAAAATAATATACAAAATATTTAGATGTTAAAATTCAAGGTTTGTATCAAATAAGCATTAAGCATTAAGCATGTAAAAGATATTCGTTGTTAATGGTTTGAATTTTTTCAGTACTTCTGTATGTTTTAAATGCTAGGTTAACAGCGTTTTGCTTTTCGCGATGTCATGCAAAGACTATGGTATTTCAAAGCCAGAAAATTGCGACCCGTTTTTTATAGATTTGACTGTGTGTTCATCTTCCTAGCCCCTGTTGTAAACACAAACAAAAGTGTAATAAAATTACTTCTGCGGACATTTTTTTCGCTTCAGTATGAAGTAGACGAAAAATAAATGTTTATAAGATTATGTATGTGGAAGCGTTAAAGAATAAACAATCACGGTTGGAAAATTCATATGAATGTAACGCCTCAAAATTTTAATATGAAGAAAGAACAGAAAATATACCCGTACTTAGCAGATTAAGTATTCTGGTATTTTCCAATGTTTTTTTTAATTTAATAGCTTTAATTCTTAACTTTTTTCGTGTGTGAGGTTTACAATACTATATTGCGATATAAGTGCAACTTTGGAGAACGCTGCAGTTCCTGAAAGTACGAGACGAAGTCGAGTTATTATCTCATGTGTATTCATGTTATTTTTTCGATGATATTGAATAATATAAGCACATATCACTTACGCAAAAATAAAATTAAATACTAACAGCTATTCAACACTGGTTCCAGTAGCAACGTCACCAACATTAACTTTGGTAACGAATTCGTATTCGACTATCCACGCCTTGTTGTTCACCTTAAAAAAATCAATAACTTGCAGTTCTTACTTAGCTGCTGTATGAATTAAATTGTACGTAAACATTTATTAAATAAAAAGGAAGTAAAACCCCAGGTAAGGTATAAATGGTAAACTTAAAATATTAAATATGCTTATTTTCTATCTCTGCAATAATATATCGAAAGTTAGAGGATTTAATGAAGTTCTGCACATACGTGCAGTAAAATAGCAAACCATGCAGCTAGGTTATGTTACCAGCGCTCAATGCGGGAAATTCAACGTTTCACCATGCGAGAATGAATGGGAATTGGATCATAAAGCACTATCGTCGAAAAAATATGTTACATGCATTTAGCAGAGCATATGTTTTGTTATAGTATCTGAAATGGGAATACCCGAAAATGAATGAAAACGGAGGAAAAAATATGGAAGTTAGAAATGATTTATATTGTTGCTGAACTTTCTCATTAGCGGCTTAGTATTTTCAATTTCAAAAATTTATTTCTCGGTCAGTTTAAATCATATGTGGATGACATTATCAGGATTATAAAAAGGTCGCAGTACTAAATGAACAGAAAATAGTGTTGTAAACAGTTTTTAAACATCACAAGACACTAAGTTTCACAGAGAGATAAGGGATGAGGGTGTGGGAGAGGAAGAGTGTGGATGAGGGAAGTGAGAGATGAAGATATAGAGAGGAGAAAGAGGAAGAGATAGATGTGGAGAAGAATCTAAACAGTTAACGCAGAGCTCTCGGCTTTGCTATTAAGCAGTAAGTGTTCATTTACATAGAACGAGTAGAATCGGCACTCAAATTTATTTGTGATAAAGAGATCTTACTATGGAAAGAAAAAGCAATAATCGTAAAGTTTCAAGCACGCTCTTATACTTGAAAGAGTGTAAACATGCAACATCGAATACCCAGCAAACGCTACGAAAAACTATATTGGACTAAGTGTATGTTTTAGTGGGTTCTGCACCTTTCCTGAAGTAACCTTTTGAATACGAGTACCTCTGATAATTTCACAGTGTTGTACAAATTTCAATAAATATGAAGACGACTTCAAGATATACATATAATTTGTCGTATTGACATCTAAAATATATCTTAATAAACATTACTAGAGTCATTCCTGAGAAAATTAAAATAGCATAGGTGGCCGAATTTTATTGAACATCTTCTCCTGACATGCTTAAAAAGTGTTGCCTTTTTAAAATATTACTTTTTTCGTTTATTCGACTTCATTTTTCAGTTATACTGTTCATAGGCACAAACATACAAACGGCACACACACACACATATACACGCGCGCGAATATGATTTTCATAGCATGCTTTCTCTTGGTTCAGTAGATCCCAAAACCAGTATTTCCGGTGGAATCTGATATCAAAGTTTTGGTTGAAATACTATACTTCCTCTATTTGGCATCCTTACAAGATGAGAGTTCGGTATTCATCTGACTTTGCGTTTATTAATATGTTGGTTCGTCTTATTTATATTGGCCACATACACACTGGGCACGCATATTCCTTTCAAGTATACTTTTCTTTCGTAACCTGGAGACTTTTAAATCATGTATTTCGATATCCAATTTTTAGGATGATAGGTACTCTACCTTAGGTAGACGATACAGAAAATTAAAGTTTTTAAAAAATCATTGAGAACCTTCCGAAGTAGTTATTTTATTCTAGTTAATTTGATATTTCGCGATAACGCTCCTATGCATCATGCATTCTTCTAGTTCTTTATAGGTATATCCCGAAACTCTTGGTAAGAAATTTCGAAGCCAGTTTCACCACAAAATACTGGGACAAAATTGCATTTTAAAAGCTTGTACTTGGGTAAACGACACTGTTGTCATATTTACAGAGCTTCTCTTTAACACGGTTCATCACAGAGAGGCATTTATGCTGTGCTGACGGACAAACGCGATTTGCACTTTTAACTCATTAACATTTTGTCATGTGTAGCAGCAAATCCGCAATCCTATTAGTGAAACGGCAATCAAAATGCTAAGCTCTTGCAACACGCTTACCCAGGGTTTGCTGTACGTGGCTTTCTCACAATATACAATTCAACGTGTACTGCGTTTTAATACGCTACTCCATTATTACGCTAGTTTGTGATGTCACTTTTAGAGAAAGGAGGAAACGTTTGGAAAACGAGCAAAACTAGTATCCGTATTCATTTTACAAAATTATATTCCAATCTAGTTGTATGTGATCAGATGAGTGACTTATACATATATTGCCAACATAAATCTATACTATATTTTCATTTTTATTAAGTATTTATTACAAGACTATACGACGCACGCGCTTAATCTGAATATGGTTTAATAGCAGTATTGTGCTTACAAGAGAACAATTATTGCAAGATACGGTTATAGCGTGCGTATTTTCGCAGATGTTCTTATATTACATTGGAACACCAATGCCAAAATTGTAAAACTTGAATTGTCGCCTGCTGCTCGGTCAGTGTATAATGCATATAGTCCATTGTCATTCAATTTGCGGAGACACATTGCCTGCATCTGTCCAAGTAAAGCACAGTCCGTTTTAAGATATTAGTTAGTGATGTTGCCAATTCGAACCCTGATCCAGTTCCACAGTACCCATGAACATTCAGTTAGCATGTGGTGTAGAGTGACAAGGTGTCCACAGCGATTCCAGTTGGAAGTGATTGTGCTGCGGTGAAACTGTTATTCCTCCGTAGGACTATGTCACTTATTGCTCTGTATGCGATGATTTTCCAATTTGAGGAGACATTTGAACGCAAAGGACTGCCATAGAGAGTTCAACTTCAAGTTAGTGGACACTAATATATTCTCATTCCATAATGGTTAGGAATGAGTCGAGTTTGGAAGGTATTGTTCTGATATCAATGTTGAGAAGCTGAGCAAAAAAAGATTACCAGCATTAGCGGATGCGAGAGAACTCCCGATGCTGAAGCAATTTGGGTAAATGTCGAGTACTGTTGTCTACATTGAGTTGGTCTTGTAGTATTGAGATTTTAATAAGTAATGCCTTACATTTATGAAAACTGCAATTAGGTTTAAACCGCCTGCAATAACAGGCCGGCGTATTTGCGATTTGGCAACACAAATTACCATCCATAAGTAATACTTAATGACTAACTCAAATTGTTTAGTAAGGTCTTCTGGAAGTGATATTATTGGGTCAAGGTAGCATTGTGAGGATAAAACATGAGATTAATATGACAGTTCGTTTGGGTGATGTATCGATATCTGCTGAGCTAACGGGCCAGTTGAAAACGGGCCGTGTGCAGTAGTGATGTCTAGTTCATTTGTATCATAGTAGATACTTGAGAACATTTCATTCCAAGTATTTTGATGCGGTATTTCACTGGAACTCCCGCAACTCAATCACTACCATAGTAACGGCAACTTGGTGTACTTAACCTTAGTCATGCACGCCTGTTCATGGGCCTTTAATAGGTGAGGCAGAAACAGAGTTGTTGCTTGGAATTTAGCATAAACATAAAACCATACGCGTAGCCTCGTATTGTGAAGTAAGCAATTGCATAGGAGTACGTAAGTACACTTATTGGGTAAGAAAGTAGTTCAGCACATGAAAAATTCCAGCATGGATAGAGGGCATCCTTGGCGGCTCGCAATCTTGATGTGTATGGATTTGATGAAATAAACGTTGATTTGAATTTTGGAGCAGCTGAAAGCAGTAGGCTTTCTCAAATATAATACAGTTTTAGCAGGCATAGGTATTCGTTGTAGCACTTTAAGCATATACCCATGATCAATACTGTGGAAGGATTCTCGAAATCTAAGGGAAAACTGCAGTTTCCTCATCATTGTGGTCTGTTAAATGTATTGAGAGGTTTTATTGGTGATATTCCTTTCCGAAATACCGCAGCTTTGTGCAGCACTAATTAATTCTGGCAGAAGGTTCTTAATCCGTTAGCGATAATTCTGAAGAAGAACTTCATGTCAGCATTGAATAAGGTAATATGTTTGTAGACTTGCATTGTGGAGCTATTTTGAGCACTAAGGCTACAATCCCTTCATTAAACTGTGACAGGTTCTCAGCAGCATGAAGCAGGAATTCATAATGTGAAATAAGGGATAGCGCCCTTGCCCCAATACTTCTTACAGAAGCTACGAGGGCTGATCAACAAAGACTGAGACTGATTTTTTCCTGTAGCTTCCGTGATAGTTTCGTATCTGTAACATAAATATTTGAAAAGAGCGGGTTTTTATGTATAATGTTGGTAGGCGGCAGCACTCTCGTATTGGTAGTTTGGTAGTAATGCTCTATTTTGTAGACCCTACGTGCATTTCGCATACCAGACTATGGAGGTGATGCATTTTTTAAATCGATTATCACCGGTGATGAGTCATGGCTGGATCATTATGATCCTGAAGGAAATCAAGCCAGCACAGTGTGGAAATCGCCAGGTTCTCCAACTCAAAAAAGGCAAAAGTTGTTCCATCTGTAGGGAAAGTGATGGTGATCACATTTTTTACTGTAATGGAATGATTTACCAGTATGCAGTTCCTCCTCACACTACTGTTACAGCAGCATACTACACGTCAGTATTGGCTACACTGAGGAAGCACATTGCAAAGAAACGACCAGAGCTTTCTCGGACTGGGTGGCGACTTCATCATGACAATGCACGGCCTCACGTCGCAAATCAAGTCATGCAGTTTCTGGCTCGATTCAACATTACCTGTGTACCACATCCACCGTATAGCCCCAATCTTGCACCCAGTGACTTATTTTTATTCCTATCACTAAATGCAAAGCTTAGGGGTATTCGATTTGAGAACTCTGAAGCAGTGCTCAAGAAAAGTGAGGCGATTCTCAAGGACCTGACAAAGAATGGTCTGCAGCACGTGTTCAAGGACTGGCAGAGACGCTATAAAAAGTGCATTGAACTAGGAGGGGACTACGTTGAAAAATACCATGTAAACATTTAATTGGAGTAATAAACATCTGTGGAAAAAAAATCAGTCTCAGTCTTTGTTGATCAGCCCTCGTATGTATGCCATCTATATCAGAAAGGGAGTTGGAGCTGGAGGATTGAACCGCACGCCGCAGTTCCTCAATAATGTCGTCTTCTAAGCGTAGCGAACCTTCAGCTATACTTTACAGAAAACACGCTGAAGTAAGATGATGCGCTTGTGTCCGATTTTTCCTATATGGTCTATAGTATAAGGAATGTTCGAGGCGTTTTTTTAAAAGAAAGCGCCGATAATGTTTTAAAAAATAACAGTGCATTATTTTAAAAATGTTTTATTATCATTAATTACATTAACCCTTACACTACTTCTCCATATAGTCACCGCCGTTATTCAGACACTTGTCGTAACGGGAAACCAGTTTGCATATGCCTTCGTCAAAGAATGATGCCGCCTGTGATGAAAGTCAAGTCTGTACTTCTTGTTTCACAAATCACCGTCGTTGAAATGTTTTCCACCAAGGAATTTCTTCAGATGAAGACACAGTTGAAAATCGCTTGGTGTCAAATCCGGATTTACGGAGGGCGGTAGAATTATCCCCAACAAATGATGCCATCAGATCTTGAGTTTGTTTCGCTGTGTGTGGCCAGACATTGTCGCTTCTTACTATTTCCCCATAAACCTCACACAATTGGCAACGAATACGTAACATTTCTCGGATTGAAAAAACGAATCACTGATCTGACTTCACAGTCGGCGGGTCGTTCGATTATTTTGAAAATTTCGAAACGCTCTAAAACAACAAAACACAAAGTGACGATCGCTCACAGCTGCGTCTGGCTTCCTAATGAATGGGAAAAGTGATCACGCATGTTCAAAATCGCGACTGCAGCGGCAAAATATTAAAACAGTATTTACTTTATACACACGCCTCGTATGTTACGGACGTTATTTTGTCTCCAATCTTTATAATAAGCTGGGTATTAAATTTATTATTGCCGCCATGTTTCACTGAAGCTATGTGGCACAAAGACATACGTTCTGCTACTTAAATAGTGTGAACACGCGCGTGAAGTTACTGACGAGCCGACGGTGAGTGCACGGTGGTCGGTCCCCGTGCAGAACAATAGCCCTTTATGTGCCGCTTCCCCGCCCCAGAGTTTCCTTTCGGCAGTTCAAGTAGTTTCCCTTCCTAGAACGTTCCACTTTGTATATGGGGCCTATATAAGAAGCAGCTCTTGCCCGCAGTTGAGTGCAGTTAGTTACGAAGTTAAATGGCGTCAAGAAGACAAAGAGTTTCGACAGTGCCGAGTGCAGTTCACTTGTTAGTTGTGACTCAGCAGTTTAGTTGTTTTCTGTTCTGAGTGCATGTCAAAAGTGTTTCAAGTATAAAGTTTGTGATACGCTGAGCACCTAAGTAACAAATAAAAACTGTTTAGCAACAACTGGTGTTTGCATTTTTTGCGAAAAGAACGACTGGGAACCTAGTTTTACACGTCCATGATAACTTCATCGATATGTTGATTTTTTCCCTTGATGTTTCCCACTGTGTTCAGTACAAAAATGGCCTGCTTTTTTAACTATTAGTTAAGTCCTCAAGTCATGATACTACTACATAATGTAGCACCGTTATATAAATTTACAAACCTGGGTTTTCTTTAGAACTTGTTAAATACAATTCTAGTGTATGCATTCAAACTCTGTAAGAGTGCAAGAAAACACAAAAGCATATAAAACTACTTGAAAGGTAATTTATCCGGAAAATTACAATCTGTTATCTCAGTTCTATTAACGGAAAGACACGAAAAATGGATTGTATTAAAAAAAGTGCATTTGTTTGTATTTTGCTGAGAGGAACATTTTCAGTCGCATGTTTTTTTATTTTTCCTTTCCTCTCCATTTACTTTCTCAACCACTTAGCTATGGTAGATCGTCGAAGTATTGTATTCCACCCAAAACTTCGATATCGAGATTTCCCTGAGTCCCCAACCCCAACAAACAGGAAAACACTCGTGTTTGTCTGTGTCTATCTGTGCGTCCGTTGAACACTATAAGTAAAAAATAAAAGTCTGATGAAACTCAAAATGTGTAGTTTAAGTTAGGGATTTTCAAAGATACAACACGAAGATTTTCATGTGATTATCCCGCCCAAGTTACTCATTAAAATGTAGATTGAAGAAGACCAACGCCATTGATTAAAATAATAGTATTATGTTTGAGGTATTAGCATAAAGAGATGGCTTTTTTTTAAATATACTAAATTTTGCTTAAAGTTTGCATAACTTGGTATAAATGAAGAGCCAGTAAAAGAAAAAAAATTCTTGCTATAGTAAAATGAAAATGCCGTTAAAAGAAATACTATTTGTTAAATAAGAGTTGTAGCATTACCCATTTCTGAGATATTCGCTAATGTTAGTTTGAATGTTCCAATATTTTAAGTCTACAGTAAGATATCTCTTTCTATTTGATTTTAATGTAAAATTCCGCAGTAACGGCACATTTCTACAGTTTTAAATACGACTATACTGACTTTTGATATTCAACGGATCAATAATTAACCTGCTGGATTTCTTGATTTTTTTTCCATCTAGATCATGTCACACTCGAAGATGTCGCGGGTTCAAATGTTAATCGCTGTGTAGAAAAGCGAGTTAAAGAACCATGTGTGATGGCTATAATCTCATTCAGCATTACTGCCCTCCGGAGAACTGATCGGATACTCTGCTGATTGCTTGCTTAATTATTAACTTCACCATTAACTTCGGCTATATGACAACCGTCCTTTGTTCAAACACGACCATATGAACAACACCTTATTGTGAGTAACATGTAAAAATTCCGATCAAATGTTAATTGAACTAAATCTTTATTTGTTCAATTACAAGTAATATTTAAGCAAAAAAGCGATACATTCACATGGCTTGCTCTACCCTCTATCGTTCATTAGTGAGTACACAAGCTTTTCACACTAAAGCTCATTTTTACTTTCTCTACTACGTACACAGTAGGCAGAGAAGGTATTGCATTCCACCCAAAAATTCGATACCGAGATTTCACCGAAAATATGTGTTTTAAGACCTGAATCGAAAAAAAAAATTAGAAAAAGGTCCGTAGGTGTTTGTGTGGAAGACTTTTCGATATCTTTTATTTTCTAAACAATGGCACTAACGATTTTGATTAAAATACCATATATTAAAGGTATTTACCTTAAAAATAAAATGTATACCTTGAACTTTCCGGGAATAGCCTGTGAAGTCCACTTCATTTGGAAGAAGTATTTATAATTGTATATAGCTGCTAAACCTTAAGTGATCAACGAAACCGTACTGCACAAAAACTGTAGACCTCTTTAAATTACACAATTTATTTCAAATAAGTTTTTTATGGCATAAGCCATTTCTGAGATATTCGTTATTAAATGTTCGAACCGTTCATTTCTTGGTCATTCTCGTTAAGTGCTTTCAATATTCACTTATTTCTCGTGATTGCATGGAACAGTATGGAATTTTAAAGCCAACCTATAGCATCCAGTTCTTAAACATCTGACTATCGCTGTTCCCTCTGTATCTATAACGAAATGTGTAATGTAGCTATTTCTGCAAAGGCTTGTTTGGATTAAAATGTAATAGCGTATCGCTTAGCTTTTACCAGTTATACAGTATTATATAAAATTCCTTCCGAATGAAGAGGACTTCAAAGGCTATTCCCAGAGAATTCGAGATATAGATTTTATTTGTCATGTAAATGTTTTTAATATACGGTATTTTAATCAAAATCGTTAGAGCTATGTTTTAGAAAACTAAAATATTCGAAAAATGTTCCATGTAAAGGGTTTAGGGGATTTTATTGAAAATCCTCGTGCTGCATCCTTGGAGGATACTGAACTTAAATACCAAGTTTGGTTCTTATCCGACTCTTTGTTTTTGAGTTATGCTGTTCACAGACACACTGATATACAGGCACACAGACAGACAAGCAAACACACAGACACACGGTCCTTTTTCTAAAAATGCTCTTTTTTTGGATTCAGGGGGCCTCAAACCATGTATTTCTGCGAATCTTAGTATCGAATTTTTGGGTAGAGTGAACACCTCTTCTACCTACAATTACTATGTACGTGGTAGAGAAAGTAAAAATCAAGCATTTAGAGCAAAACAACAAGAACCATGAAACCCAAAACTTCAGAGCAGAAGCAAGAAAACTAACAACATTAATATTTGCATGAAATGTATCCTTCCACTTTCCCTCTTAGCGGTCAAAACTTGTCTTATATCTGATAGCATATAATGGATTAACCCTTACACTTCTAATGACAGATATATCTTTCGTGGCCATTATATACGATTAAGTTTGATTTCTTCTTTCCTTGTGATGATATACGTATACCCTGGGATGTAATCATGTACTTTGAAAGATATATGTTTATTGCTGTGACTCCACCTTTTGTGTGTAATTTTAATATTGATACGATCTTGTATTTCGATATTTAAAAATGAAGTGTCCATGTTTTGTAGGCAAATAATTAAGTAATGTGTAAAATTACACGACTGTCTGTAAACATAAAAATGGCTGGTAAAAAGATGAATAAATATTTAAAATAGATCTACAACTTTAGAGATAAAGAAAAAATAACAAATTGAATTACCATAATGACCCTCCTCACCATCAGCAAATACCCCTTTTGAAAAACGTCTAAGAGTAATCTCCACTTTATACAATTACTGTATGATATTTCTTACCTCATTTCAAGTAGAATCGCACGCCGTAAGATATACCTCCCGTAATCTGAAAATCAACAATACACCTCTTAACAAAAACAGCACGACCTGCATGATTTAAAATAAAACTACCTGATTTGTAATAAAAAATAAGATTATATAAAAGGCATTTAGAATAAAGTTATAATAAAATAAAACTACGTAAAAGGCTTGAAATAAAATTGCTGAGCCACAGTAATGTGAAACAACACTGAATAATGAAATTGTGAGGTTTAGGCCAATAAGAGCAACAAGATTTAGTAAACCAAGATCGGGGCAAACTTCAAGACACTTTATCCCAATATAACCGAAAAGCTGCGTCTAACCAGGAAGAGAAAGGTGGATGCAATCAAGCATAGAGAAAAGAAGAGGCACAGAGTAACTGAGTTGGCGACAAGCAGGCTACGCAACCAGAGCATATGGTAATAGATACTTGCGCATCCCTAACGTAAGCAATGCATATTTAAAAAAATCTAACACTAAACGTGGCAAAGATAGCACAACGTCACTGTCTATATGCATCTTGTGTAATATGTTGCGCAGTTTGCATCCAGTTTGTCCTGACCTACAGTTTTAGAAAGTCAAATATAGGCCATGTCAACATTCACGAACGAATGCGGTGGGTTACAGTCGTCGCGCAGATAGTTTCACGGAGGGGGAAAGGGACTGATCGCAAAGTACGTGGTGATATGACGTAAACCCGGGCAACATATTATTAATTTTTGTTGTTAATAAACGTGTCTTACTTTGTTCTTCGTCGCTGGATTCTCCCTCAGAGTCAGAATCCCGTAGGAGTATGCATAGGAGTCCATTTATTCCTCGAAATCATCACATTTCACTGTTAAACAACAAGCAAATTCACACAAACACACTGAAATAGACTACCGCGATTGGCTAGGAATCACATGACTAATGTAAGGAAAAATACTTTAGTATATAATAATAAATTTAATAATATATATATATGTCTTATCAAAGATTAATAAAAAAAATATTGGAATACACGTACATATGTATTTATTATTTAGACATGCCTACGATGCCGTAAAGCTTTTGCTACTGCGCAACGGCCTTGGTTGGTAAAGAGACTAATAAATTAAACATATAATATAAGCGTGCGGTTTCAAATTGTAGAAATCAGTCAGCATACAACGAATGAGATCTCAGCGATCAAGCTACCACCACAGAGAAGGTTAAGGTAAAATAACATAGTTTACTCTTGATTAAAAACGTACAAAACAAGGGTATATATTCATCATTGCTTTCCCTAACACTTTCTTAAGGTAAAAATACAGCACTGAAGCTAAAAATTAGATATGGAAATTTTATCGTAAACCACTACCATAAAAGCGGCAGAGAGAGAGAGAGAGAGAGAGAGAGAGCAAAAGTAGAATAATAAATGTACTCGACTTCGGTAACACGTGTAAACCAGAGCCTAAGTATTGTTCTTCTTCGGCTGGTTCTGTGCAGCTGTTCCATGCTATTAGTTTTCTCTTGTCTCCGTATTAAAAGTAAATTTCCCTTAGAGGCGACAATTCCAATACGTCTGAGGTTCGTGTCGCGGAAGCTGTATTCAAAAGACAATCAACGTCAGGATGTTACACAGGAAGGAAATTTCATCTGTGGCGAATCAAAAGTCAAGATAAGTACTAGGTTCCTTTTGTCGCTTCTGTTTTTGTTGACGAAATTCTCACTCACGATGGAACAAGTCCTAACTCCACAGTTTCTGTGAAACGCTGCTTCTATAATGTGCCCAGTTTTAATAGTATGCTTAAATGTGAATATAATGCTCTCCTTCAATACTTTTAATCTCTCTGATTTATGCTTCCATCGACTAAATGGCGTCATACAAAATTTACCTGTATAATTGTAGAGTTCGCAAACATTCATTAATGCCTGACAGCGAAGGGGGGATTTCTTTTACACTGGTATAGTCTAACGTGAACAACCCAATTAAAATTAAGCTATTCTGCACTGTTCCAACATCCAGAGCTACATTATGGAGTCAAGGGTGACAATTATGGTATTTACAATAAAAGCATGATTACCTGAACCCGCAGCTCTGTTGTCGTTATCGCATTAACTAGAGAGTTTCTTCTCACTAACTCACTTTACGCTTCTCTCATTCTCTCAATTTCCGTCTCCCTCTTTCTATCTATCCCTATCTAGACTGGCAGCAGCATGAGAGACAAGAATCCTATGGTAACAGCATTTATCAATCAACTGGCTTGTGTATCTCTATAAAAAATAAATCTGTACCCATTATGAAACTCTAAGCGATATTTTTCTGATATTTTGCACAAATTATTAGTATTAACATAAACGATGAGGTACCTTGATGGCAAAAATAGAATTTTAAATATGCATGTGTGTGTATATGTGTGTGTGTGTGTGTGTGTGTGTGTAGAGCATAACTCAAAAACGGAAAGCAGGATAAATATCAAACTACTCGAGCCAGACACTATTTAAGCACACCAAGCAAAGGTTAAAATTAAAATTATTTTCTCCAAATTATCCCTTAAATGAAAAGAAATGCACTTTATTTCTGATACTTAAAGTGGTTATCAAATTTAATTAGAATATAAATATATTTAATGTGAAAAATTAAAGGTATATCTTGAATTGTCTATGAATAGCCTCTGAGGTCTTCCTCATCATACTGATTCAATTTTGTACAATCTTTTATAACCGAGAAATCATGAGAGACAGACCAAACTTAAAACAGAAAAATGTAGAATTCATTAAAATACACAAAGAGAGCGGCAAGACGGCAATGAGCGCCGAGGACGCAAACAGGTAAAACACCACGCAGCCGGTTCATAGATTTTTGGCTCTCTCTGTAGAATGGGACACTAAGGACCACAGCAGTTAAAGAGCGTCCATAAAACTCAATTTAATTTTCAGTACTTTCTGGAACCTTCTTCTCCCCTCTTCTCAGAAAGTGTGTCGAAATAGTTCTAGAACGTTCCACTGCCTATATAAGCGAGCGTTCTCTCACAGTACAGTTAGTTGCGAGTCGAATGCGAGAAAGAAGCCGAGTCAGCGTGCGACTCGTTTCTGGTGCGACATTAAGAGCGATTCCCCGACGACTGTTTTGACGTGTAGCAAGTGTCCGTGCCGAGCGACGGACAGTGGAGGGCTTGTGTTCGACTCCCGAGTGAAGTGAACTGTTCCGTGTGAAGGAAGGTGAAGCGACGGAGAATTGAAGTACTTCATCTTAGTGAAGTGATAGTGTGATTGAAGTGAACTCCCAGTGAAGTTGAACTAAAAAAAACGGAGCAGTGACAGTGAGAGCTGAGAGAAGTGACGGTTAAAAACTGGTTAAATTCACAATACCTAATCTATCTGCAATGAATGTTTGTCTATTCCTTAAGATTTCGCAATCCAAGGGTAAGTCAATTAGTATCCGCACATAATTGTTTTAATTTATTATAACTACAATAGAAACTTAAAATTACCTCATCTTTCAACGTAGTCCCCCTTGCTTCTCAATGTACATGCACAAGATTCCTGGTGCCTTCAGAAAAAAGGTTTCTTCGTCTGAGTAGCAAGCCAGGTATGCACCGCTTCCCTCTCTTCTTGGTCTGTGGTGAATAATGCATTTTTAAGTGGACCAAAAGAGATATGGTTTGCCACTTCATCGACAGTCAATCATCGCTTCTCTGAATCAGGTTATGGACTTGCTCAATGTTGGCATCCTGCTCTTTCTCGTCCTTCACGATTGTCCGACCATCTTTGAACTTTTGAATCCATTCGTACATATTGCGCCGAAGAAAACATTGCCCTCATATTATTCGAAAAGTCTTCGATGGATTTCGTCTCCTGGTACACCTTTAGATGAACAAAAACGGATAACCGCACGCTGCTCAGATGGTAAGGGGTGCAGCAATGCAACAATGCAACACTCACTGGAATGATAACGGTCAAACACTCCAGAAGCAGAGAGAAAGGAACAATATGTCGACGTGCGTGCGTACCAACCGATACAGCCAACCTATAAAAAATTAAAAATAGTGTGAGGATACTTATTGACCTACCCTCGTATATTAAGTTCAATGCGAATGAAGAGGGTTTCAAGGGCTACTAGCCGAAAATTACACTATACGTTTTATTCGCCCTCTAACATCTCATGCGTATGTCATTTTAGTAAAATTCGCAAGAGCCATTTTTGAGAAAATAAAAATTAATTAACTTTTTACATAGACCTAAAGGATAATTTAGGGTAGCGTAAATTTTCTGAAAATCGTTGATTATAGTCTCCTTAAAAATCACCTGATAGATTTCGATGCTTATGCGTTTTATTTATTTTAGAATTACCTATTCTGTTCTCACAAAACAGGCAGACAAACAAATGCACACACATACACAAACACAAATGAGTACACACATATGCGCGGCAACACATTTTATAACCGAGAAATCATGAGAGAGAGACCAAACTTAAAACAGAAAAATGTAGAGTTCATTAAAATACATAAAAAGAGTAAAATGCATTTTTCCTAGCATACTCGTTTAGAAATATTCCATTTTGAATGATTACCCTTTCACAGGTACGTTATCTGACGGACATGCTTGAAAGTTTGCGATTCTTGGTTTTTCTTTCCATCGCAAGATAAACTAAACACGTGAATGCTGTTTGTGAATGTGTATGTAACTAAGGAATTATTGCTTAGTTTGAAATTGTATTTTGAATAGCTTAACTTGGATAAAAAAATAACTTTTTATATGAACACGTTACGGACATATGTGAATTTGCCATAAGTAGAAAACTCGTATGAGCGTACAAATGATTTCATATGTATTTGTGCTTTCATTTTTGCAAATTCAGGAAAGGAATTGCTGTTTTACTAACACCCATATCCGAAATGTTGAGTGCTACTTCTCTCAGTATCCGTTTGCATACGATTGTAGACGAACGAAAATCTAAGATCCGAGGTACTGTGTATTGTATTGTACACCAGTCTACTGTTCAAAGGGGCAGTGCAGGTGCCTTTGTGATTTTATGTTTCCCGCATATACAGGTGCAAAGAAGTTGCCGCATCACTGTCGTTCAAAGGGGTAGTGTAGGAACTGGTATTTTTTTATCGGTATGGAGTTCTCTTTGCACTTCTGCTTAGGCAAACATTTTGGCATTCGCGCTATCGTGTATAAACTAACTTCAAACTAAGGATTGTTTGTGTGGGTCACCGGATATATATATATATATATATATATATATATATAAGAAGGGTTTCAGGTCAGTTTTTTTTGAGGAAATTTTTCAGTGCGTTCTTCTTGGTTGTAATATTTTGCATATTTTTTAGCATTTAAACGCTCCTTATGATGCGTTTTTAAAGTCATTAGAGTCAGCCTTCGGAAATAGTTTCTCCAAAATATGCCAACTAAAACTTGCTAAGTAATTATTAGCGTGAGACAAATGCACTGCTCCAACAAGTCACCCAATTTTGATAAGTATATATTTTTGAGTAAAGATGAAGCTCAAAATTGAGCAAAAATAATGATTTTTTAAAATCAATTACTTTGAATATACATTTTTTAAGAATCTCATAAGGAAGATAAATAGGAAATGTGGTTTAAAATTGTGAAAGTCGCATAGTAAGAACTAGTTTTTATAAAAGAGCTTAAATTTATGCTCTAAAATGATTCATCCAGAAATAACTTAACACGTATGTACCAGACTTGTGCAATTACACTTCTCTTTACAGACATAAGAGGATAAAAAGATTAAAAAGCTCAGAGGAGTACTTTGACTTTTGGAAAATTCAAAGATCGGTCTCCGAAATAACTAGTTTTTACATCTTAACTGCACCGTATGTAACTGTTACTCAATAAAATAACATCAATAATAACATCAAAACAACAGATGCTTGCATATAGACGGTGATTTTTCTCAGAAGGAACGTATAAGTAGATAGTGATCAAACCTTAAATGTCATTTAATTTAATGCAGCTTTAAGCATTTACACCAGCCATATAAGGGGCACAGTCTAACCTGGTTATTAAAAAGCAATGATGGCGGATGCCGCAAGTCAAGACGGTCAGAATTCTAACTTGAGTCACTAGGTATATTACAGGAGAAATCATAGACAATCTATTTACAAAAGATGCACCATTTCGTCTTTTGCTAATATTATGAGTCATTGTCATATTATGCAGGTATATACCTACTGCTCTGTAATATTCTTTTCTTCGGTGCAAAGGTTTGGTCGTCACCTTCCTTCTCCGCCATAATCGCTAATTGCCCATAACCTCCTACTTAAGTGTTGAATTAAATACTGAAGCGTGCCGTGGACATCATTTATATAACATGTGTATGTTATTAAACGTTGCAAATTAATAATATGAAGAACAACTTTTAGTTGTATATTATAATATGATTTCGGCGTACTTATCTAAACCAAACAATTAAATGTCTTAGTTTTCTTCTACGCAAACCTTCTTCTTCCAAAAATAAAACCCCACACAAACAGACAACCCTTACTCCAAAAATTGCAAAGCATTTCAAATTTCTTATTAACTGCAAAGGTAAGACCTAATAACTAATAATAACCTAATAACCTAACGCAATAATAATATCTAATTAAACGGTCGTGTCTAATTAATATAACTAATCTAATATAAATGTAATATAGTACAATTAATGTTGTAATCAGTGCGTCAGTTGGTGATAAATTGGTCAGCCCGCAAAGTTTGAACCCCTGCGAATATAAAACAGGGCACCAACGTAACAGACAGAATATAACTAATCTTTCCAATATATATTGTTGCTGTTGTTTAATGACTCCCCAGGAGTTGTTTCCTATTGGCGTCAAAATAGCCATCTATTTGTTTTTAAATTTGTAATTATGCTAGAAATTTACCCACTCTTAAGCTGCATTTTACATTTAGTGACATGATTGTATAATAAAGAGTATAACTTTGTTGCATCAGTGTAAATTATCCCAATACATGTAATAGGTGCGTATTTGTGGAGACGTTACCAGTTATGAAACCTAACAACCTGAATATCACCAGATTCTAGTGACTTATACCATAATGGTAAGTAAATGTATAAGTTGCACTTCACTAATCTCTCCATATTAGTAAATGTAGTAAAGAGCTGAAAGTACGTAAAGCAGAAGACGATAAATCAACAAAGCAAGCTTTACGGCAATATCGCACTCAACCAACAAAACTACCGCCTGAGGGGTGGGAATTTTTCTCCAGCCAAGCTTATTCCCTATCCTCCCCAGAGTCTGGAAGTATGAATGAGAGTGTGAATGCGTGTGTTATCTAATGATTAACCCCCTCCAAAGTGCAAGAAACCCAATGACAAGAGAATACGATTTAATACGTTTGCCAATAGGCAATAAGTTCCAAAGGAAAGGCCGCCGATATGACTAACGTAGTTAAAGGCGGGATATAAATGGAACTAAAAAAAATTACCATTACCTAAGGTAAATAAAGATTCAACTCTAAAAAAGTTGGAGCTTTCAATATGGATACTGAGTGCTCTAATATCTACGTCTACTACAGAGAACAACACGCGTTCATGCGCTGACACCAATGTAGCAGCGAGCACAGTCATTTCCACAATTCCTGCTAAGAACAGATTTCAAACACCATCAAGGATGGAACTCTCTTAATAACCCCGAAGAGCCTAAGCTAAAAGTACCACCAATCTGAAACTTACCAGCTTCTTATACAAAATATACGCAGTCACACAAAAACAAACTTTCACGCAGAACTAAGAGGTTCAACAATAAAAAGGTATTTTCATTAGCTTCAGATTATTTCCGATCTTTAACATCAGCCATACTATATATACAAGAGTCCTGAAGACAACAGGTTTTCCGTGATCATGCGAAATCTTCCTTATTGCAATAATGGTGCATATATGATGTGGCATGTGCACAGATAATATTGATAAGACGCTCTCTGGGCACCGAAGCACGGCAGTTTGTCTGTGAGTAGGGGCGAGTCAGGGGAAACAGTGTCAAGGAGGGGATAGCGTTACTGACGCCCGAGTTGGCGTGGCTTCTTGTAACAGTCAGTAAGTAAGCTTCGAGTGAGACAGACGGGAAACTGCTAAAATACGATGTCCTCGTCGGCAGGCAATGGGCAAAGGTATGTGAGTATTTAATTTCATTTAATAAACGGTGTTCCATCCACGTTTGGAAGTCTTAATTATGGTAGAATAGAATCTTTCCTCTCCCTTAAGCCAGGCATTGTGTTGGTGTAGCAATTATTTTGGGATTTAACTTAGCTGCGTCCTCGTCGTTGCCTCGTAATTTGAAGTTCTTTGTTTGATTTAACGATCCCTCTCGCAAGCGAGTAGCTCCCATTTGCAGTTGTAAAATAAATTATAGAGAGGCATACGACAATATTAAATACATGACAGGAATGGTACTACCCAGTGCATAAAGTAGCACGACTCCTGGGAAAAAGTAAACAACCAATATCTCTCTATGCGGAAAAACTTGAAGACAACGATGAAGGAAAATCTATCCAAAATTTAACACGTATGTTTATAGTGTCGTCGGAGTTCAACCATGCAGAAGGTCCAGGCGCATATCACAGCTTCTCCCCCGAAGTGTGTGAACTGCAATAAAAACACAAAGGCAACTACAGGGAGTGCCAACTTTACCTACAAACGAAAGAACGGATTTCTAAAAGCTCTCCAGCAGGACAGCGACAGGGAAGAGCAACCACTCCTCCTCCTCCTCTTCCCGGTCTTATACCCTTTCCTCGTCTACAGCAACCAGAACATCTAGTGAATCCGGGACAAAGACAACAAGCTACACCACTACATCTGCAGTAAACTACAGACCAATTCAATACCTCTATTCACAAGCATTTCGCCAAGGTCAAAACAATATTTGAAACAACCTACTTCAGACTCTTCAGCAATTTCTATCCTCAGTAATCTTTTACAAATATTTACCCATCACATCATTACATTCCTATACATCTCTCTGCAATTTAACAATTTCTAACCTCTCTTCCTTCATCAGTTTTCCAAAATGGTATCACGTAATATTGTTTCTACTTATCAGGTAATAATTGTAAATTGGAATGCATACGGTCTTCGAATAAAAAGGGCTTCTCTAATTTAATTTTTAGCACTTCATAATATAGATATTGCTTGTGTCACAAAGACACAGTTTTTTCCAAATGTGTTTTTTCCTCTTCCTGGATACAAAACCTACAGGAACGACAAATAACTCACAATGCTGCCGACGGAGTAGCAACATTCATTAAACTTTCTATGACCCATCATATAATTGTTTTACCTGACAGGAGGGATCTAGAACTAGCAGGAGTTGATACTCAATGATGTGATTTAAAATGGCTTCACTTTTATATTGCACTTACAAGCCTCCGTCCTGTCCACTGAAAGTCGACTTTCTTTCATTTCTTTTTTCAGATAATAACTCAGCTCTCCTCTTAGAAGACTTAAATTGTAAACACACATCATGGGATTTCAGAAAAACCAATCACAATGGTCTCCGTCTCCTTAACTGCAGTAATACATATGGTCTACATACTTTAGCTCCAACCAACTGACTATTCATACAATTCAGCAGTGCTTACTGATATTTTGAAAATGGGATACAGAAAAATACGCGTCTTCCAACTTAGGGTACATCGATTACACCACCGGACTCAAGCGATTGTCCAATTTTAAGCACTTTCCGATTAAAAGTCATATAGTAGTGCAAAAACTGGGGAAAATTTCATGAATTTCACACTGGCGTCAGCATGCAATTTAATGACACCGTCAGAGATCGACATCGCAGTCCAACAGGTTACAGAAACCGTTTTCTTTTGCGTTAGAGACAACAGTTCCTTCAAATCTGGTCTGGTTATCACCTAGTAACCCATACTCTTGCCCACATCTGCGGTGTCCAAAATCACATTCAAGAGGTCCCGAGTTCGAAACTAGATTAGGGTGAGTTAACGGGATAAGGTTTTTTCGGGAAATTCTCTTATCCCGAAAGACGGATTTCGGGTAACTTTAAGCTCTAGGGACCCCGCGCCCATTTGAACACCATTTCAACCATTTCGTTCATTCGCCGTCCTACATGACCTACCCGGTTAAAGGACGTTAATCATCAAAGCAAGCAAGAAATATGACATATCGATAGCTAATCGGTCCTTTACGACTGCTTAAAATAATAAAAAAACGCATATTCTGGAGCTTATAAAAGAAAATGTGATGTAAATCAAATTAGGTGAGTTTCATTTATGGACCCTCTTTAACTGTTGTGGTCCTTAGCGTGCCATTCTATATTGGGCGTGAAAGACTGGTAATTTTGCTCAGAGGCCTCTTTATCAGGCTTGAGGCTCTTTTACGTGCTGTAAATCTACGACACGGGAACTTCGGCTTTAATTCCCTTCGGAAGGAGGTGACACTCACATGACTTTCACTACTCTTGTACAAACTATTTTTACAATCGTTTATTCTCCATCTACTTCATATTAATCGAAATAAACATTTTCAGAAACTATCTTATTGCTAATCTTCTTGTAGGTGCAAGGGAAATATGGTAGGTTTTAAGCGATAGTCAAATCTTTTAAGAGCTGGTTGCTATGTAGAGCATTTCATTCTCTTTGCATGTCCAGGACATAAAAAAACGAATTATGAATTCCCATTTGAGAGAAAGTATTATTGGAAAATTCAAACAAATAACAAGGAATTTCTCGGAAATGGCTCACTCCACAAAAAATGTAGGACATAAATTGTGCGTTTTAACGAACTCTACATTTCTGTGAAGAACATTTTGTCTATCTCTTACGGTTTACCAGTTACGCAAAAGCCATTCAGAAAGAAGAGAACTTTGGGGAACTTCACAGAAAATTCAAGATATACATTTTAATTTTCGTAAAAATATTTTCAATATATATAGTTTTATCAAAATCTATAGAGCCATTTTTAGAAAATGTTTCATGTAAACGATAGTCTGGGATGGGGGAATTTTCTTTAAAATTTTCGTGTTGCATCTTTGAAAGATACTGAACCTAAATACCAAGTTTCGTATTTATCCGACTTTTCGTTTTTGAGTCGACTCGACTTGATTATCGCAGAGATGGAGTTGGGTTGTTATTGCCCTTAACACTGAAACCTAAGGTATTATCTGCTATCACTATTGTTTTAGTTAAATTATCCTATTGCTTTAATTAGGGACAGTAGTTTATTAACTAAGCTTTCTTTAGGAAAATCATCATTTGGGTTTATCAGGCCCAAAGGTTCACATCTTTTCCTACCTAGTGCTTCACATTTGAAGATTATATGGGAGGTAGTTTCTTCCTCTTGACATACAGGTTCTCTAAAGATTCCCGTTGTATCTAGATGTTTCCGTAACATCAACAGCCTGGTTATCAGGTTTATCGTCCTCCCTGACCGAGGTCTCAGGTTTTCCTCAGTCTTCATAACTAGCTGCTGGGGAAGTACGTGTCCACCAACTGTGGTGCTATATGCAAAAAAAAGGCATTAAACGCCACTAAAAATCGGAAATGGTTAATTACACAAAACGTTGTGCATAAATTGTGTGCTTTAACGAATTCTACATTTTTGTGTAATAAATTTTTACTTTCTCTACTAGTATAGTAAGCAGGGGAAGTATTGTATTCCATCAAAAATTCAATACCGAGATTTCACCAGAAATACATGTTTTGAGACCCCCTGAATCCAAAAAAGCATTTTTGGAAACATGTCCGTGTATGTGTGTGCCTGTGTGTCTGTGAACAGCATAACTCAGAAACGAACAGTCGGATAAACACCAAACTTGATATTTAGATTCAGTATCTTCCAGAAATGCGACACAAAGGTTTTCAAGAAAATCTCCCCACCCCAGATTACCCTTTAAATGGAACATTTTTCGAAAATTATACGTTTTCCAAAAATAGCTCTAACGATTTTGATTAAAATATCATATGCTTAACATATTTTCATGACAAATGAAATGTATATCTCGAATTTTCTGGGAATGTCTCCAAAAGTATTCTTCTTTGTGAACGACTTTTGCATAACCGGTAAACCATAAGAGATAGACAAAATTGTACTAGACAAAAAATGTAAATCGGTTTAAAATACACAATTTATATCATAAACATTTTTTTCGTTTGGTGAACCATTTTCGAGATATTCCATTGCTTGTTATTCCTTTAAATTTTCCAATACTTATACTTTTTACATAACTCAGAAACGAACAGTCGGATAAACATCAAACTGGGTATTTAGGTTCAGTATCTTCCAGAGATGCGAAACGAAGGTTTTCAAGAAAATCCCCCCACACCAGATTACCCTTTATATGTAACATTTTTCGAAACTTTTAACTTTTTCAAAAATGGCTCTTACGATTTTGATTAAAATATCATATATTTAAGATATTTTCATGACAAATGAGATGTATATCTCGAATTTTCTAGGAATGTCTCCAAAAGTGTTATTCATTCCAAACGACTTTTGCATAACTGGTAAACCAAGAGATAGACAACATTTTACTATACAAAAATTTAGATCGCGTTAAAATACAGAATTTAGGTCATATACATTTTTGTTGTTAGTAAACAATTATCGAGATATTGCTTGTTATTCTCCTAAATATTCCAACATTTATACTCTTTCTCAATTTCGTTATTCATTTTTACTTTCTCTACTACGTATAGTAAGTAGGGGAAATATTGTATTCCACCCAAAAATTCGATACGGAGATTTCACCGGAAATATATGTTTTGAGACCCCCGAATTCAAAAAAAGCACTTTTGGTAACATGTCCGTGTGTGTGTCTGTGTGTGTGTCTGTCTGGGTGTCTGTCTGTGTGTCTGTGAACAGCATAACTCAAAAACGAACAGTCGGATAAACGCCAAACTGGGTATTTAGGTTCAGTATCTTCCAGAGATGCGACACGAAGTTTTTCAAGAAAATCCTCCCACCCCAGATTACCCTTTACATGGAGCATTTCTCGAAAATTTTAATTTTCTCAAAAATGGCTCTAACGATTTTGATTAAAATATTACGTGTTTAAGATATTTTCATGACAAATAAAATGTTTATCTTGAATTTCCTGGGAATGTCTCCAAAAGTATTCTTCATTGTGAACGACTTTTGCATAACTGGTAAACCATAAGAGATAGACAAACTTACTACACAAAAAATGTAGATCATGTTAAAATACACAATTTATGTCATATACATTTTTTTTGAGTGAACCATTTTCGAGATATTACTTGTTACTCCCTTAAATTTTTCAATACTTATTTTCTCAAATGGGAATTCGTTATTCATTTTTTTGTCTTGGATATGGAAAGAGTATTAATCTGTGGGACAGGGAATGGTGCTGTACCTAGGAACCAGCTATTAAGAGATATGTATATGCTTAAAGGCTACTGTATTTCTATATTGCCCTTGTAAATATATATTCCCCTTACATCTACAAGAAACTTAGCAATAAGATTGACATCTCGATATCTCGATTAACATGAAGCATATGGAAAATAAGCGTTTGTAAAAATAGTTTGTACAAGAGTAGAGAAAGTCATGTGAGTGTAACACATCAGATTTTTTACTTTCTCTACTACGTAGAGTAAGTAGTGGAGGTATTGTATTCCACCCAAAAATTCGATACCAAGATTTCACCGGAAATATATGTTTTGAGTCTCCCTGAATCCAAAAAGTCATTTTTGGAAAAATGTTCGTGTGTGTGTCTGTATGTGTGTCGGTATATCTGTCTGTGTGTCTGTGTGTCTGTGAACAGCATAACTCAGAAACGAGCAGTCGGATAAACATCAAACTTGATATTTAGGTTCAGTATCTTCCAGAGATGCGAAACGAAGGTTTTCAAGAAAATCCCCCCACACCAGATTACCCTTTATATGTAACATTTTTCGAAAATTTTAACTTTTTCAAAAATGGCTCTTACGATTTTGATTAAAATATCATATATTTAAGATATTTTCATGACAAATGAGATGTATATCTCGAATTTTCTAGGAATGTCTCCAAAAGTGTTATTCATTCCAAACGACTTTTGCATAGCTGGTAAACCAAGAGATACACAACATTTTACTATACAAAAAATTTAGATCGCGTTAAAATACAGAATTTAGGTCATATACATTTTTGTTGTTAGTGAACAATTATCGAGATATTGCTTGTTATTCTCCTAAATTTTCCAACATTTATACTCTTTCTCAATTTCGTTATTCATTTTTACTTTCTCTACTACGTATAGTAAGTAGGGGAAATATTGTATTCCACCCAAAAATTCGATACGGAGTTTTCACCGGAAATATATGTTTTGAGACCCCCGAATTCAAAAAAAGCACTTTTGGTAACATGTCCGTGTGTGTGTCTGTGTGTGTGTTTGTCTGGGTGTCTGTCTGTGTGTCTGTGAACAGCATAACTCAAAAACGAACAGTCGGATAAACGCCAAACTGGGTATTTAGGTTCAGTATCTTCCAGAGATGCGACACGAAGTTTTTCAAGAAAATCCTCCCACCCCAGATTACCCTTTACATGGAGCATTTCTCGAAAATTTTAATTTTCTCAAAAATGGCTCTAACGATTTTGATTAAAATATCACGTGTTTAAGATATTTTCATGACAAATAAAATGTTTATCTTGAATTTCCTGGGAATGTCTCCAAAAGTATTCTTCATTGTGAACGACTTTTGCATAACTGGTAAACCATAAGAGATAGACAAACGTTTACTACACAAAATATGTAGATCGCGTTAAAATACACAATTTATGTCATATACATTTTGTTTTGCTGAGTGAACCATTTTCGAGATATAGCTTGTTATTCCCTTAAATTTTCCATTACTTATACTTTTTCTCAAATTCGTTATTCATTTTTTATGTTCTAGACATGCAAAGAGAATGGAATGCTCCACATAGCAACCAGCTCTTAAAATATTTGACTATCGCTTAAAGCCTAGTAATTCCCCTTGCACCTACAAAAAATTAGCAATGAGATTAACATCTCGATTAACATGAAGCATATGGAATATAAGCGCTTGTATAAATAATTTGTATAAGAGTAGAGAAAGTCATGTGAGTGTAACACATCAGATTTTCTCTATGTAGGTTCCAATTATACAAAAGACATTCCGAATGAAGAGGACAGCACGGGATATTCGCTGAAAATCTAAAATATACATTTTATTTGAAATGCAAATATCTTACACTTATTGAATTTTAATAAAAATCGTTGGAGCCATTTTTGGGAAAGTCTTAAATACTACAAACATTCCATATAAAGGATAGCTTAGAACGGGAGGACTTTCTTAGAAATCTTCTGGACGGATCTTTGGAAGATGCTAAATATGAATACCAAGGTTGACGTGTATACTTGTCGCTTTTGAGTCATACTGTTCACAGACAAACTGACAGACAGATACACACACCGCACCTTTTTCTAAAATTACTTTTCTTTTTTTTTTAATTCATGGAATCTGAAAACGAGTATTTTCAGGTGAAATTTCGATATTTAATTTTTGGGTGGAATGCAATATGCACTTTCTAATTAAGTAGTAGAGAAGGTAACAAGCGTTGTGTCTATGTGTAGCCATATCGCATATCGTTCTACTCAGTTTAAATACAACTTGGAATATGCACGTTTCCCAAGTCTTTCTTTTCCACATGCGTGCTGTAAATATAATTTCGAGTATAACGTGTATCTGTAACTTATATAACGTACCTTCTGGGGAGATAGTTATTATCACAGCGAGCGATTTTCAAACGAGTTCATAGCCAAAAACGTTACGATTGGTAGTATTTGTGCATAATGCATTGCATTAACATTACAACATCCCGATATTGGCACCAGTTTCAGCAAACGCCGAATGCGTTTTCCCGGTATTGGCTTAATACGGTCAAGGTAACGGCGCACCATCGATGCAGTCGAGTCAAAACAATGCACCCGACAGTCCGACCTTCTCCTTGCCACAGTAAAATCTTAGTCATTTTACACACGTCGCAATAGACCTGTATTTCATATTGGTATCCTTCATTTTTTTTCTTTCTTCACCTCTTTGTTTCGTAATATTTACTGAGCTTTAGTATTACATTTGTTTTAATACAATGAGTAACCCCCCCCACCAAAAAAGGAATGTTTATCAGTTTTGTAAACAACGTCTAAAGTCTCGATTACATCTACTTTACACGCAGTGCTGTGGTGGAGCATTTTAAGTGCTCAGAGAATTAGCAAATAAATTCGCTGGTGTGATTGCATGCAGCAAACTACTGATGGCGCCTGAGCAAACATCTGATTGCTTTACATTACAGCACTGGTCAGGTAGGGCACCAAAGAATATAAATTCGCAATGAACCTGATTGCTACCCATCTACTCAATCTCTGGAGATTTCTAACACCTGTTATGTACTTTAAAACATTAAATGCAATGCGTTCATCCATGAGATACGAAAGTAAACGTTATCTCAACTAATGCAGCGTTTAAAAACCTAAACGTTGTCACTGTCGGAATAAAGAGCTCAAATTAAAGTTGTTGGCTGCTAACTTCGAGGAAATTCACAAATATCAACAATGTATATAACATTCACATGGCTGGCTTCTTCTTTACCATTGTTTTTTCCCGTTCTATAAATTTTTACTTATAGCATATTGTTTTTCCATTCACTTAATGTTAATCACTGTACATGCCCACCGAAAAGTTAAACCAATATACAACTTTTAGATTCTGGCGTAGCCTGGAGTTTAAAAAAGTACATAAATAATTATAAACTAATATTATTATAATACATACTCTTTGCAAAATGCATAAAAATAAGGTAATACCATTTGATGTTTCAAGTATACAGTTTAGAATGCTAAAAACAGTTCAAACAAACAAACAACAAGTATTTGGAGATGGTTCATACAATAAAAAATCAATTCACACAAATGATACACCTTAATGAGAAATATTGTGACGCAGCGGCTCTGATCCAAGTTTACCGGGAGGTCAGCGTCGAGCGGTCGGAGTAAACAAGATAACCGCCGCATGCCAGCGTACACACCGGGTGCGCTATAGAGAGATAACTAGTACCTTCCGGTGAGGTCGCGGGTTTAACCGGCGGAGGGCGATTGGTTTTTTCGGGCGGAAAAATTCTTACTATAGCTTACTCCGGAAGGGAAGTAAAGCCGGTGGTCCCGTCGAACGTTTACGGCACGTAAAAGAACCTCAAGCCTGATAAAGATGCCTCTGAGCAAAATTACCAGTATTTCACGCCCAATGTACAGGGAGAGCTAAAAACCTACGAACTGGGTGCGCGGTGTTTTTCCTGTCTGCGTTCTCGACGCTCGTTGCTTTCTGCCGTTATCATAGAAAGGCTACTCTTAAAGGCTTTACTTACCAACCTTATGAAACCAGATGCTGAAACTGGCACCGTTGTTGTCCATACCTTCTTGGCACCTCTTTAGGAAACTAACCATCACTCACCGTAATTCACGTTGTGAAATGTTGGCAATTTCCTGGCGTATATTTTGTTTTAATTCTTCCAGGGTGTATGGGTTTGTCTTGTACACTTCACCTTTTAAGTTATCCCAGAGATATAAATCGCAGGGGGTTAGGTCGGGGGACCGAGGGGGCCGCCACAAATCTCTACTATAATCGGCGCAACAGTTCTAGACACGTGAAAATCTTAATGAGAGCTATGATGCGAGTTGCTTACCAGATCAGGTGGTGACCGGTGGACTGCATACTGCAGGAGTGCGTAGGACAGTCATCGTCAAATATCCACACCGGTTATGCACTGCTTTGCGCTGATAAACTTAATTATATACAGTATATTAAAATCCACGCTGTAAAAAGCGCTTAATATAAAAAACGCTGTCAATCATTGCCTCCAATTCTTCCACACCTAACAACCCTTCCTCGTCTGCAGAATCACTCACATTATTGCCGTCATCGCTGCTACTTTCTGCACCATTATCTTGGATGAGAATTCTTTCTATTTGATTTTCTGCAATTCCGTATTTTTCGAAATAATGATTCTTAATTTATTCAATATGTCGACATACATTTTCCCATTCAGGCCTTCCAATTTCAGCAAATTGCTGGCGTTATAACTGCTCCACATATTTTAATTTAAAAGTCATATTTCTGCATGCCACCCATTTTTTATCTCAGCCCAGATTAATTCGATTGGGTTTAGATCTGGGTGATGCGATGGGAGTCTAAGTACATTATGGCGATGTTGTATTATTATCTGATCAAGTATGTATGACGTCTGAAGCTGTTTGTTGGTTTTAATTAAGTTATATAGCTTTGTTTTACTCATACTTTCATCTAAAGCTATATTATGTCTAAGTAACCAAGCTCTCATTTCTTCTTTCAATGAATTTGAGGTAGGTGGTTTGTCAATTGAGTGTTGACGCATTGTGAAGCATTGTCGATGACCAGAATAGACCCAGCAGGCATATAGGGCTCAACATGGCGTTGATTCACTTCATGTACTTTTCTGTATTCATTTCTTGATGAAAATCTCCTGTTGTTTTTGCAACTTGTAAAAGAAGGGCATTTGGAACGAAGCCGATCTCTCCAACAGCATAACGATAATAAGTATTTGCCCTTTAGCAACAGGATTTAGCAACCTAATTCGCTATCGTCACTCCAACGTTTAGATGCTGTACGACTGCTGTGTATGTATGACTCATCTTCATACACTATAGTATTTTTCTGAAATTTGTAGCACCACCTTAAAAATTAATGCTGATATAAGTACACACTGATATAAGTACATATAAAATTATACTCATTTGGAAAGGTAGAATCAGACTGAAAAATTCAATTTCATAGCCGGGATTTGAACCACGGATCTTAGGCTTTCCGTGCCGTTGGTCTAACCGACTAAGCTATCATGGCAACATTTACTTTTTATTTTTATTTTATTTATTTATTTTGCTTTTCTGTTAGAGCTCTATTTGATTTCGGTTTCTTCCACTTGAACCCTAAATCTTTAATAATTTTTCTGAGATTTGTAGCACAACCTTGTAAGTTTCTGCTGTGTTTCAGCTGGATGAGCAATCTGCTTATTGTTAGCACAGTTTTTTCTTCCACATAGGAATTGTGAATCGTGCGCCGAATGACGCATTCGAAATCGTCTATTTCTGTAATACGTTTAGGGACCTTATGTTTCTTCCCAGGTGTGTCAAATGGTACTCTTTCATCCATATGTTTTTTTTCTTATCTTTGAGAACTCTGGAATCGGAACTCGGTGAAACACCAGTTGCTTTGACTACTCTTTCTTTCATTCTCTTAAGGCTTTTGTGGAAATCGGATGAACATATATTTTCTTCCTTCATCTCTGCTTCTTGCTTCATGAAGTCGAGAACATTTGCAATTATTTCCCTACTTTGACTATGTAACACCTTACCACTTAACTTTGAAAACATAGGAGCCATGGTTATAAATATAACAAATATGAAATAAGTACTATTTAGATACTGCAGCTCTCTTTAAAATTACAACCAGATGCAGACACTTTCTATGCAGACTGTATGTGTTACGCACTGTGAGTAAGCAAAGGTATTATATCGCTTTCGTTGATAAAGCTAAACATAAACCATTCCTAGACTTGGCAGCTGGGTTGGCAATCAAGGTCACGAGTCCAGAAGTTTTGCGCGAGTAATAATAATTCTTTCCTCAAACACACTTTCAATTGTTCTCATCGAAAGATTGGCCGTATAAGCTGTTGCAGAGTCTTGTTGAAAAAAGGCAAAAATAACGCTCCCTGTCTGTTAATGGACTTCAACTATTGACTCGAAAAAATTTGGCTCTATAACTCTTTCGCCGTCTTTTAAATTTCTTAGCTTGAACATTTCCTGTAGCCTGAAATTTATTGTAAAGTTCATGAGTTGTTGTACGGCCTGGAACTTTTACACCTGGAAATCTTTCTGCAAATCGTACTTTCACTTGGCGAGCTGCCTGAGTTAACACTTGCGAATCACAAATAAATACACACTGCCAATATCAAACATACACTGAACCATAATATACTTTGTGACTAAGTACAGGACAAAAAAATAAATAACTCATAATAACTGAACTACATCACATCACCGTCAACTCAATACTGCACTTCACACCGCAGAGCAAAACCACGTAAACAGCGTGACCTTGTTTAAAGCAGCAGTACGTTATCATGTTTCCACACTCCCAAAGGAAAAAACATCGGCAGCCGGTAATATTGTTCATGAAGTACCCCTTCATGATGAAAAAATTGGTGTATGGTGTGCCATGATCAGAGAAAGAGTTATAAGGCCAATTTTTTTCGAGTCAATAGTTGACGCCCGTACATATGTGAAAACAATTTTGCCCCCCCCCTTTTTAGAGAATTAGCAGACAGGGAGCGTGATTTTGCCTTTTTTCAACAAGACTCTGCAACAGCTTATACGGCCAAAATTTCGATGAGAACAATTGAAAGTGCGTTTGAGGGCAGCATTATTAGTAGAGATTGGTGGCCCCCTCGGTCCCCTGACCTAACCCCTGCGATTTCTAATTCTGGGGTAACTTAAAACAAAGTGTACAAGACAAACCCTCACACCCTGGAAGAATTAAAACAAAATATTCTCCAGGAAATTGCCAGCATTTCTCAACGTGAACTACGGCGAGTGATGTATAGTTTCCTAAAGAGGTGCCAAAAATGCATGGCCAACGACGGTGGCCAGCTTCAGCATCTCCTTTCATAAGGTTGGTAAGTAAAGCCTTTAAAAGTAGTTTTATAAATGTTGTATGGTTTCATCCTTGCCTTTCTATGATAGCGGCAGACGGCAATGAGAGCCGAGGACGCAAACAGGAAAAACACCACGCAGCTGGTTCGTAGATTTTTGGCTCTCTCTGTAGAATGGGACACTAAGGACCACAGCAGTTAAAGAGCGTCCATAAAACTCAATTTAATTTTCAGTACTTTCTGGAAGCTTCTTCTCCCCTCTCCTCAGAAAGTGTGTCGAAATAGTTCTAGAACGTTCCACTGCCTATATAAGCGAGCGTTCTCTCACAGTACAGTTAGTTGCGAGTCGAATGCGAGAAAGAAGCCGAGTCAGCGTGCGACTCGTTTCTGGTGCGACATTAAGAGCGATTCCCCGACGACTGTTTTGACGTGTAGCAAGTGCCAGTGCCGAGCGACGGACAGTGGAGGGCTTGTGTTCGACTCCCGAGTGAAGTGAACTGTTCCGTGTGAAGGAAGGTGAAGCGACGGAGAATTGAAGTACTTCATCTTAGTGAAGTGATAGTGTGATTGAAGTAAACTCCCAGTGAAGTTGAACTAAAAAAAACGGAGCAGTGACAGTGAGAGCTGAGAGCAGTGACGGTTAAAAACTGGATAAACTCATAATACCTGATCTATCTGCAATGAATGTTTGTCTATTCCTTAAGATTACGCAATTCCAGGGTAAGTCAATTGTTTTCATTTATTATAACAACAATAGAAACTTAAAATTACCTCATCTTTCAACGTAGTCCCCCTGCTTCTCAATGCACATGATCCATCGTTCGCAAGATTCCTGGTGCCTTCAGAAAATAAGTTTCTTCGTCTGAGTAGCAAGCCAGGTATGCACCGCTTCCCTCTCTTCTTGGTCTGTGGTGAATAATGCATTTTAAGTGGACCAAAAGAGATATGGTTTGCCACTTCATCGACAGTCAATCATCGCTTCTCTGAATGAGGTTATGGACTTGCTCAATGTTGGCGTCCTGCTATTTCTTGTCCTTCACGATTGTCCAACCATTTTTGAACTTTTCAATCCATTCGTACATATTGCGCCGAAGAAAACATTGCCCCCATATTATTCGAAAAGTCTTCGATGGATTTCGTCTCCTGGTACACCTTTAGATGAACAAAAAACGGAAAACCGCACGCTGCTCAGATGGTAAGGGGTGCAGCAATGCTTATTATGCAACAATGCAACACTCACTGGAATGATAACGGTCAAACATTCCACAACAGAGAGAAACGAACAATATGTCGACGTGCGTGCGTACCAACCGATAGAGCCAACCTATAAAAAATTAAAAATAGTGTGAGGATACTTATTGACTTACCCTCGTATGTTAAGTTCAATGCGAATGAAGAGGGTTTCAAGGGCTACTAGCCGAAAATTGCACTATACGTTTTATTCGCCCTCTAACATCTCATGCGTATGTCATTTTAGTAAAATTCGCAAGAGCCATTTTTGAGAAAATAAAAATTAATTAACTTTTTACATAGACCTAAAGGATAATTTAGGGTAGCGTAAATTTCCTGAAAATCGTTGATTATAGTCTCCTTAAAAATCACCTGTCAGATTTCGATGCTTATGCGTTTTTTTCATTTTAGAATTACCTATTCTGTTCTCACAAAACAGGCAAACAAATGCACACAGCACATTTTAATTCAGGGGACCCCCAATTCGGGAGTGCAGTAAACATAATATAAATATAGCACACTCTTGAACAGAGAATAGGTAGCCTAAAGTTTTGAAACAACCACTAAATTCTGTTGTCAAGCACTGTCCTTGGTGGAACAGTCAACCTCCTAGCAGTGTTTTGCTTTTTCTACTATGTCCAGTAAGTAGAGAAAATATCGTATTCCACTCAAAAATTCTATACCGAGATTTCACTGGAAATGCATGTTTTGAGACACCCTTAATAAAAAAGTACTTTTAGAAAAAGGTCATGTGTGTATGTAGTGTATGTGTGGTCTGTGAAAGCATAACTCAAAAACGAAAAGTCGGATAAATACCAAACTTCGTATTTAAGTCCAATATCTTCCAGAGATGCGACACGAAGATTTGCAAGAAAATCCCCCCACCCAACTACCTTTTACATGGAACATTTTTCGAAATTTGGGAGTTTTTCAAATATGGCAGTAATGATTTTGATTAAAGTACCATATATTAAAGATATTTACATGCAAATGAAACGTATATCTTGAATTTTCTGAGATTAATCAGTGAATCATTTGGAAGGAATTTTGTAGATGTTTGTATAATTGGTAAACAAGCGATAGACAAAAACTCTGTACATAAAAATGTAGGTTTCTTTAAAACATATAATTTATTTCAAATAACTTTTTTGTGACATGAGTCGTTTCCGAGATATCTGTCATTAATGGTTCGAATTGTTCAGTACTTTCCCATTGTTTTGAAGTCCTGTCGAAATTCAGTAGCTTCTCGCGACTGCATGGAAAGAATATATTATAAGGCCAGCATATATCGTCCGATTCTGAATCATTCGACTATTGCTATTCCCTTTGCATATGTAACGAAATGTGTAATGTAACTATTTCTACAACGGTTTAGCTCGATTAAAATGAAGTAGACAAAAAAATAAACTTTCGTGAGATGTCCTTATACTCATTAATAAATGATACAGGGGAGAAAACGTCATGTGAATGCAACACATCAGATCTTTCAATTTATCGTTTTCTAAAATGTTTACATTTTCTATCGTTTCGAATAAGATACGAGGCGTGTTTTGAACTAAGTGCCGTTTTAATAATTTGCCGCTGCAGTTCCGATTTTGATCATGCGCGATCTCTTCCTCCATTCATTAGGAAGCCAGACACAGCTGAAGCGATCATCACTTTGTATTTTGCTGTTGTTAGAGCGTTTCGAAATGTTCAAAACAATCGAACGCTCCGCCGACTGCGAAGTCAGATCAGTGATTCTTTTTTGAAAGCGGGAAGTGTTACGCCAGCAAACATTCATCACCAACTGTGTGAGGTTAGTGGGGAAACAATGAGTGAGAATGCCCGGCATCACACAGCCAAACAAACCCAAGATATGGCGCACCATCTTCCCTACGGTCCGGATTTGGTACAAAGCGATTTTCATATTTCTTCGTCTGATGAAATTCCTTGGTGGAAAACATTTCAACGACGGACGATAATGAGAAACAGGAAGTGCAGACTTGACTTTCATCACAGGCGGCATCATTCTTTGACGAAGGCATACAAAAACTGGTTTCCCGTTTCGACAATTGCCTGAATAACTGCAGTGACTATGTGCAAAAGTAGTTAGAGGTAAGGTAATGCGCGATTATAAAGTATTTGGAAAATATGTTGTGTATTTTTAAAAACATTATCTGTACTTACTGTAAAAATACACCTCGTATTCTGAGTTTTGTGCCCAAACAGAGGCTACAAAAATGCACACAAATTCTGAAGTGGTCCCTATAACGCCTGAAATATACTTTACAACTAAATATATCATTCATAGACAACGCATCATGTTCATTTATGAACAAAACTTTGTATAAAACAAAGGAATTAAAACATGTTCCTATATATGTTACACAGAAATGTATAATACTTACTCTATTCATTTAAGTATGTAGTTAGTTACATACCAGTGGTACGCATTGAATGTTTTTCCAGCTCTCAACATACTTGTGGAGATATTAAAAGCAGAATGAAGTCTTAATACCAGAAGCGTACGCACAGAGTGCATTTGGTGGGGGTGAAACAAAAATAACTTAAACACACGATGCCATTCTGTGGTCACGTTTAGAGATTTAATATGTGAAGGAGGTACCAATTGGATCACTGAGCAGGGTATATTGACTAAATAAAGGATTTGTTGCCAGCATCATCAACAAGCACATTCAAACTACAGGAGATGTTCTGCGACCATCCAGTAGTGACTGCCTGTAACTAAACGTGTGGAGATAGCAATATGAATGAGGCAAGCCAAGTGTTACTAACCAACGTCATGTATGCAGTATTTTTATTTTTCGATTTATTACCTAACAAGTATAATATTGTACACTAAACCTGCAAGTATAAAGGAGTTACGGTAAACAAAAATGAGACTGCAATGCCCCAGTGTTATGGTTTTGAGACCCCTGAGATTCCCTTGGATGCGCCTTTGCTTAATACTGATCTAAGTTGATTACATTTGTACTAGGAATGAAACAGTGCCAGTTCCGATTTTACAACTAAGCATTTTAATGATCTTTCCACGTGTTTTGTGTAACTAAGCATTTATTGCTTAATTTGATCTCATTCGAAGGAAAAATGCACCATGGATAATGTTGCTCGACAAAATAGATACTGTAGCATATAATGAATATATGTCGTGGGTAGAGAAAGTCGTGTGAATATTCACACCATATATTTTTGTATTATATACTTTTACACTGGAAATCTTCGCTACTTTCGCTATGTAATATAGTCAAGGTTGGCCCTTTACGCATAAAAAAATCTGATGTGTTACATTCACAAAACCTTCTCTACCCTCTATCATTTGCGAGGGCGGATCGAAAAGTAACGCACAATAATTTTTTCCGCCTTGGTATTGCAGCTGAAATGTTGCAATTTCACACAGATATAGTTTGAAGTTTTCACTACAGAGGGTATATTTTGTTTCATGTGCAGCTCTAGCGAGAGAAGCGTGAACTACGCAACAAAGATGGCGCACACGCTGCTGTCGTCCACTGTGAAGAGCAGAGAGTTGGGTTCGATATTTGTGGGCCAAAGGACATAAATCGAATGATATCCAGAGGGACATGCGTGGCGTGTATGGGGATAATTGTATGAACCGTAGCAATGTCTACAGGTGGTGTGCATTCTTCCTAGAGGGCCATGTGAACCTTAGTGATTCGCCACGCTCCGGGAGGCTGGTAACAGCTGCAATCTCGCAGAATGCCAGAGGCATTGAGGCGGCAATTTTGAACGACCGGCATGTGCAACTGCGAACCTTATCGCAACAGTTCAACATTTCCTATGGTCCAGTGTACGATATTGTTCATGACACGTTAAAATTTCGTAAAGTTAGTGCTCGCTGGGTGCCTAAGATCCTGACAGACAACCACAAGGGCCAGCGAATGATTACGAGGTTGGATCACCTAACGCACTACACCGCAGAAGGGCATGACCTTCTGAAATGAATCGTCACTGGTGATGAGGTGGGCATACCACGACATGCCCGAAACCAAGCAGGCAAGTATGGAGTGGAAACATGCTGGTTCCCCAGTGAAGAAAAAATTCAAAGTGGCTCAATCTGCTAGAAAAGTGCTTGTGACGGTGTTCTGGGATATGCATGGTGTTGTATTGGTGGACTTTGCTGAACACGGGACCACTGTGAATGCTGCAGCCTACATGAAAACTTTGGTGAAGTTACGTCGTGCCCTTCGCGACAAACGCCACAACATGAATGCTGACGGTGTCAAAATTCTTCATGACAATGCTCGCCCCCATGTTGCTGCTGCTGTTCGTCAGAAAATCACCAAATTTGGTTGGGAGGCGCTCCAGCATCCACCATACAGTCCGGACCATGCATCGTCAATCTTTCATCTGTTTGGTCCCATGAAGAAATTCCTGGCCGGCCAACGCTTTGCGACAGTTCTTCAAGTGAAATCAGCAGTCCGCAGATGGCTCTACTCCAAGGAAACGGACTTCTGCAAACAGGGCATATTGAAACTGGTATCACGATGGGAGATATGTATTGAGAAACTTGGTGACTATGTCGAAAAGGTGTAAGTTCATTTGTGATTTTTTTTGTTTGTTTTAACCATTAAACGTTTTTGTAAAAACATTATTGTGCGTTACTTTTCGATCTGCCCTCGTATTAATGGATATAAAAATTATTCTTATGAAAGGTTATTTTTCTATCTATTTCATTTTAATCGAGACAATCCTTTGAAGAAGTAGTAGCTACATTACCAATTTCGATATAAATGCAGGGGAATGGCGATAGTAAAATGTTTAAGAACCGGAAACTATATACTAGCCTTAAAATTCCATACTGTTTCCATGAAACTGCCAGAATTAACTGAACGTCGACAGGACTTAAAAAGAATGACAAAGAGTTGTACAATTGAAACCATTAATAAGCGACATCTCGGAAACAGATTATATCATAAAAATTGTTTGTTTTAAAGAGATCTATATTTTATGTGTAATGTATTTTTCGTTTACCGCTTAACGTTTACCGGTTATACAAGATTATACAAAATTCCTTCCTTCAATGTATACGGTTTATTTGTCTAGTAAATGTCTTTAATAGATTGTATTTTAATTAAAATCGTTAGTCATTTTTAGAAAATAAAAACTTTCGCTAAATGTTCCATGTAAATGGTAGTTAGGGTTGGGGGATTTTCTTTTAAACTCTTGTGTCGCTACTTTTGAAGATACTGAACTTAAATACCAAATTTGGTATTTATCCGAATTTTCGTTTTTGAGATATGCTGCTACAGACACACACAACACAAGGAACTTTATCTAAAGATACCTTTTTTGGATTGAATAGGACTCAAAACATGTATTTCCCGTGAAATCTCGATATAGAATTTTTGGGTAGAATGCAATACTTTCTCTACCTAATATTTACATACGTGATAGATAAAGCAAAAAGGAAATTGACTTAGCACTTGCTAAATTATTTTGGTAGCAACATTCAATTTACTGGTGTGGAAAGCAAGGATTAAGGGCATTCTACAGAAACTGTGCCCATTCTTCCACCCAGCTGGACAAAATATCTTTCAACTTACCCCTAGATGATGTTTACGAGGAAGAATCTCAACACATACATGTTGATTTTGATTTAGGTTTACTTATTGGTGGATCGAAAAATAAAACCAAAAATACAAAGGATGTTGTCACCAAGGTTTAAAATGTTAATGCAAGTACTGAAAAATCAAGAACTACATTTCTGGAGGTCTTCAGTCTGTCAGGTGAGTCAGAGACAGGAAATAAATCATGTGATACAGTAAAGGTAGCATTTGAAATAACACAAACATCTACTGCACTGTATCCAAAAATGCGAGCAACATGATAAAATGAGCAAGCGTAATAAATTACGCATTCTGTTTATAACTCATATACCTACTGGCTAAACATTTGCTTCTACAAACATATCAATCCTCAAAGGTAAATCAAATACTAAAATCATTCAAAAATTCAGATCAGCAGCACAAACTTATATCTAATGGTGGTTCTTCAGGCTAGTCTTGGTGTGGATACCCGCTGGTGCTGTCAACGAGGTGCCTGTGTCACACTAAAAAATAACGTTACAATAATGCGTAAAGTGGCAGATATGATGAATTAAATAAAATTTCAACATCAATAAAACCACTGTCATTGGAAGAAAACTTTCTTTCACAAACAAATGAAATAATTTCACTCTTAGATCCTATTAGCCAGCTTAGCATTATTTGCCAGAATTCTGAAAGTGGTGTCGCTGATGCAGAAGTATTATGGATGGTTTTCTAATGGTTATGCTGACAAGCTACATCTTGAAAA